>VMDO01001366.1:20331-97412 GCA_007922755.1 Pedetes capensis | reverse complement strand
AGGCCTATTCCTTAATGAGCATACACAGAAAAATCCTAAATAAAATTCTTGCAAACAAAATTCAACAGCACATTTAAAAGATCATGCACTGTGACCAAGTTGGTTTCATTCCAGGGATGCAAAGATTGTTCAAAATATATAAATCAATAAATGTAACAGCACATAGATAGAATAAAGACAAAAATCAATCATCTCAATAGATACAGAAATATCCTTTAACAAACTCTAACTTCTTCATGATAAAAGCCCTAAAGAAACTAGGAATAGTAGAATCATAACTCAACATTCTACAGGCCATATATGACAAATTCATGACCAGCATCATACCGAATAGGAAAAAACTGAAAGCATTTCTTCTAAAATCAGTTTTTCCCCCCGTGCTGGGAATATGAGCCTAAGGCTTTGTGCATGCTAAGCAAGCAGCTAGCACAGAGCTTCCTCTCCAGCTTCTTCTAAAATCAGGAATGAGACAAAGATGTGCATTCTCATCATTATTCAATGTAGTAATTGACACTTTATTTAGGGCAATTAAATAAGAAAAAGAAAGAAAAGGGATACAAATATGGAAGGAACAAATCAAATTATCCCTATTTGCAGATGATATGATCCTATACTTAGAACACCCAAAAGCCCCTTACAAAAGAATTTTAGATCTGATGAACAAATTCAGTAACATAATAGGATACAAAATCAACATATAAAACATATATCAACATATAAAAATCAGTAGTTCTATATATATATATATATATATATATATATATATATATCAACAACTAGACCACTAAGAAAGAAATCAGGAAAACAATCCCATCAGAATAATCTCAAAAAGAATAAAAATACCAAGGAATAAGCCTAACCAAGGAGGTAAAAATCCTCTATAATGAAAGCTGGAAGACACAGCAAAAAGAAGATGAAGACAACAGAAGATGGAAGTGTTTCCCATGTTCATGAAACAGCACACTTGATAATGTTAAAATGGCCATAGAACAAGCAATCCTAAAATTCATGTGGAGGCAAAGATGATTCCAAGTAGCCAAAATTATTCTGGAGAAAACCAGCAATGCTTAAGGTAGCACTATAGCCAATTTCAAATTATAGAGCCATAGTTACAAAACCAATATTTCATTAGGATAAAAATAAAAACTTAAAACAATAAAGCAGAGTAGAATACCCAAAATTAAACCCATGCAGCTACAGCCATTTGATTCTCAACAAAGGTGCTAAAAACCTAAGTTCAAGAAAATATATCCTCTTTTTTCCCCATTAAAACATTATTTTCATTTATTATTTTGTTTGGGTGAAACAAAAATCTACTTTTTGTAACCTTATTCGGTTTTTACCTTTAAGACATCTAATAGCCTAATTCACATTTATAGTCAATGTACTGAAACTGAACAACATAGGTCAGTATTATTATTATTTTTTTAAAGATAGCCTCTTTAATGAAAAATGCTGGGGAAACTAGATATCCATAGGTAGAAAATTGAAACTAGATCCCTGTATCTCTTCCTCTATAAAAATCAACTAAAAATAGATCAAAGACCTTAATGTAAGACCCAAAACTCTAAAACTCCTACAGGAAAACAGAGGGGAACACTTCAGGATATAACCATAGGCAATCACCTTCTGAACAAGACTAGAATAACTCAGAAAATAGAAATAAGAATTGACATAGGAATGCAACACACTAAAGCTTGTGCAAAGAAAAGGAAATAAGAGTGAAGAGACAGCCTAAAGTATGGCAAAAATATCTTTGTCAGGTATATATTTGACAGAAGATTAATATCCAGAATATATAAAGAACTAAAAAAAATTGAACACCAAAAGAACAAATAATCTAATGAACTGAACAGATACTTGTCAAAAGAAGAAATACAAGTGGTCAGTAAGTAAAAGAATGCTCAACATCTTTAGTTATCAGAGAAATGCACATCAAAACCGCATTGAAATTCTATCTCACCCTCGTCAGAATGCTCATCATCCAGAAAAAAAATAAAATAAAATAAACGTTGGTGAGGATATGGAGAAAAAGACATTCTTATATACAGTTGGTAGAAATGTAAATTAGTCTAGACACTAATGAAGTCATTATGGAGAATTCCCCCCAAACTGAAAGTAGAACTACTATCTTATGCTTCCATACCACTCCTGGGTAAATACCTGAAGAAATCAAGGTCAGCATAAAGTGGAGATACCTGCATACCCATGTTTATTGTGGCACTATTAACAATATTCAAGATATGCAATCAGCATAGGTGCCTATCAGTGGGTGAATGGATTAAAAAAAAAGTGGTATATACACAATGGAGTATTAGCCATAAAGAATGAAATCACAGCATTTGCAAGAAAATTCATGAAATGAGTGACAATTATGTTAAACTAAATAAGCCAGACCCAGAAAGATAAGTATCACATATTTACTCCTATATGTGGAATATACAAAAAATATTCTAAAGATATGAAATCAGGAGGAAGTACTAGAAAAGAGGAAGGGGATCAAAGGGAAGAGGGTGTAATTGAGGGTGAATATGGCAAAGTACTTTAAATGCATATATGAAAATACCACTGTTGAAACCCATGTTTTATATACTTAGTATATACTGAAATATTTTAAATACCTTAAAATGACTTTATTTTCAAGTAATTGGGATGAGACTTTAGGAAATCTGAAATTTTAAAATATCACTCAGTAAATGACTTGTCAAAATAATCATAACTTATTGCCATTATGCAGTATACCAGATTATATATATAAACACACATATATATGCACATATGCATGTAACTAACAAAATGACCCATGGTCTTTTCATTTTAACAAACACTATGCTTTTAATAGTAATCTTAAATTTTATTAAATGTAAGATCACTTATTTTCAAACTTATTTTATTCCTTCTCTTCACTTCAAATTTCCTTAGCTCTTTAATGAACTAGAATCCCAAATAAGAGAATTTAGGTCATAGTTTCAGACCTTTCTTGTCTAATAAAAGTATTTACTACTATAAATTTCCCTCTTAACACCACTTTGGCTTATCTCATGAATGTTTTCTTTTCCCTCCCATCCAGTTCTTAACATCTTTACATTTTTCATGTGATTTTTTTCTTTGAACTGCGGGTTATTTAGAATTACACTCTTCAACTTCCAAATATATGGAGATTTTTCAGATATCTTTCATTATTGGTTTCCAGTTCAATTGAGATTTAGTTCAAAAATACGCCTCTGGGGATTTCAATCCCTTACAATTTACTGAGACATATTTGAGCCCAACATATGGTCTATTTTGGTGAATGTTCAATGTGCCTTTGACAAACGAATTATTTCATCACTATTGGCTAGAGCATCCTATAAATGTCAGTTCCAGTTGGTTTGTAATAGTGTTCAAACTTATAATACATTGACTGATTTTCCTTTTCTATGATTTATTAAGAGAAGAGTGTTGAAGTCATCAACTACAACTCTGGATTGACCTATCTTTGCATTTCTGTCAATTTTTGATTCATATATATTGAAGTTTTTTAAATGATAGTGCTTAAACTATTTATATTTAATTTAATAAAAATATGTTGTTGTTATTGTTATGAGGTACCTTTGAGTCGTGTCTGGCTCACAGTGACCCTCATGGACTTTGCAATGACTGATTATTTGGGATTGTTTTGGGAGTGGATTGGCACATCCTTCTCCCATTTTGGTGGTGCTGGGCTTGGGTTTAATCTAGAAGTTTACTATCACCTCTTATCTCATTTGCTCGTCCTTTAGTTTTTTCTTTTTCTACTTTTATTTGGATTAATTGAATTTTTTATGATTTTTTCTTTTCTCCAATATTGAAATTTTATCAATACCTCTGTATTTGTTTCTTTTTTGTAACTGTCTTCACCTATAGTTTCCTAAGGTATATTCCTTCAACTGGCATCAATTAGGAACTTGTTAGGAAAGCAAACTCTTGAACCCCTTCCCTAGAGCTTGAAGGTCTTGGGATAGGGCTCAGTTGTCTGTGTTCTGTTGAGTTCCTAAACTCATGATGAAGCCAAAATTGGACCATTGTTCTAGATGCACAATGCACACCTTTAGCTTATTACAGTCTACTTTAAATAACATTGTACCACATTTCCATTCTTTCCTCTTCCATTTTGCTATTGCTGCCATTCATCTTACCTCTACATATACTATGAACTCTATTCTTGGTAATACATAACTCAATCATATATTAAAGAGATTAGAATTTTGACAAAATATATTTTATATTTATTCACACATTTCCTATTTTGATGCTCTTCATTCCTGTGAGTAGATTAAAATTTCCATGTCATTGCGTTTTCCTTCTTCCTGAGGAATTTTCTTTAATGTACTTTCCAGTGCTGGTTTGCCAGCAATAAATTCTTTCAGCTTTTGTTTGTAAAGTTTTTTAAATCTCATTTTCATTTAACAATATATTTTCATAGTACACAATTTGCTTGATATGGAATAGTTGACATTTTTATTTGTCTTTTAGCACTCAAAAACGCCACTAATTGCCTTGTGAAATACACAGTGACAAAGAGTCCACTGATATTCTTATATTTCTTCTTCCTATATACTTTGCAAGTGCCCTACTGCTGGGCTGCACCTCCAGTCCATTTAGTTTCATCTTAAAGTAGGATTTCCCTAAGTGATGCAGGCTGCTCTAACTTCGAACCTGTGATACCCCTGACTCCACCACTGGGATTACAGGCATAAGCCATCACATCTGGCTCATCTTTTTATAAGGAGCTCCTTTTTCTCTGTAGCTCCTTCAACTTTTCCTCTTTGTCAGTGGATTTCAGAGTTTTATTATATGTTGAATTGGTATGGTTTTCTTCATGCTGATTCCCCTTAAGATTTATGAGATCCTGGGGTTTGTGTGGTTTTCATCAAATTTGGGGGGAATTTTGCAATTATTTCTTAAAATTTAAAAAATCTTCTCCATCTTCTCTCCTAAGATACCAATTACACGTATGTTAGACTAGTTTTCATGCCACAGGTCACTGTTTATTTTTTGCTCAGCCTTTGTTTCCTGTAGGATTCAGTTTGATACATTCTATTCTATATTATTATAGCATTAAAAGCATGATTACTTTTCTATTCTTCTGTAGCATGTATTATGTCGACCCATCTAGTATATTTTATCATTTCAAACATTGTATTTTATTTCTAGAATTTCTATTTAGGTCTGTAAATAAATCTTCCATTTCTCTTATCATCATGTTGATAATTTTCTTTTAACACACATGAAACATAAATATCAATCACTGTTTCAATAAGCATGTCTGATAATTCCATAATATCTCTTACTTCAGATCTATTTCTATTGAATGATCTTTCTCCTTCTACTAGGTTGCTGCTGTTGTTGTTAGGTGCTATCGAGTTGTGTTCAACTCATAGCAACCCTCATAGGGTTTTCAATGGCTGATTGTTTCGGGATTGCCTCAGGAGTGGGTTGCCACATGCATCCTTCTCCCATTTTTGTGGTGCTGGGAATTGAACTCAGGACCTCAGAGACTGCAGAGCAGCGCTCTACCAACTGAGCTAAATCCCAGCACTAGGTTGCTTGTTGTTGTTGTTGTTAGGTGCCGTCAAGTCAGTATCCGACTCATAGCGACCCTCTGTACAACAAGGGAAACACTATTGCCAGTGCTTGTCTGCCATTCATAGGGTTTTCAATGGCAGATTGATTTTGGGGAGTGAGTTGCCGGGTCCTTCTCCCACTAGGTTGCTAGAGCTACCATAATAAAATATCACCATCTAGGTGGGTTAAACAACAGAAATTTTCTTCAAGATATGGAAGCTGGAAGTTCCAGACCAAGATGGCAGCAGGCTTTATTTCTTCTGAGCACTCTCTCTGTCTTGCAGATGCCTGTCCTCTCATTGCCTCTTCGTGTAACCATATCTCATTTCTCACAATACTGGTGTCCTTTTGTTGTGTTCAAATTCCTTCTGCTTTACACAGGTACTACTTACATTGTATTAAAGCCCATATTTATAGTCTCATTTTAACTTAATCACCTCCCTAAAAGTTTTATTTCCAATGATAGTCACATTCTGAGGCAATGCTGTTATGATTTCAACATACTAGTTTTAGTGGGAAACAAATCAGCCTATAACACTCCTAGCTATAATTCATATTTTGTTTGCTTGCAGAAGCCTGAGTTTTATTTTTTAAAAATCTATTTCATTTTATTTATTTATTTATTTATTTATTTATTTATTTATTTGTGTGTGTGTGTGTGTGTGTGTGTGTGTGTGTGTGTGTTGCTGGGGATTGTACTCAGGGCCTCAAGCATGTTGAACATATGTTCTACCACTCAGCTCGTCCTGGTAATTTTTATTGCTGCACATTTTGAAGTTAAGATGTTAGATGACAAATTTTTATTTATTCTTTTCACTTGCATTGGACTTGTTCTGTCATGTAGTTACATTACTTGGGTTCAAATTGATCATTTTAAGCCTTGTTTTAAGACTCATTAGTGCAAATCTAGAGCAGCCTTCAGTCAAGGCTAATTTTACCAGCACCGCTGGTACTCCTGAAAAATAAGGTGATACCTTTCTGAGAACACTATGGAATATAGGGCTTTCCATTCTGGCTTGTGGTAATAGGAATTATCCATAGCTCTCTATAAACACTGAGAATTATTGGGCCTGTTGATCCCTGGTAGTTCAATAACCAAATTCAAGTAGTCTCCTCTCACACTTGAAAAGATCATTAGTCAACCAAAGACTTGACGATGGTCCTGTACAGAACCCTGGAGAGTCTTCCTATGGATCTCCTATCTGTTCCATACTCTGATGCATGGCTTCGAGTTGTTTTGCCCTCCATGAGCCCCATTCCTTATCTCTTGAACTCATGGAGACTGCTTGAGTTTCCCCTCTCTGTGCTGCAGCCTGTAGAGTGCTGCTAGGTAATTAGCTGAGACAATTGCTGGATTTAGCTTGTTTTTCATTTATCTATTTTTGCTATTGTTTTTGTTTTGTTGTTTGTTTTTTTCTTTTTATCTTGGGGATCATATTTCTGTCCTGCTTATTGTGTGTGCTGTTGCCCAGTGTCTGAAACTTCTTATTTCACATTTTTTCTTTCCTACTTTCGTTGCTGGTGCTCTCAGTGTGATGCTGGAGACTGAGGCCAGGGCCTCATACATGGAGGCAAGTGTTCTAACACTGAAAATTTCCCATCATGGCTAGAAGTTAAAGTCTTGTTTTCATGGTTCTTTATTTCATTTTTCAGTCAAAAGATTTTAACAAAACATTTAGTTCAGTATTTATGTAAACATTTGTTATGCATTAAAATAGATTTTCTTTCTCTCTTTTTTTTCTGGAAGCAGTTATTCTGAGATAATTAGGACATACTGCATTTGTCCAAAGGATGATATAGTGTTAATCATTTTGATATATAGGAAGAAGTCAATGTAAATCAACAAACTTTGAAGGATGATGAATTTGAACTACTAGTCATTTCTTGTGATTAACTTTGTTTGTTAGAGATATGTAATATTTAATTTCTCAAATTTTATCTTAGGGAATAATAAAACATGCTTGGCATTTGCTACAATTATTATGGTGCAAAAATTAAAAGAAAATGTATTAAGAGTAGTATGCTGCATTTCCAACTGGATATAAATTAGTCACTTAACATTATCCTTTCAAATTGGTAATGTCTTTTCTCTAACTTTATTCACCACTCCTCATGCAAATCCATGTGGAAACTTCAGAAAAATGTCTATAAACCACCTAATTAAAGAAGAATTGACATGATCAAGTGTCTTCAACACTTGACATCTATTGATTATTCCTCTCAATGTGGTTTGTAGCCTTCAAATAATAACAATGGTAATAATAATAATAATAATAATAATAATAATAATAATAAATCTAAGACACATTGCTCAAACTCTGTCTGAACATAAGCAAATTTGTGCTCATGGTCACATTTTCAAATATTTCCTAAAATGTTTCCTAAAATGTTTCCTATGAAAAGCATGAGGTAAATAAAGTATTTTGGGTGTCCATTTATGTTGTAAATAATTGGAAATGATTTTAAATACACAGAGCAGAAAGAAACAAACTTAGTTAATACCTTAAACGAGTGATCAAACAGTACTCTTCTTACTGTATTCTTCCACATTGTCCACCTGACTTTCCATTTACTCCATTCTCTTTCCAGGAAAACAGTTGGTGTTTTTTGCTGTGGACCCAATTCAATTTCCAAGACTCTTCATAAATTGAGTAACCAGAACAATTCATATGGGACAAGATTTGAATACAATAAAGAATCTTTCAGCTGAAAACATTTCAGATGAACCAATATGCTTAAGAAGGAATGAGTGCAATTTCTAAGACTTATAATCTCAGCTGAATCAAACAGCCGTGTTGTGCCAAAGAGTAGCAAAGTTTTCTTATTTATGATTATTTAAAATGAAGATGCAGAGAATGTGGCAAGATGACAGGTCACATTACATGTTTGATCTGGAAACCAAAGAGGCCCTGAAGGATATTTGATGTGGTGATTCACTTTATGATGCTCAAATTAAAAGAACTCCATTAGATGCACACTGTTGATTTTTATGGCAGATTCAGGAACTCCCTAATGAGGAACTAAACTCACTCTGAAGCTGATAGCAGTGGTCCTTTTTATATTGCTTTTGGTTGAACAAATGCGAGGTTGAACAAAATTTAAAATTTATCAAATCTCAGACTACATTTTCTACATTGTATATAAACAGAGTAGCTTTAAAGTTTAAAAGCTCCAGGCAAATATATTCAATATTTGAAAATGCAAAACAGGACTTTGTACTGATACGGGTACTTTCTATTGATATCTAATCACTTTCACTACTGATGCTAATACCTCTACTGGATGTCTGTAGACTACATGCGGAATGAACCTTCTGCAGATGTTGCTATAGTATCTACTTTTATTTTTTTTTCTTTTCTTCTGTCTATAGAAATCTTCCCTCCCTTAGTAGGCAATAAACACAATGATTTTTAATAGGTCCTTTTCATCTCTAATTTACTTACTACAAAGTAATGGAAATGTCATTACTATAAATTATAAAGGGACACGTATGCTAATAACATTTTCCCTTTTTAGTATTTTGAACTCTATTATTTTTTCAATTTTTTCTCAGATATAGTTTGTCTTAGCTTGTAGCTTCTGAAAGTGCCTTGTTTAATTTGCCTTTTGAGACCAAAGAGCATCATATCTGGCGGCAGATATTGAAATATAAAATATGTCTCTTTTGTCACATTTTGGCTTATGATGGAGATATTGAAAGTGTGGTCACATTCCTGAAATGGATCCTATTATTTTACTTTCTACAAAAGTGAAAGTACTTCACTTGTTATTCTAATTTAAATTTAGAATCAAGAAGATTATTATTGTTGCACTGTGTGGTAGCCTGGTAAATTATTAGGCTTAAAGTTACAGTTAAGACTATGTTGTGTCACTCCATCAGTTGGTGGCCCCTGCCTATTACATTCTTGGCTTAGAGGAAAAATTCACTTTACTCAGAATTAAGGCATTCATACTGTTTAGCGATTTTCTGGTAGACATTTATTGACTGCTATCAAATATTTCACATTGCTGAAATCAGCACTCTGATTTGCCTTGTTTTTGTTAAATGTTTTTATATAACATGACATGAGGCCGGCGTGGTGGCGCACGCCTGTAATCCCAGCGGCTTGGGAGGCGGAGGCGGGAGGATCGCAAGTTCGAGACCAGAGGCAGTCTGCGTACTTTAGCGAAACCCTGTCTCAAAAAGTAAAAAAAATGGGCTGAGGGTGCAGCTCAGTGGTCCAGCACTTGCAGAGCATGCAGGCGCAAGGCCCTGGGTTCAACCCCAGTAAAAAAAAAAAAAAAAAAAACATGACATGAAAAATGCTGCTGTCATTTTTTTTCTGTGATTCACCAATAGCAAACATGCATGCTAAACCATCCAGTATATTTACTTGTAGATATTTCTCCCTTTTCTTGGAATTATTTCTTCTCCCTTCTGTGTAAAGAAGGTGATGGGATATGTGCAATGCTCCTATAGATTTAGCTCTGAAAGCATATTTAAGAACCAGTACACCTTAGTGACACCTTCTAGATTAAAATGATTTTCATAAAAACATGTAACAGAAAGAAGTGGCAAAAAGAAATTTGAATTATCCAGGCTTGATGTGCAATATGGACTCTTCATTGATCATAATTTATTTAAGTGATTATATTAAAGCATCTAATTTCAATAAGACAAGTAGAAGTTTTTTTTTTTTCAAGAGAGATAATATTTCAGAACAAGTCTGCTATGCTAGATGAACCTCCTTGCCTAATCCAATTGATGTTCAAATATCTACGAGTTGAATAGCTAATTTTGTTTCTGTGGATGGGACTAAAATGAAGGCTTCATCATACATATATAAGAGAGCTTTATTTTGTTCTGGGAGATTCTTTCTATGGGGGTAGTGCTTGTCATACAAATCTTAAATCACTAATTTCAGTGGCAGTAGTAATAAATATTAAAATTGAAATGGTGTCCTTCAAATTCCTATAAGTGCACATTACCTTTGCAACAACTAAAGCAACAATGCTTGTCTACAAAACAATGCAAGTTTAAGAAGCACAATCTCTTAGGAATAAGCATTTGAGTACATACTACCATATTCACCTTAGCAATTTGGGTTCTGGGGCTATCAGTGTTACAGGCTAGAAGTGTGACTATGGCAAATTACTTTTCACACTATCGTTAAGATTCCCCATTTTGACACAGTAGGTAATTTTTTATTATTTTTGGATAATATATTTTTGAGAACATAATTCAAAATGCTTGGGTCCTATTGAAAACCCTATGAGGGTCACTATGAGTCACACCTGACTGGACAGCACGTAACAACACAGCAATTCAAAAATGCATATTATGACACATGACACATTACATATAATTTGGGGGAGCCCCTACACAATCTCTAATAGAAAGAGCATATATTTAAGAACCTCTAAAAAACAATTGCCTGCAGTTTTAGCCCTGTGGCATCCGATCCCATCAGATCTCAGAAGCTAAGCAGGGTTGGGCCTGGTTAGTAGTTGGATGGGAGACCACCTGGGAACACCAGGTGCTGCAGGCTTGGGAGAAGGACCTGGCAACCCACTCCCAAAAAACAATCCACCATTGAAAACCCTATGAACAGCAGAGAAGCACTGACAATAGTGTTTCCTCTGTTATATGTAGCGTCACTATGAGTCGGATACAAATGGGACGACACCTAACAACAACAACAACAACAACAAAATGATTACCACTATAGGTCTTTCTACCTTATACACTTCCTTTCTTCAAATTTTTAGAAGAAACTGTTGATATTTTATAGGGTCATACTAGCAAATCTACTTTGTGGACAAAGAAAATTCTCTTTATATGCCTCTAAAGAATTCAATTGTACCTTCTTCTGTTGTTAACCTTCTTGTATCTCATTTATGCTATGTATGCTGTGTATTTTAGTAAATAATATGAAAAACTTCAGATCCTTGCACATACACACATATACACATACAAGATTTGATCAAAAAATACAGTAAATGTTTTTATAAAAATATTTGTTTTATTCTATTTTGTTTTTGAGGCAAGTTCTCTTTAAGCATCTCAAGCTGGCCTCAAACTCATTACCCCCTGTCTTAGCCTCCCCAGTACTGGCATGATGACCAACATGCCTAGCATTTTGTGATTGCTATTTTATTATTTTATTTTATTTTGTTTTGTTTTATTTTATTTTAGATAGCTTCAATAAATTATTACAGCATTAGTTAGATGTCGTCGAGTTGAGGCCAACTCATAGAGACCCTCATAGGGTTTTCAATGGCTGACTGTTTCAGGTTTGCCTTGGGAGTGGGTTGCCACGTCCTTCTCCCATTTTGTGGTGCTGGGAATTGAACTCAGGACCTCAGAGACTGCAGCGCAGCGCTCTACCAACTAAGCTAAATCCCAGCTATTACAGCATAAGACATATTGCCACTAATCTCCCTCAAAATACTCTCCCTGGTTTGAACACACTATCCCATCATTCCTGCTGCTTTCTGAAGAGGTTGGGGAAGTCCTCATTTGTGTCTTCACTTGTGCTCTCATGGCTGCCTTGATGTCCTGAGTCAACTCAAATGTTTACCTTCCACGGCCATTTTGACTTTGGGGAAGAGCTAGAAGTTGCACAGTGCCGGATCCAGTGAAGAAAGTGGCAGAAGACACTTTTTATTTGACAGAAATTGCCGTCCCACAAGCGATGTGACAGAGCATTGTCCTGAGGAAGGATGAGACTAAAGACACTCATGGAAGATGACTTCCAGAACCACTTCAGAAAGTAACAAGAAAGATATGAATTGTTTTTGAAGCCAGAGGGAGTATTTTGAGGGGGGTTAATGGCCCTGTGTCTTACTGTAGCATTTTTTAATTTAAACATATTAACTATTTTTTATCACCACTTGTGTACCTATATACTACATACATACATGCTGGGGGTGTACATGCTGGGGGTAGGGGTGAGTTGACTTTTTAAAAGTAATTTCAGGTGAACATGAAATGCTTGGTAGTTTTTCATTTAGTGACTTGAAAATGTCAGTTGGTGACTGTGATAGTTCAGGCTCTCAAAAACTAAATAAAAGCAATTTAGACAAGATATAGGCTAAAGTGATTTTATCTATATAGCTGTATTATTTATCACTCCCTAAATCAGTGTTTACTTGAAGCACTTACAGTAGGTAGCAGATTTAAATTATAGGACATTGTTAAGGAGGCTTGCTAGCTGAACTCGGTGGCATATGCCTGTAATCCCAGCAAGGCTGAGGAAGGAGGATGGTGATTTAGCAGCCAGAGGCAGCCTGTGTAATTTAGCAAGACCCAGAGTCAAAATAAAAAATAAAAAATGGTCTACAAGTGCAACTTAGTGGTAGAGTGCTTGCAAAGTGTGTGTGAGGCCCTGGATTTTCTACCCTCAAGTACCACAAGAAAAAGATTTTTTTTAAAAAAAAGAGGTTTGCTAAATACAAAAGTGCTATTGTTATCAATAGATAATGCTGGTACTGAAGAGTGAAAATTTTAAGAAAAAACGTATTCCTTTAAAAATGTTTTCCCCAGCTAGCCAGTGATTTTTCTAAACAACTCAAACGGGACAAATCATTAGGTTGCTACTCATGATCAAGTTTCATTTTCTTATGATAACTAGGGCATTTCCATATCTAATTATATTATAAAATACTGAGGTTATTAGCACTTTCATTTTATAATTAGGAAACTGATGCCCAAAGAGAGAGGGCAACTTATTTTAAGACATCCACTGAGCTTGTAGCAGAGCTGAGACTGGTGCTCACTTTCCTAAATCTCTGCAGCTAAAATGGTTCTTTCTACCTCACCATGGGTATCATGCATTGCTTCCGGTGTGTACACCATGCATTTAAATTTTTCATTGCAAGGTTCTATTCCATGGCACTTATCCTTCTACCCAGGGAATGAAAACCTTAACAAATGAATACGCTGAGAAACACATTCTCTCTGTTATGTCATATCAGCGTCTCTGTTCACCTATATCAGCATATTCATTGGAAACTTGTCAATTCATTTGAGAGGTGAGAATCTGCATGGTGCATAAGATGGGAGCTTTGTTTACCTGCTTAACAATATGCTATAGTCAGCATACTGGCTAAGGAAAAGTCAATTAATTTGTTTTTTCTCTCCACCTGAGCCTTAAAGGAATGTTAAATACTTTGTTCTGTGTGTGTTGGAACATAAGCTGTGTTGTACTCTCTGCTGTGTGATTAGAGGTGATACACACTTTATTGTCCAGATTCCCAGGGACTATTTGAGTTAATTTGACATCTTCAAAGACAGAGGTGCCTTCTCAGGTGCTATTAACCTTTATTCAAAGGATGATTGTCTATTTACCAAATGTCATTAAGAAGAAATTATCTTTATTTTCTTCTTGTTTAGTTAGAATGTGTGTTAAAATTAGTGGTGATAATAGTAGAAACTTCTTTAAAAAGTAAGAATAATTGACTGCAGTGCTGTTCTATCCCAAGACTATGCCAGTTAGGTTTTATCCAGCTATGCTCAGTGGTTGAGGAGTGAACAGGAGCCTGTGTTAGGACTTGGACACTTGATCCCTGAAATTTATCAGATATCTTACTTAAAAATAGAAATAATACCTACCTCTGTCTAATTTACAAGGATTAATGTGGGAAAATGTGGAGGAGGGGATGGGAAATATAGTGATGAGAGAAATTCCTGGATAAATCTTCCTTCTTCTTGTTAGGTGCAGTCAAGTCGTGTCCACTCGTAGCGACCCTCATAGGACTTTCAACAGCTGATTGTTTTGAGATTGCCTCCGGAGTGAGCTTGTAGGTCCTTCTCCCATTTTCTGGTGCTGGGAATTGATCTAGGGACCTCAGAGACTGCAGAGCAGCACTCTACCAACTGAGCTAAATGCCAGTCCAAATCTTCCTCATTAGGTCTTTTAAATATCTTTTAGATAACAGCAAAAGTAAGGCATTGTTCTAAGAAAACAAAAACCATGCTTTTCCAATATAACTGAAACACTTAGCTCTTGATTTTGTTTTCTGGGCAAGTTGAGAAGTAGCGACAAGCAAATCAGTGCCCCTACTTGTCTTTGATTGTCTGCGATCTCTGTGAACAAAGTTGTCTCTTGTGTCTAGAAAAGTATATGCTTTCTGAATTCCTCCCAGCTAATTTTGATCAGGCCCAGTGTTGCTAGAGATAGTTGATTTATGAAAATCAAGTTAGGTCCAAGTTAGGACAAGTTAGAGTATCATAAATTATCCTGCTTATTTAGTATTTGATGGAGAAACAAGGTGTTTATAAGATGTTCTACTAGATTAAAAATTATGTCTTAGAACTAGAAATAATTCTGTAAAGGACAATAAAAAAAAGTCCTGCACTATAGCTACTTTTTCCTAGATGGGAATAAAGTTAATATATGGCTTCCTTACTCTGACCAAAGATATTTCACATCATGTGTTTTCATTAAAGATTGTATTACATTGTAGACTATAATATTTAAATTGTGTATGCATCTTTATGGTGAATTATAAGAAAAACTTATTTGATTGAAAATAAAATTCTACAAGAATATGTAGTAACCTTTTCCACCGTTCATAGGATTCAACAATGGCAAATTTGCAACTAGAGGAAGCACAACCCCTCATCAAAATGTGAGATGTTCAACAATATAGTGTGAGATTTGATTTTTGTCTAGTTAAGAGTAAAAGTGAGGTTATACAGCACTGGAGAGGAAGTACCAAGTCAAATTTAATACTTGAAGTCATATTTTTGTAGAAAGCCTCTATTGTTTTTAAGCATAACATAGTTATTAAAAGCTAGGCAAATAAAGTTTGATCAAATCAATTGTGCACATTATGTAGAATTTTCCCTAGACTTTTTTAGAACAAGATAGTATTTTCATCCTAATTCAAGGTCAAATGATCAGACTATCCAAGTAACATTTAAGAAAGGCTCCTTTGGAACACTTTCAGAATGGTCCAACTACTAAAATCATCAACATTTCCTGTAATTTTCCTTTTAGCAAGACATATAATTGGGAATTACATAATTCTAATCTCTAAATTAATGTGTTTGGTTTGGGATTTTAGTATTTTTTATATTATTCTCAAATATAATTGTACCTACTAAAATTAAAGCAATAAATATTTATATAATTTCAGAATGTCAAAACTCTACAAAAAATTTAATAAAATACGGTATGTTGATTATGAGATCCAAAGGAGTTTTTACATTTGATCATTGAAGATTTCAATTTTACCAAAACATTGGCACACAGTACGTTTTTACCCATATAATAACTACTGCTTATAGGTGTTTATTTACTTTACAAGACTTCACCATCTCCCTGTTTTGAAATCTGTAGATTATACAAAATTAAGAATAGTGGTGACAGTCTGTTTTGTCTGACATTTATAAAGATGAGACATGAGACATTTGCATATGTTCTGTCCTGGAGACGTGTGTTCTGAAGCTGTCTGAAAATTGATTTCCTAGTTAATAGAAGGCAGACCAGGATTTCCTCTAAGAATAACTCTCTTTTATGTTCCATGTTGGCTGTGGCTTTCAGGAAAACCTAGCATTTTATAGTGGGCGGTCTGAGCAAACATGCTTCAGAATAAATGATTATGGTCACCATCACATCCTAGGATATCCCTAGTATGGAGGAAAAATTTGGACCATCTCTTGCATTAGTGAGATAAAAAGATATTTGCTTCAGAAGAAAATATTTTATGTTACCCATGTTTCTAAATGTAAGCTCTCTATATTACTACTCACTGTTTTCTTTAGTCTGATTAATGATTCATGAGTCAAATCAGAAGCTGCAATGCTCCAATTTATAGAGCTTTTAGTCATGATAACTTGTTTGTATGGTTTGGGCAGGTTACTTCCATGTGTAGCACTGAACTGTTCTGAATCAAGTCCTACCATGCTGCAATCTTCAAGTGATTTATTTTCAAACAATTTGCTTTCCTGAGATGATGTCTTGCCCTTGTTTTTCAAAAAGCTGTCATACATTTTGTAACAGACATTTCAATAGGTCAACTTCAAATGCATTTAGAAGGCAATATTATCAGTTATGTTCTTGCATTCTTTATGTGCATTATTTGCTTTGTATCACAGTGGTGTCATGAATGCATGCCTTAATAGCATTAATGTCATGAAATTACTCAACAGCAACAGCCAGGGAGGGAAGAACACAAAAGATAATTGGGGAAAACAATGAGTTTGGGGATGTGGAAATCAAGGAGATCTTTATGCAAATCTCAATTCTGAACATTAAAAGTTTCTCTAAAATGCCTTTCCTTATTCATGCTGATTACTCTATTGTCAGCAACATGTTTGCCAAAGTTCAAAGATATGAAAATGTGTGACAGTAAAAGTTTCTCTTTGGAATTTTAGTCAGCAAGGAAATCTATAAGAAATATTTTTAAGTGTCTTAAGTCACAGCCTGTTGATGAAATGTATAATCACGGGGAAGGCGTAAGCACACAATCTAGAAGTGGAAGACAGACACAAAGTGTTGTGTGAAAAAAATCTTTTTTGACTTAGAGTGACCATTAATTATGACAGATTTCAAAGTTAGCTTACATGCGTTTTGACAAAGTGATTTCTGAAATTATACGTCTAATTGATTCTGACAAGAGACTTTGGTGGGAGATTCAGATTAATAAACAAATTCAGATTTCAAAATGTTTATTTGTGTGCCTGGGGTTTCTTTCATGGCTGTAGTAAGAACTGCTGTATTTAGTTATTTATTTTAAATCTCTAATGGGATACTTTGTGGCGGGAGGGTAACACTGTACTGAACTTCTGAAAGGAATTGAAACAAAGCGTCTTGTAATGCGTTACACCTGAGTGGGTGTTGGTGAGACTTGCATTTTGAGAGAAATTGCCCCTGCCCTTCAAACTGTATCTGCCATTAACAGGAAAGATGATTCAAATTAGAGTATCGACAGAACTCCACGAACCACAGGCACACTAAGTTGTATTATGACTACATATACTCTTTTCAGTTGTCTAATATCAAATCTCTTCACCACCCATTTCCTTGATCCTAGATTTGACCCTGAATCCTTATCAAGGCATTTTCACTTATCGTTTTCTAATAATAGTCCTTAGCATCCCAGATCCAATGCCACAGTTGGCTTTAGCCTTTTTTTTTTTTTTTTTTTTTTTTTTTTTTTTTTTTTTTCAGGTCCTTGAATTAACCTAGGCTCTTTTTTGATCTGCTCCAGCCTAACCTGCTATCCTTGGTTCTGAGTTTTCCTGTCTCAGAGCTCAGCAGAGCCATCCATTTACTGGACTTGCCCAGTCATGACCTCTCTGTACTGATGGTCACCGTGGGTCCCATCACACACAATGTGCTACAGAACCAGGTGTTTCTATGGAAGGAAGTAGGAAAATTTATTTTCATAAGAAATGATGGTGTAGGTAAAGTCAATCCTTATTGTTCCTAATAGTTTGTTCTATAAAGTTGTCACATGGATTGAATTAGTGAAACCAAGTCATTATTCACAGTTATGTTCCTATGAACCCCCAGTCACATTTTCATGAACAAATATACACATATAGGGCTGGGATTTAGCTCAGTTAGTAGAATGCTGCTTTGCACTCTCTGAGACACTGGGTTCAATCCCTAGCACCACAAAAATGGGAGAGGGACCTGGCAGCACACTCCCAAAACAATCACTAAACAATCAGCCATTGAACACTCTATAACTAGCAGAGAAGAATTGACACAGTGCTGGGCATGGCACAGTGTTGGGAAATGTTTGGTTCTGTTGTACACAGGGTCGTTGTGAGTTAGACTTGACTAGATGGCACCTAACAACACACACACACACACACACACACACACACACACACACACATATATACATATATATATATGTATATATATGTATGTATATATATATATGTGTCTGTGTGTGTGTATATATACACATATATATGTGTGTATACATACATACATATATATATGTATATATATATATACATATATATACACACACATATATATATATATATATATATACATATATATATACATACATACATACATATATCTGCAGATTTACCCCCAGGCATCTCGGAAGCTAAGCAGGGTCAGACCTCGTTAGTACTCGGATGGGAGACCGCCTAGGAACACCAATCTGTAGGCTTGGGAGAAGGACCCAGCAACCCACTCCCAAAAAACAATCTGCCATTGATAACCCTATGAGTAGCAGAGAAACTGTAACAGTACTGTAGAGTAATACTGTACATAGGGTTGCTATGAGTTGGACATCGACTTGGTGGCACCTAACAACAACAACAACAACAAATATATATATGTATGGAGAGAGAGAGAGGGAGAGAGGGAGAGAAAGAGAAAGAGAGAGGGTGGGAGAGAGAGGAGAGAGAGAGACTCATTAACATTGAACTCATGTCTCTCTGACTCTGTGTCCTGGAAACCTGTGTATATATTCTCCCCTCCCAAGCCAAGAAGACAGAGGCAACCTACTCATTAAAGAGCAGGGCTCTTCAGTATACATGATGGGTGTAGTGATGTCATCAGCCAAAAGCAGCAAAATGTTAAAAATGTGACACAATCTAGACCACAAGAAGAATATCTGTTTATAGTATGAGCCCCGAAACAAGAAAGCAGAAGATGGGCTGGGGTGGCCTCAGCGTGGGCCTTCAGAGACTCAAATATTTGGTTGTTCTTTACATGTCTACAAATCACAACAAAATGCAGTGAGAATTGATTTGGGAGTTAGAAAACATTTTAGTGAGTAGGTAATTTGCTAGTATGGAATTCATGAGTAATGAAGCTTGACTATACCTACTTTTTCTTGGCTATGCTCACTGAGAAGGAAAATTGTGTCTTTTCATAGCTTTAGTCTTTGTTCTCACTTACTGGCTTTGAATTGACTCAGGCTTTTCTGTAGTGGAGAGAAATGCTTCCCCATCTTGGTTCATCTGCCTCTGTTGTCATTTTTTATCCTCTTCCTCAAGAATATAGAATACTAATTCTCAAGAATATAGAATACTAATTTGATTGAACAATATGTGAAAAACTTTTTTGACTCCATTCTTATTAGTAGCTGTGATTATTATATGTAAAAGATTATATATATATATATATATATATATATCTGTATAGAAAAGATTTAACACACTTCCTTTAAAAGGCCTGTGTAGAGGTTGACTCTTGTCTGGCATCTGGGAACTTTGATTTTTAAGAGGATTCTCTCTACTCTCACAGATAGTAGCAGCTCACTTGACCATACTTGTGTGCAAATAATGATGATGATGATGATGATGATGATGATGATGATGATGATGATGATGATGTTTATTTTGAAGACTTCCCTTGTTTCTGGAAATCTGAAATTTTGACAAGTTTTTGGCAGGGTGCCTGCGATCAACCACAAATAGAAGATATGGACACAGAGTCTCTAATGAACCTGGACGTTTCACAAATATAATTAACAACATTTTGCTGGACGAATTAGGTGCATATTGTGATTCCACTGTAGAGGACTCTTGGAGACATCTGCCTGATTTCCTCTGGACTTCAACCCTCCACTCATTTTCCTTTTGCTGATTTTGGTTTGTCCCTTTTCACTATAATAGATATTAGGTGTGAGTAGAGCTATAATAAGATCTTTGAGTCCTCCTATAGAATTGCCAAGCCTAGGCAATGTTGAGCACCTACAACACAAATTTCCACAACTGTAATCCTTAATATTTCACTCTCCTTCTCTGAGTGTGGGGGTAAAGGGGATACAGGACATTGCCATATTCTCATTTTCTCTTTCATTTTTTCTCTGCCTTGCATATACTGGACCCTCAAAGACAATTGCTATGTTCTTTCTCGTGTGTCTTTGTTCTCTTGCCTTTTCTCCATCTGGAAAACTAAGGGTGGCACATGGCAGGTTTGGAGTCATCTTTTACACTAGTGTCAGATTCCATTTGAGACTATTGCTTAAGTCTCATGCACGAAACTAGCTTTATCCTACCAAGGTTAGGCACAGGCACAGCTACAAATAGAACCTGTTCTCTTCCTTCCATATTTTTTTTATTGTATGTTATTCTTTCAGTTACTTAACACAAAGTAGAGACCATTTTCAGGGAAGGAATGAAACACTTTTTGATCTTTTTTATTAAATATCATTACAGTATCACCAAACCCCAAATTCTTGGCCTATTTCTCTCCTCTTGTTTTTTTTTTTTGTTTGTTTGTTTGTTTGGTTGGTTGGTTGGTTGGGTGGGGTTTTTTTGTTTTTTTCTTTTTTTGGTGGAGGGCAGAGTGGGGGATCAAACCCAAGACCTTGTGCATGTTATGAAAGTGCTCCACCACTGAGCTGCACCCCCAGCCTCATTTTATTGCTTATTTTGAGATAGGGTCTCATTTAATTGCACAGGCTGCTCCTGCCCTCAACCTCATGATGTTCCTGCCTTAGCCTGTAGAGTTGCTGGGATTTCAGGCATGTACCATTTTGCCTGGCTCTCCCCTTTGTATGTTCAATCTGTCTCTTACTACCTATTCCCAAAGTGGAGTATGATAGCTGCAGTCTATGGAGGAGGGGTTAGCTGTCCCAAGATTTCCCTTCCTTCCTTAATTATCCTTCCTGCATTAAGCAGCCTATTTTATTTCATCAAATTGCATGATATCAACCGAAACCTACAGGACAGATTTTGTTCCTGGGAAAAACAAAATACACTCTACCAGCCATTCTTAATTACATTTTTTAAAACTACCATTGACCAGTTGTCTCACTAAAATTTGGGTGATTTCAATATAGAAGAATCACCTTACCTGAGACAACAGTTTTAGGTCAATATGTGAGATGATAATGCTGGTTAAGTTGTTTTATCTAGGAGTTGTAGGTTTCTGTCAGCATGAAGAATGATGATTTCTTTCAGTGTCTGTCTGGATGCATGGACTTGCCAGATAATACAGTAGCTAGATTTCTTTTTTGAGAAAATCCCTTGAACTTTAGAGTCATACTGCTTAAGATAAAATTCAGTTTTCACCAAAATGAGCTATGTTATCTTGGGCAATTAAAAAAAAAAAAATCCCCAGCTTCTGTTTTTTTATCCATAGGCTGCAGGTTATATGAGTCAGTAAAAGTGAGATGCTCAGGCACACAAAGTAAATTCCAGGAGTAATAGTGATGATCATAAATGCACTAAATTAGACAAAGATGAGCCTGAAAGTTCTGAGAGCAGTGTGGCATAGGAGGGGGTCAAGGGGTCAAGGTCAGTGAGGAATGAACTAAAGGTCTTGGTTCTCCAGTCTAGTACTTGTGTGAATTTTGGACAGGCCTCTACACTTCAAGTTTCCTCCTCATTAAAATAAAGATAATATACCCATGTTAAAAATTCATATGACAACTCACGTAAAAAATAGTGCTTATAAAAATGTCTAATATATAAAATAGTAAAAGGCATCTATTATAATTATTATAGAGAAAAATTACACCAAACTGAAGAAATTAGATGGTAGACTATGGACAGATAATTCATTATTTTTCTATTCTGTGACCTTATTTAGTTATGAAAGTGTGTTTTAAAATAGGGCTCCAAAGTGATTGTATTTTCAGTATAAATTTATAGGTAATTATGTGTTTGCTTGTGACATCCATAAATTGTAAATTTCTTCATTGTAGAATATGGTCTTAAAGTCTATATAATTTTTATGGTCCTAGTTCCTAGAAAAATATCTGATTTTCAATAGGTTCTTAGTAACTGTTTGCTAAATTAAATCTATGGACTGGGATTTGGCTCAGTTGGTAGAGCACTGTGCTGCAGTCTCTAAGGTCCCGAGTTCAATTCCCAGTACCGCAAAAATGGGAGAAGGGCCTGGCAATCCACTCCCAAGGCAAGCCCGAAACAGTCAGCCATTGAAAACCCTATGAGGGTTGCTATGAGTCAGATACCAACTCGATGGCACCTAACAACGACAACAAATTAAATCTAATTCTCATTGTGTTTTTGTAAACAAAGGCTCATTACTAATTGGAAACACTGAGTACTGCTAGCAATATTTTAAAAACCTAGACTTAATCTTAAAATAATTTTCTCTGAGAAAGAACAAAATTGTAAAGAAGAGTTAAACAAGAAGGAATCAGTTAATCATAATCAATTGATTCCTTTTAAGCCATTAGACATTAGTTATTTGTCTAGTTAGAGAAAAGCTAATATCAAACTTTGAAACTTAAAATGAATTTTGATTCTTCCTCTCTGTTACTTATGTAAAATGTCTGCTTAATTTTTCTCTTTTAAGATTTCTTGCATCTGTGTTTTACTCTTTTCATGACCACGAGACTAGTTATAGATATAACCTCAGCACCAGTTAATGAATTCGTTGGCCAAGAAAGAGTTGGGTCCCTGTCCAGGCACCAACTATGTTGGGCCCCATGTTGGGGCACCAACTCTATGTGGGGATTGCGCCTCCCCATCTGGCCTGGAGGTTCGGACGGGCTGTGCTGTCGCACACACAGATACTAAACACAATTCACTCGGGACCCTCAGGTGAGGGGCGCAGACTCCTGCGGCCCTCGGGACCCTGGTGGAGACAGGAGAAAGGAAAAGCCTCAGGCGCTTTTGCCTTCCAGGGGCAAACACCTGTGTTGGTTGTCTCGGTGGTCACGAGGAGACAGCTGTTGCTTCCTCGGTGGTCAGACAGAGAGCATTAAAGATAAGACTAGTAGCTTTACATAATAGAAATAACTTTTCCATGTGTACTTGAAAATATCTTTTATTAAAAATGTCACTATCAATTGGATGTGATAGCCTGTGCCTATACTTCCAACTCCTTGCTGAGGCTGAAGAATCACTTGAGTCCAGGAGTTTGAGACCAGCCTGGGAAAACATAATAAAACCTTGTTTCAGAAATAATTTTTTAAAATTCCACATTTATCCCTCTTGGTCATCTTTTTTTTTTAAATTTCTATATGCCTATGTCTAATACTCAAATTTCTTTTAGTTATCAACCAGGGATGAAGTTTAATGAAGTTTTACAGGATGCTCAACCAGTGACCTACATCTCTTTGAGAAGTAAGAGCACAGTTTCCTTTTGCTTTTCTAGGAAACTTCTATTATTTTCAAAGGAAACTAGTGTGAAATTCTCAAGCCCTCTTTGCTCTCTTGCTTTCAAACCTTGATTCAAGGCACACTTGTTGTTGTTGTTGTTGTTAGGTGCCGTTGAGTCGGTATCCGACTCATAGTGACCCTCTGTACAGCAGGGGAAACACTATTATCAGTGCTTCTCTGCTGTTCATAGGGTTTTCAATGGCAGATTGATTTTTGGGAGGGGGTTGCCAGGTTCCTTCTCACAAGCCTACAGCTTCTGGTGTTCCCAGTGTTGGGTCCCTGTTCGGGCACCAACTATGTTGGGCCTCACGTTCGGGCGCCAAACCTATGTGGGGCGCGCGCCTCCCAGTCCGGCCTGAAGTGTTCGGACAGGCTGCACCGCCGCGCACACAGATACTAAACACAATTCACTCGGGACCCTCAGGTGAGGGGCGCAGACTCCCGCGGCCCTCGGGACCCCAGCGGAGACGGGAGAAAGGAAAAGCCTCAGGCACTTTTGCCTTCCAGGGGCAAACACCTGTGTTGGTTGTCTCGGTGGTCAGGAGGAGACAGCTGCCGCTTCCTCGGTGGTCAGACGGAGAGCAGGTTCCTTTCCTTGTTGAGGATTGCAGCGGGAGAGCTTTTTTTCCTCATCAAAGGTTCAGGGGAGAGCAGCGGGAGAGGCGCGTCCTCATC
This sequence comes from Pedetes capensis, assembly GCA_007922755.1. NCBI lineage: Eukaryota > Metazoa > Chordata > Mammalia > Rodentia > Pedetidae > Pedetes > Pedetes capensis. The sequence continues at coordinate 73,105 of VMDO01001366.1, read as the reverse complement.
TGTGGTCCGGGCAGGAACAGGCGAGAAGGCACAGAAAGGGATGCCAGAAAGGCCGTGCCAAAAAGGTCGAGCTGCCACAGTGCAGCTCTTTATATAGTTCGCCCATGGAATGGCCTGAGCCAATCAGCTTTCAGTCCAATTGTCCAATCAGGAAGGGTTTTGTACAAACATGCAACCAAGTGGATTTCTAATTTACAAACCAGATATTCAAACGCCATTTTCCCAGTTTGGGAGTTTTTACCAATTTCCTCCCAATTTTTCCCTACACCCAGGCGGTCTCCCATCCAGGTACTAACCAGGCTCGACCCTGCTTAGCTTCTGAGATCTGACGGGATCGGATGCCACAGGGCTATAGCTGCAGGCCAAGGCACACTAGTCAGTCAAATTATCATAATGTTAGTGTAAATGTTGTTTCATCCTTGAATTTTTTTCAGTGCTACTATCAGAAGCATGTACATGTGTATTTACACTCACACACACACACACACACACACACACACACACACACACACACACATTTGACAGCAAGCTATACCAAAATTGTACATTAGAAAGTCCATGAACTTTGGACCAGGCACTGTGGCACATGCCTGTAATCTCAATCTCAACAACTCAGGAGGTGGAAGCAAGAAAATTGCAAGTTCAAGGCCAGAGGAAGCCTGGAAAATTTAGCAAGACTGTCTCAAAATAAAAAACAAAAACAAGGCTAGGGGTGAAGCTCAGAGGTAGAGCACTTGCCTAGTAGGTGGAAGGCCCTGGTTTCAATCCTCCAGTCCTGAAAAAACAGTTCATGAACTTTGGATTCAGATGTAGGTGTGGATGCTGATTCCATATTAGAGATATGATTTAGAGCTTGCTACTCTGTTGTCATTTCAACTTCATGATTTTTCAAGCAAGTATAGTAATAAACTTCAGATTTTAGTGACAATGGAATGAGATCAAATATGTAAAACACCCAGATTTTGGTATGCCACATCAGAAAATCTGTCTTTAATACTAAATCGAGCAAATCTTTCCATTTTCGTAATTCCTGTTCTGTGACACTAAGCCAAATATATCATAGTTTATGACATATTTAAATATCTCTTAGATTGCTTCCTGGACTCTAATTATTTTCTGTCTAGTCACTTCTACAGCCATATAAATCCTTGATGTTCCTATTCCAACTCATAGGCCATCCACCGATTTCTACAAAGAACTGTTCTTAGTTAAGTGGTTTTTATAAATTATTCCCCTATTGTGGGTCATTAATAGCTTTTTCTTCATGACTTATCATCCTGTGGATGCTCTAATGGAGATGTCTGTTATCCTTATCTCAGAACATTGTCTTTTAGAGTCATTAGGAGATTTATCACTTTACCATACTTTCACTTCCTTTTAATGGGCACCTGCCTCTTCACAGTATCATTATTTTCACTCAACTTTGGCTCCCTATTTTAGTTTAGTAAAAATATTACCTACTTTAAGGTAATTTGAACTTCTTCCACAACTAGCAGCATCCTTTACTTTGAGAAGTCCTTGGCATAAAGAGGTAAAGCTAGATCTGATTATTTTCCACTTTGTTTGTCCCTATTGGTTTAGATATAGTTTTTGTTGAGCTTGACTTTCCTTTTCATTATTCTTTTTAATATTTATCACATTCTTACTAGGGACCAGGCCTGGGTTATCTCATGTCTCAAAATCAGGACAGACCTTATCTTCATGGAGCTTATAGTCCAGTGGTACAGAATTCATTGGGCAACACACACACACACACACACACATACACACACACACACAGATAGGAATGATGAGTTGTGGTCAGTGTGATAAGGGAAAAGTAAAGTTTGTGAACAGTGGTTATGAGGGAAAGATCTAAGCTTGTTAAAAAGGCTGTTTTGAGAAGGTAACATTTAAGAGAACTCAAATGTGACCACGAATCTAGGGCAAGGGTGGAATGTACTCAGAGGAAAGTCATGAGGTGCCAGAGAGAATCATTGTTTCAATGGGCTGAAAAGAAGTTAATCTGGGTGGAGCCCTGCAAGTGAGGTGCCGAATTTTTTATTATTATTATGTTTTATTTTCTCTCATTGTTGATAGTTTTACAAAAGAACAAATCAGTCTTGCTTTTAGGCACTGTACTTATGATGTAGACATCTGGAAAGGTAGACAGGGGCTAACACAGGGACGTCTTTGTAGAGGATATGGAATTTAACTGGAGAGAAATGCTAAGCTTCTGAAGTGTCATAAACTGCTTTTGAACTGTCACTTCAGTTGCTGTGTGGATTAGAAGAAGGAAAGGAGGTAGCTAGGGTCCAGTCCTAAGGATATTGCAGCAGATACTTAGAAGTAACTTCTCAATGGGTTGTTTTAATTCCTGTAGGCTATTTAAGTACAATTTAAAATGAGCAGTTGGATATAACAGTCAGGGGCTCAGAAAAGAAGCTTGAGTCAGTTATGTAAACTATGTCCCAACAATAGTTATGGAAATTAAAAAAGAAGATTGTAAAAGAAAGTTGAATGAGAAGGTAAGAGTGATGAGGGTGTCCATGTGCTGTGGATAACTGGTTTACTGAATGGATTGCTCCTTCAGGACACAGGCACTCACTTTTGCAGCTACTGTCCATGTTGGCTGATGATTGCTCAAAGCTGAGTCTGTCCCAGGAATTGTACTCAAAGACGGGAGTCCCTTCACATATACCTTTTCACAGGGGGCAGCTCACATACAGTGATTAGACAATGGGAGAAAACAAATACTGAAACTCCTTGCCTTGATATGGGACAATTCTAAAAGATCATCTCAGCTTCAGATAGGCTTAGGATCAGCACAGATGTCTGGGGAATCCAGAGGAAGACACTAGTTCTATGAGTGGGGCTGGGGTTTAGCTCAGTTGACAGAGTGAAGCTCTGTGCTCCCTGAGGCCTTGGGTTTGATCCCCAGCACCACAAAAATGGGAGAAGGACCTGACAGCCCCCTCCCAAAACATTCCCAAAACAACCTGCCATTGAAAACTCTATGAAGAGAAGAAAAGCAAAGATATAAAACCAGGCATGGCATGGTGTCCGGGAGTGTTTCATTCTGTTGTACATAGGGTGGCTATAAGTTGGACCCTACTAGAGGGCACCTAACCTAACAGTTCTGTGAGTGGTCTCAAGAAGTATAGGAAGAAGTCTTTGAAATGAGAGTTTGTTGCTGGATAATCTGTTATTTAATTTACAATGAAGAGTCCATCACTAGTAGTATTTGAAGTGTTCATAACTCCTAGCATGCTTGAGTGGGGAATGGTTACAACCTTTACCAGTACTAGCGTGAATGGGCTTTTAGAAGAAGGGAATAGACCTGTACCTATCTCATAACCTAACAGTTCGAGAAATTCAAGGGAAGTGGTTCTTACTGAGTTCTACTCAGTATTGATAAAGGACAATGGAAGCTGAGTTTAATTACTGTAACATTAGTTGCAAAAATACCCAAACCTTTGATTTAAGTTGAATCTTGACAGCCAGAGAGACTTATTCACTGAATTTAAAGACAATCTTCTCTCCTACAACAGAGAACAGAAAAATCTGTGATCAGCCCAAGAACTTTTTTTTTTTTTTTTTTTTGTGATAGTGATGGTTGAATCCAGGGCCTCCCACTTGCATGCTCTGCAAGTGCTAGACCACTGAGCTGCACCCTCAGCCCATGTTTTTTACTTTTTGAGACAGGGTCTCACTAAATTACACAGACTGCCTCTGGTCTGGAACTTGCGATCCTCCTGTCTCCACCTCCTGAGCCACTGGGATTACAGGCGTGCGCCACCACACCAGCAACCCAAGACTTACGTTGTTTAGGTAGCTGAGTTCCCACCAAGTATAAAGTATCAAAATTTCCCTGCCTGATACCTGAAGTTTTTCTAACCAGAAACAAGTGAAATATTGAGTCAAGACAGGGAACTAGTGACTTGAGCCCCTAAATTCCCCTTAACCCTTGGGCCAGGAGAAATAGCCTATTCATCTGCATTAAAGAACAATCTTTGCCCCCCCCCCTTGCTTAAAAATAATGTCAAATCTACTGGGTCAAATAATAGTCATGGCACTGAGAATTTACCATTAATTCTTTTCATTGACATCACGCTAATATTTTGGGTCAAGTAACAATGTAAACTACCTAGGGAAGTATAAGGTCAATTAGAAAAGGAAAAGAACATTATAATGAACAACTAAAACTGAAGATGGCTGCTCTGGGCACTGTAGAGATCTATGGACATTGCTCTGGACTTTTGCTGAGAACTGAGGACATTGCTGAGAGCTGTGGACAATTGCAGACTCTAGACAGTGCAGAGAGCTGTAGACTCTCTGGACTTCTGTTGATGTCTAATCATTGCATTGGGGGCTGGGACTTCTGGGATTTTTAAGTCCATATCTCATTAAGGGGGCATTATTCCTCCCTTCTTTTTGATCTTATCAAGTGTGTCAGGTATCTCTCTGTCCCTTTGGCTTACTCTGGCCTCCTTGGGCTATAGAACAGATTTTTCTGTTTATTTCAGAAGGGGTCCTGCCTCAAATGAGAATCCCTTTTTCTGAGCCTAGATATAGATACACGTATTGTTTTTATAAGTAAAGTGAGTTACTACTTACATACAGGGCCATTTTTAAAAGTGCTATCTGTTACAGATTAAGGCATTTGTAAAAGGGTATTTAGCTCAGTCGGTAGAGTGCTGCGCTTGCAGTTTCTGAGGTCCCTAGTTCAATTCCCAGCACCACAAAGATGGGAGAAGGGCCTGGCAATCCACTCCCAAGGCAATCCTGAAACAGTCAGCCATTGAAAACCCTATGAGGGTCGCTGTGAGTAGGATACCAACTCCACGGCACCTAACAACAACAACAATAATCTCTTAGCATCCATGCTATCTACCAAGGATATTATCTGCCAAGGAAGTACAAACCATCAGATCAAGTGCTGACCACCTGTCTCAGAAGCTCACATTGATATTCCTCTCTCAAAAGGTGCCTGGGTGCCTCATTTACAGACGGCCCTTTATTCCTTTATTTACTGCCTGACATCCCCTGTCAGTAGAAAAGGTGAACCTGAAAGTAATGTTGAAAACATACCAAGCCAGAGAGGAAGAAAATAAAGCACAAGTGAGTTATCTCCCAGAAAATATAAGGAAAGAGTGCTTAAGAAGAGATCAATTCAAAGTTTATAATGATGCTTAAAAATCAATTAAAAAATAGTACCAAAATTATTGCCTTATTTATCAACATAGACCCTGTTGGTGACCTTATTGAGAAGTATTTCACTGAATGGGAGGGAGAGAAAACCAATTGCAGTTAGCTAAGTAGGAGACAAAAAATAGATTGCATGAATGTAAACAGCTTTGTTAAGAAGTTTGGTTATAAATAAGAATTATGGCAAAAGCTTGGTAAAAATATAATATTAATGGAGAATTTTTGGGCAATACTAAGGATCAAACCCAGGGCCTGGGGCATGCCAGGCAGGTGCCCTACCACTGAGCTACTTCCCCAGTCTAGAATTTTCTTTTTAAGTTGATTATGTCTAAATGTAGAATTATTAAGGATCCTGAAGATTGGGAAGAGTAGAGAACATAGGAAATAATGAGAAAAACCAATTGAAGTAAAGGACCAGGAAGTTGAGAAGTGTTGGGATGCCAGTCTTACAAGAAGATGAATTCATCATATTAGGAAGGATGATTAATGGAAACAGCAAGAAATGAAAAGAAAGCAAGATGTTTACAGATTTTCTGGCTAAAAAAAGGATCTCCAATAACTATCACAAATATCTTATTCATATAATGTAGTATTACAATCTTATCAATAATTCCTAATCAACGTATATGTATGTATATGTATATGATGTTATTGTTGTTGGTAGGTGCCATTAAGTCCGACTCATAGTGACCCTACGTACAACAGAACGAAAAACTCTCTGACACTGTGCCATGCTGGGTGCTATTGTCAGGGCTTCTCTACTATTCATAGGGTTTTCAATGGCAGATTTTTTTTCTTGAATGCATTGTGAGGTCCTTCTCCCCAGCCTGCAGCACCTGGTATTCCCATGTGGTTTTCCATCCAAGGACTAACCAGGCTGACCCTTCTTAGCTTCCAGGATCAGGCAGGATCCAATGTTAGGGTGCTAGGGCTGCAGATATGTTAAAACATATATAATTGTATCTATATTTATATCTATATGTACATCTACCTTCACCAAAGAACTTTGTAACTTTAAAATAAACTTTCAAAATGATAAAATATCAAGAGCACTAATGTACTATTTTCACAATTGTTAAGGTGGAATTCTTTTTCATGATTTTATACCTACATCGATCTCTCTTTAGCTACTCTGGATTTCTGATTTTGTTTAGGCTAGCAACAGCAAACTTTTTCAGTCAAGGGCCAGATAATAAATAGTGTAGGCTTTGAGACATATCATTTCTGTCACAGCTACTCTATCATTGTGGTGTGAAAAGAGCTGTGCCTAACATGTGACATAAACGAATGAGTGTCATTATGTTCCAGTAAATTCTTATTTACAAAACAGGTAGCAGGCATGATCCAGCCCACTGGCTGTAGTTCATTAACACTTTGACCATGTGATCACTTAGTTTAGACTGTTTATCACCTCGTCTACCTGGTGAACTTGGGTGAGTTCAACCTAGTCATCTGTTTCCCTTTGAAATCTCTATCTCCCCTGATATTACTAAAGTCACCTGTGTGGTACTAATTACATTATTCCCATGGGACCTGAAATATTCTGTTAGGGCCTGGAACAGAATTTGGGAATGATTTTTTAGAGTTTGTTTATCTCCAAATACTCTGGCTTCACCAGGAAGGGACATCAAATTTCTCTAAGCTTTGTGTCTCCTGAACAGTGCCAAAACAGAGTAAGTGTCCTATAAATACTTGTTTCTTGGATGAGTGAATGATTAAAAGTGAAACATCACTCTCTAAGTTCTTCCTGTTAAAGGTAGTTGGTCTAGGACATACATCAGTTTCAAGCCTAGTACTCATATGCACAGATGGTTTAATACCCAGCTTTTGTTTTGAGTCTGTTACTGAAATGATTAATGTCTCTATAGCTCAAATATTTCTCCATCTTAAAGGCATATGCAATATTTATTATGGTACGGTTTCATTACAAAGGTATGTTGTTCTTGGGTGCCATTGAATGAAATACAACTTATGGTGACCTTATGTACCACAGAACACAGTACTGCCTATACAATGTGCCATGCTCGTGATCTTTTAATGTTTGAGCCCAATGTTGCAGTCACTATGTTTCTTCTCATTTTGAGTCATGCCACATCAGCAAAAGGAGGTCTCAGGAGCTTTACTCCATTCTTGTCATTAAAGTCAAATATACTTTGAGGAGGCAAGTCTTCCCCAGTCATTTCTTGAGTATCTTCCAGCCTGGGGGGAGGCCTCATTTTCTGGCACTATATTTGACATGCTTCTCTATTATTCATAGCATTGTCGATGGCCAATTACTTTAGGAGTGGGCTGCCAAGTCCTTCTCCTCATTCTGTCTTAGTCTGGAAGCTTAGCTAAAACTTGTCCACCATGAGTGGCCCTACTGATATCTAAAATCCTGGTGGCACAGCTTTCAGCATCACAGCAACATAGGAGCTCACATACCATGACAAGCTGATAGACACATTGGAGTAAATAGGTATGGTATATTATTACTATTCATCCATATACAAAAAAATTTTGCAAAAATAGTATAGGTGGATATATTTTCATCTCATTTTAAGACATAGCATTTTAAGTTAATGTACTATATGAGAATCTATGAGGTAACATTTAGTACTTATGCATCATTTTAAAGGCTTTCCATATATTCTTCAGAGTATGTTGAGGTATCTGCTTTTAAACAATGATAAAACAGGAACAGAGAGGTAAAAAACTCAAAGAGGATTACAAAACTAACTGGAGATTGAATCAAGAGTGAAGTTCTTAAAATCAGACTTCACATCTTATTTATGTTAAGGTTTTTCTTAAATCTTTAATGTATGTAATATCGCAGCTTGTGTCATTTTTAACTTCACATGAAGAATAATTTATCATCTACCCAACCCTTTTTGTTGCTGGTGTTGTTTTTTGGTCAGTCCAGTAGGCAGAAAAATCACAAGTACCTTGTCAATATATTACATTACATAGCAAAAGGGAATTTTCAGATACAGTTAAAATTAAAGACCTTGAAATAGACTCTGCATTATGAGGTTGTTGTTGTGGTTGTTAGGTGCCATCCAGTTGAGTCCGACTCATAGCGACCCTATGTATAGCAGATCGAAACGCTTGCCGATTCTGTGCCAGGCAAACGATCTTATTTATGTTTAAGCCCATTGTTGCAGACACTGTGTCAATCCATCTGGTGGAGGGTTTTCCTCTTTTGCGTTGACCTCCACTCTCCCAAACATGATGTCTTTCTCCAGGGATTGATCTCTCCTGACTACATGTCCAAAATATGTAAGACGCAGGCTGGCCATTCTTGCTTCAAGGAGCATTCTGGTTGCACTTCTTCTAGGACAGATCTGTTGGTTCTTTTGGCAGACCATGGTATATTCAATAGACGTCTCCAGCACCATAATTCAAAAGCCTCAATTATTTTTCTGTCTCCTTTGTTCAATGTCCAGCTTTCACAACCATATAATGCAACTGAAAATACCATGGCATGAGTCAGACACAACAACAACAATATATGAACTACATAAAGTTTTAATAAGCCTGTCTTAAAATTCTATCAATTGTAAATTTTTAAAAATAGCTGAACAATTCAAAAGCCCTGAATCCTCTGTGGTTTCTATAGCCAATTTTAATTTCCATTACATTGTGCAAAGTGGCAAGTGCTTTTGAAAATAAGCAGTACAAAGCTTATAAAACTTTCTTCTTTCATTTGCACTTCAGCAGCTTTCAGAAGGAGTCTAATCAGAGAAGGAATGGACCTTTTTTCTTCATACTGACATGCCCTCCAAAATAGCAAAGGCTCCCAATAGGTAGCCCCAGTGAGGCTTTTTTTTATGGTGACAGGAAAACTATTCTGACAAATGAAAGCTCGTACAAACAAGGGAAAGGCTATTTAAGTACATCCACCATCAATGCCAGTTGTCAGCCTGCTTGGAGACATGGGTTGAAATGACTTGTACCCATCACATATTTATTTCTACAGATGGAGAATTATATATTTGACTTGTTGGAAAGGTTGAGTACTAAAAATACACTGTTTTACAAAACACAAAAAAGGTGGGGGAAGAGTGGCAGCTGCTTATTTCTCTTTGTAACAAAATGTGACTTATTATGTAGCTACAGAAAAATATTGGCACAGAAAATGAACCAATTTTAAAAAGCTACATAAAAAAAGGCCACGGAATATAATGGTGATTAGTATTTAATGAAACAGATATCTTGAAATATCAATCATGTAATTTAGTTGCCTTGTTGAGAAAACGACGGAATCAAAGTGGATTTACCATAGATGTTGCTGCTATACAAAAAGGTTCTAGAGAAACAAAACAATATTGTATGTTGAGGTGCAGTGACAAAGGAGGGAATTTCCTTGTGATAAAGATGAAAAGAATAAATTTATATAGATCTCTGTCAGTAGCAATGAAAATTTCTTGAGTGGATTTTAATATGAAATGATCTGCAAAAATGATTATTAAAATATCACTTTGGACTATTTCTTGTTTTCAGAACAAAACCTAGTTAAGCAGCCCACTCCGAGTTGTTTCACAGAGTCCAGCTCACATTGGCATCTGCTGGTGAAGGCAGACTTACTGACATACTTGTGCTGAAACTGTTAAACTCTGCCCATCACCATTATTCCTTCTTTAGAATCTTCAGGCAATTTTCCTAATTTCTTTTCCCATCCTTTCTGCTCTTGGTTTTAATAATTCAAATTCCCAACTAAACTGGCTCCAGTCTTAATATACTACTGCTCATGATCTGTTTTAAATCTTTTTCTGGTTATATACCAAGTTGAGCATGTAATCCGTATTATTTGTCTTTTCCTCCCACAGACCTCCACCATGTCAATGAATATGCTAACGCCCTCCCTTTCGTGATTTTTCTCCACTAGATACCAGAAATTAGACAATCTAGGTTAAATATGATAACTGATGGGAGTAAGAGTGTGACTATTCATCTAGTACTGAGTTAAATAACTGTTAGCAATTTCTGATAATAAATAAGATAAATAATAAGGTAAATAAATAAGAAATAATTGTAAATTTCTATTTTTTCCAAATTCTAAAAATTGCAAAAAAAATGACTTGACCACTATCTTTATGAAGATGGTTTCTGTTTTCCTTTGAAATCTAATCTAGGACTGAGCCCCAATCTTTTAAACATTGTGAGGTCTTATTGATTGGATTAATTCCTCTTTTGTTATTTAGTATTTTGTGTTCTAGATGTTAATCGTCTTTCTGTTGAATATTTAGCAAAGCCTTTCTCCTGTTCCCTAGGCTGTCTCTTTGCTCTGTTGATTGTTTTGTTTGATAGGGAGAAGGTTTTAATTTAATGAAGTCTCATTTGTCTATTCTTCCTTCTAATTCCTGAGCTATTGGAGTTCTCTTCAGAAAATTTCAACAATAACTGATGGTGACGATGTGGAGAAAAGGAGCTCATATTCACTGCTGGTGGGAATGTAAACGAGTTCAGCTACCATGGAGATCAGTATGGAGGTTCCTGAGAAGACTGAAAATATAGCTTTCATATGATCAAGCCATGCCGCTTCTGTGTGTAAAACTAAGAGAATGGAAGTCAGCTTACTACAGAGATACGTGCACACTCATGTTTATTGCAACACTGTTCACAATATCCAAATTATGAAATGAGCCTAGGTACCTACCAACGAATGAATGGATAAAGAAAATGTGGCATATATACACAATGTAGTTTTACTCAGACATAAAGAAGAATGAAATTATGTCTTTTTTAGGAAAATGGATGGAACTGGTAATCCTAGTGTTAAGTGGAATAAGCAAGACTTGGGGAGACAAATATCACATTTCACTCATAATAGAAGCTGGCAGGTGAGGGGGGACTTGAAACTAAAAGGGGAGATTATAAGTCTATAGAAAGAGAAAGGGAAAAACAGGAAGGGGATAGGGAGGTGATTAAGAGTGACAGAGGGGTGAATATGCTGGTGATATATATGAAGTCCCTTAATTTATACTATAAATATACACAAATGAATTTTTATTAGAAATTTTTAATGTACATCCTGTGATTCATTTTGACATGCTTTTCATTGTGACAATTTTCATATACGCATTTTGATAAACATTATTCATATAGGTTACCCCTTACCCTCCCCTATGCTTCCCCCCATCTCACCCTTCCCATCTAAGTTTCCCATCTAAGTCTTCTCTATCTTTTACTTAGTAGTATTTAAAATTATTTTAAAAATCTTAAATTATTATTTAAAATTATACGATCTTAACTTTAAGTTAAGGACATTTCCAAGCAGTCAGATGCTCAGATGTTTTAGTCAATTCATTTTCAAATATATTCACAAATAATTGGAATGCTACATGTTACGGTTTGAATCTGAAATGTGTCCTATAAGCTCATGTTTGAGCATTTGGTCTCCAGCTGGTGGTGCTATTTTGGGAGGGTCTGGCCATTTGGGGAGGTGTGATCTGGCTAGAGGAAATAGGCTACTGGGTGTGGGCTTTTGAAGGTTACCCCTGGCCCTTAATTCCTGTAAAGTCTCCCTGTTTCCTCGTCCACAGGGATGTGAAGGGCTCTCCACCAATGCTCCTGCTGCCGTGATGTCCTGCTCAAGTGCATGGAGACAAGCAACTGTGGACTGAGCCATCTGAAAACCTGAAACAAAACAAATATTTCCTGCCTTCCATTGGTTCTGTCAGGTATTTCGGTCACTGTGATGCAAAAGTAACTAATACACTATATTTCAGACCTCATAGGAATTATAGGACATTGTAGTTGAAAGGTATCATAAAGGTCAGCGTGTCTCATCTTAAGACCTTCCTGGAGGTGTAGGAGTTCAGGTGCCTGACCCAGGGAGGTATCTGGGGTCCTGGACTAGGCAAGTCTGTCTTTACAGCATGACATCAAGGAGTAGAGATGGTGTTCAGAGAGGGGCCTGGGAGCATGAGTAGTCAAAATGAAGTACACATTTGAATATACACAGACAATCACAAAGGAGGTCCAGTATATGGGAGGCCCTGTACCCAGGAAGCCCTCAACACAGGAGGCCCTGTACACAGGAGGCATAGGGAAGAGACTGTGGACATCAGGATTGAGCAAATGAAAGTGAGTTTGCTTTGGAGAGTGGGACACAGACTCTGGAGAAAAATCTTGACATACTGTGGCAGAGTAATAGGGATTTTGGTACAACAGATTGGCCTTACTTTTGAGCCCTGAGTGAATTTAAATATGTGTTATTTTAGACTTAATGCTTAATTTTTCTCTGTAGAATATAAGTTGAAATAGACACCCAACCTCACTTGTGAAAAATTCCAGTGGCAGCTACATAGAATTTTCCAAGGACATCCATTCCATTTTGAAAAACTGTGAGTAATGGTTACTTGTTGGGGATTTTTGAAATTTACCCCATAACTAGGGTCCCTCATAATAGCCTCAGGGGCTGACCCCTAGTTGACCCCAGGGTCACATCTTACTCACACCTGCCCCTCTCATGGAGTGAGCAAAGATGGTGCCTGATCAGCTAGCCTGCCTTAACTACCTTAATCCTGATTGGCTATCCTTGGCATTTTTGTTAGATAACTGTCCCTGCCTGGCAGTTATGTCAGTTTATCTGCAGTAACTGTCAGGTGTGTGCCCTGATTGGCTAATCCCAGTCACATGCCACTCCAGGACCCAATATAAGGAGGGCTCCTGGACCCCCTTCACCCCTACTACTTCTCCCACTCCCCTACCACTTCTGACTGTTCCTTAATTGCCAACTAAACCCCATTACCTGGACCAGCGCTCCAGCGGACTCTTCAAGCAAGCTGATGCAGTCAAGACCAGGGGCCCCGAAGGGCCGAAGGCTACAATCAAGCCACGAAGAGCCTCCCAATTCTACCTATCCCTGGGAAGGAGGGAGGCAGAGAAGGTGAGCTGCGAGAGTCAAGACCAACTGACCTCCAGCCCAACGGAACACCAGCTACTATAGCTGTGCCTTTAAGGCTGAGCTGTTCCAGCACTCAGCCTGCAGAGCCAGCACTTATAGCTCTTGCTTAGAGGTTGCTTGCTTGTTGCACCCCACTTGGGGAGCACCCAATAAACCTTCCTTTCCTGTTTTCCCGTTGATGGTCTCCCAAGGTCCTTCATTAGTGCCACCGGCCATATCACCAACCCAGTTCAGTGGGTCCCTGATACCCACGTGGTGTCTGGGCAAGGCTCTGACCTCTGCCAGGCCTGAGCCAAGCCCCAACAGTCACTCTTTCCTTTTATTGCGCCAAAATGAGTCCCTATAACTTCTATGGGCTGGGATTTAGCCCAATTGGTAGAGTGCTGCTCTGCACTCTCTGAGGACCTGAGTTCAATCCTGAGCACCACAAAAATAGGAGAAGGATGTGGCAGCCCACTACTAAAATAATCCTGAAACAATCAACTATTGAAAATTCTCTGAGGGTTGCCATAAGTCAGACACAACTCAACGGCACCTAACAACAACAACAACAAGAACAATAACTTCTACCCAATGGTCTTAGTCATTTGTGCTATACATAGCTATAATACAAATACAATATTCATTGAATTATTTTTAGAAATTCAATAAGGCCCCAAAATTCAACTACTGGGATTTTTCTCGACATACTAATTTAGGGTCTTACTAGACAAAGAAGTGGAAATAAGTTCCTTTACTAGAACTGCAGACACCCTGATATTCAGATAATTGTCCTCAACCTTCAAATGTTTTTTCTTTTGCTTTTTTTGTGGCATTCTAGACTTTCTCTAATACAATGAAATACTTTGAAGGTAAAGAATCTATTAATATCCTTATTTTTATCAATATTATGATATTTAATGACTACATCTTGAGACAAGCATTTATCCAGAGTTGTTCTAGGAGCAGGTCCCTTGTTCTTACAGACTTTAAAAAGTATAGTCAGGAAAACCTATAGATAGGATAGAGGTGAAGGTCATTGTCTATTTGAAGACCACACACACTTGGAAGCAGGAATGTGAAATATAAGAAAATACCACAATCCTGAGGAAAATAAAAATGTATTTTTTCTAATTTATTTTCTATTGGATGTCTATAACACACTTTGAAACAGCACTGGGGAATATACTTTACAGGAGAGTGAAACATCATGCTTTGTGAAGAAAACGAAAGTATTTCTCAAGCTCAAATGAGTCAGCTGATGTAGCTTTGCTACTATTTTATTAAAATCAAAGAGGACAATCAAAGAGAAACATACCTTTAAATAGTCAGGAGACACAAAATCAAAATTATTCCAATGTTTTTATAAGAGCATTTTATTCAGATATAAGTAACAGTTATTCATTACTAAATATCATTTTCCTTGGAAATATGGGCCTGGGCAAAACTGTAAAGGGGCTAAGCAAAAACAGCAAGAGAAACACAGTTGTGTTCTACCTGGGTGGAAGGGGATGTACACTTCATAACAGATTACAATTCCAAGAATTGATTTCACTGACAAATCCCAGGGTTTTCTGTCAGGGTATCCTCCTGGGAACCTGCACAGCAAATTGTGTTAGAGTGAGATCAGACTTTCTGCTTCCACTCCACTGCGTCAGCCACTTACAAATGGCTCTGATACAACAAGCTGTGGTAATCCTCTTTTTCCGTGAGGAGTGGCTGCCTTTCCTCCGGGAGCTGCTTTTTCTTGTGAGGACACAGCAAGCTGGTGAGCCCAGCCAGTACAGCTGTGAGCACAGCCCCTAACAAAGCTGCCCCAAGGAGCCACAGCCAGATCCGATGGGCTTGTTCCAAGAAGGGTGCCACATAGTTTTGAAAAAAGCCTGGATGCGAAATAGAAAGACATCTCAATGTTTTTACTTTCATGATTGATCATCATCATCATTTCATTCCCCATCCTCCCATGTATTTTGGATTTTGATGCTTGGGTTTGAAAGCCAGCTCTGCTGCAAGAGCTTGGGAAGGATACAACTAATCCTCCTCAGGCTTGGTTTCCTCATCAGGCAAAAAGGAAAATGATACTCTCCTGTTGGGATGTTTTGAAGTTAATTGATAACACCTGTGTTCAGTACTTGGTACATAGTGTGCACACATTTAGTGTTAGTTATCATTTTTACACTTCTGGTGATGTTGTAACCACTGTGATCTAAAAAGCACTGTTGCATTCTAAGCCATTCAGTGAACTACTTAATAATTTTAAATAATGCTCAGTAATCTCAGAACACTCTCAAGAACTCCAGACATTGTACAATCTTGGTTTCATAGAGATCATAGCTTTAAATTTTTAAACAACACATTTTAATCGAGTGTATTTTGAAATAACTGTAAGTAGGGAAAAATCTATAGCATTCTGAGCATTTTATATTGCTTAAAATCATATAAGAACATGCCATTGGGGAGAGACAACAATGCTGGCTATTCCAGCCCATAAAGAACTTTCGACCTCTGAAATCATCATTTTGATAATCTAAAACATAAACTTCAAAAATAATGTTCTCACTGTTTTCCCTTACAATGTATGTGAATTGTTTCATGAAGTCAAGTTTGATCTCCTCAAGTACCATGTGCTCCTTAAAAGCATTTTTATGCTCAATTCAACAACCCTGAAACACCTAAAATATTATATGTTTAGCATTTCCTCTATTATTGGGCCCATTACACTCCTTTACAGTTACTACTTATATGGTTATTTTCTGTATTAAACTCACTGTTTGAAGGCCAACATTATGTTTTAATCATTGATGTAATGCTGGTATCTGGGAGAGTGCCTGAAACACATGTTTGCTGAATGACTGAATGTGTTATTGGACATGACAGAGATGGTGAAGGAATATTACAGGGTGGTAGCTATACAAAGAACATTGCCTAAGGCAAATTTTAAAAAATTACCCATGTTTTACTATGCTATGAGGTAATATTTATAGTTATTTTTAAAGAATCTGGTGTTAATCATGATGTTTACTTTTAAAATGAGCAAAAAGAGGAGGCATTAACTCTAAGAGAAAAAGTAATGTAAGGAAAGAAATAGCCATAGGAGACTATTTGCTTCAAGTGTGAATAAGAGTCAGAGAAAAAGGAAAAATCTAGATGTAGGTTTGATCTCAAGCCATGACAGTACTGTACTGAGAAGAGAGAAAAAATAAAGCAGGTTTGTAGAGAGCTAAAATCATTATTTACATACAAAGAATCTAGAGATAAACATAATAAATTAAGAGATAGTGATATTTGCTTATTGTTTCAAAATAAGGAAGTATATTTCACAATAATGCCTTAAAGAATTTCAGGGCTGACTTGTAGGTGTAGGAATAGGGACGGAGCTGTAGGTAGGAAGTATGGCAACTTGTTATAAGATTAGGAGGACTATGGCTTCTAAAGCAGGATGCATATGTTATTTGATAAAATGAAATTAACTAAAACACATGCTTAATGACATGTTTATACATGACAAAACACAAAGGAGACTAAAATAAGCACTACACTTCATTAATCTGACCAGTGGGATTAAGGGTTGTTATATTCCTTTAAAGGGCTGGGATTTAGCTCAGTTGGTAGAGCGCTGCACTGCAGTCTCTGAGGTCCTGAGTTCAATTCCCAGCACCGCAAAAATGGGAGAAGGACCTGGCAACCCCCTCCCAAAAATCAATCTGCCATTGAAAACCCTATGAACAGCAGAGAAGTACTGACAATAGTGTTTCCCCTGTTGTACAGAGGGTCACTATGAGTCGGATACCGACTCAACGGCACCTAACAACAACAACAACATATTCCTTTAAAAAATTTTCCACAATTCCAAAATGAATACATTTTGCTTATGAAATTTGGAAATGTGTTACTAAGAAGTATCTAAAGTTAAAAAATCTGTAATATAAGTAACAGATGGTATGATTATGTATTCAGAACATTCATGATCAGATAATATAGTAAAAGGAATACAATGTGGTTAGATATTGAAATTTGAATAATAGTTATATTAACTGGTCTTCCTTTTAGTGGTATGGATATTGTTCTACCACTGACAGCATTGTACTTCAGGACAGGTCTTGAGATGTCTTTGTTGATGATGAATGCAACCTCATTTCTCTTCAAGGTGTCATTCCTGGCATGGTAGACCATATGACTCAAAATGGCCCATGCCAGTCCATTTTAGTTACTGATCCTTAGGATGTCAATGTTTAAGTGCTCCATTTCTCTTTTGGCAGGTTCTAATTTTCCTGGATTCGTAGTAGGTATAGTCCATGCTCTGATTATTAATGGATGTGTAGTTATTCTTTCTCATTTTGAGTTGTGCCATATCACCAAATAGAGGTCCTGTAGGCTATCCTCCATACCCATCATTAAGGTAGACTTTACCTTGAGGAGGCCTTCCACCCTTGGAGGCTCATTTTCCAGCACTATATCTGACATTGTTTCTCTGCTCTTCACAGGGTTTTCAATGGCTAATTTTTGGGAGTACATTAGCCATGGCCTTCTCCCTAATCTGTCTTATTCTGGAAGCTCAGCTGAAACCTGCCCTCCCTGGGTGACCCTGCTGGTATCTGAAATACTAGTGCCATAGCTTTTAGCATCACAGCAATAGGAAAGACCAAATGAAGATAGGGAAGAATTTTACCGGCTTCTGAAATTTGAAATAGATCAAACATGAAATGAGGATGTACTGATAATTATGGGTGACTGGAATGCAAATGTTGGAAACAAAGAAGAGGGCTCAGTAGTTGTAAAAAATGGCCTTGGTGACAGAAACCATGGTGGATTTCACTTGTGCCTATACACATAGAAGTCACCAGATGGAACATACAGGAACCAAATTTACTACATTTGTGGAAAAAGAGGATGGAAAATCTCATCAAATGTCAGAAAAAGACCAGGTACTGATTGTGGATTAAACAACTGCTCATATGCAGATATGAACTGAAACTGAAGAAAACTAGAACAAGTGTACAAGAACCAAGATATAACCTTGAGTATATCCCAGCTAAGTTCAGAGACCATCTTAAGAACAAGTTTGATGTGTTAGACCCTAATGATCAAAGACCAGATGAGTTGTGGTATGATATCAAAGACATCATTCATGAGGAAAGCAAAAGATCATTAAAAAGGCGGGGAAAAGAGAAAAGAACAAATTGCATATCAAAAGAGATTCTGAAACCTGCCCTAGAACACCGAACAGCTAAAGTAAAAGGAGGACATGACAAAGGTAAAAAACTAAAAAGATGATTTCAAAGGGCAGCTTGAGAAGAAAACCAAGAGGGAAAAACATTCCATTTTTCTCAAGCTTAAGGAATTGAAGAAAAAAGTCAAGCCTCAAGTGGCAATAATGAAGGATTCTACAGGGAAACTATTATATGACATAGGAAACATCAAAAGAAGATGTAAGGAATACAGAGAATCATTATACCAAAAAGAATTAGTAGATGACCAACCATTTGAATAGGCTGCATATGATCAGGAACCAATGGCACCAAAGAAAGAAGTGTAAGCTGCCTTGAAGGAATTGGTGAAACACAAGCCTCCAGGAATTCATGGAATACCAATAGAAATGTTTGAACAAGCAGGTGCAGCACAGAAGGTGCTTTTTGTGCCAATAGATTTGGGAAACAGCTACCTACCTGGCCAACTGACTGGAAAATATCCATATGTGTGCCTATTTCCAAGGAAAAAAATCCAACCAAATGTGGAAATCATCAAATATATCATTAATATCACACACAAGTAAAATGTTGCTAAAAGTCATTCAAGAGCAACTGCAGCAGTATATAGACAGGGAATTACTGGAAAATCAAGCCAGATTCAGAAGAAGCTGTGGAACCAGGGACATCGTTGCTGATCTCCAATGAATATTAGCCAAAAGCAGAGAATACCAAAAAGATGTCTATCTATGTTTCACTGAGTATGCAAAGACATTTGATTCTGTGGATTATAACAAATTATCAATGACATTGCAAAGAATGGGAATACCAGAGCACTTAATTGTACCTCCAAGGAATCTGTTCATGTACCAGGAGGCAGTCATTGAAACAGAACAAGGAAACATTGCATGGTTTAAAGTCAAGAATGGTATGTGCCAGGGCTGTATCCTTTCACTGTACCTCTTCAATCCCTATGCTGAAAAAAATAATCCGAGGAGCTGGACTGTATGAAAAAGAACGTGGTGTTTTGATTGGAGGAAGACTCATTAACAATCTGAATTATGCAGAGGAAACAACTCTGCTTGCTGAAAGAGAAAAGGATTTGAAATATTTACTGATGAAGATCAGAGAACACAGTCTTCAATATGGATTGTGCCTCAACACCAGCAAAATAAAAATCCTGACAGCTGGGTCAATGTGCAGCTTCATGATAAATTGAGAAAAGATTGAGGTTATCCAAGATTTTGCTTTACTTAGTTCTATAATCAGGACCCACGGAGGCAGCAGTCAAGAAATTAAAAAATGCATTGCACTGGGAAAAGCTATTGCAAAAAACTTCTTTAAAGTGCTGAAAATAAAGATGTTCCAGTGAAGATGAAGGAGGCCCTGGCTTATGCCATGATATTTTCAGTTTCATCATATGTTTGTGAAAGTTGGGGGTTGAATAAGGAAGATAGGATAATTGATGCTTTTGAATTATGGTGCTGGAGATGAATACTAAATATACAATGAACTGTGAAAAGAATCAACAGATCTGTCCTAGAAGAACTGAAACCTGAATGCTCTTTGGAAACAAGGATAGCTAGACTGCATCTGATATATTTTGGACATGTTGTCAAGAGGGAACAATCCCTAGAGAAAGACATCATATTTAGGAGAGTGGCAGGTCAATGAAAAAGAGAAAGATGCTCAACTTGGACTGACCCAGTGGCTGCAACAATGGCCTTAACCATAAAAAAATCATGTGCCTAGCACAGAGTCAGGGCGTGTTTCATTCCATTGTACATATGGTTCTGTTGAACGTATGAGTCAGACTCAATAGCACCTAGCAACCACTACATTGTTATATAAGGATTATATAAATTAAATATCCTTGAATATAAAAAGTAGCCTAAAATAAATATGGAAAAGATTAGTACAAATTATACTATATTTAAGATATATATTTGTTTGGAGAGATGTTTAAATGTTATATAAATATAACTTTAGAATCTCCTTAGAAAACTCTGTAAAATTTCAATAAATGAAGTTTTTACTTAATATCTGCTCAAATAGAGTAAATAATCTATGAGAAAGCAAATTCTTTATAGAAGATGCTGTATAAAGTATATAGAAGACATATAGAATTTAACATCCATTTTGTCATACAGTGGAAAGTAGAGATTGCATTGTAAGCTTAACTTGCAACAAGGTGTGTGGGTGTGTGTGTGTGTGTGTGTGTGTGTGTGTGTGTACACACTCTTTCATATATATTTACTTCCATATATATACATATATATATATGTGACTCAAGTCTCAAGCAAAAAATAGTGTATGGAACTCTTGGGC
Organism: Pedetes capensis; assembly: GCA_007922755.1. NCBI lineage: Eukaryota > Metazoa > Chordata > Mammalia > Rodentia > Pedetidae > Pedetes > Pedetes capensis. The sequence goes on along the minus strand of VMDO01001366.1, from coordinate 52,534 downwards.
AGTTCTCTTAAAATGAAAAGGTATGTCTCTACTCTTTCTTCCTTTTCTTTTTGCTTAGCTGGTATGCAGAGAGCGTGTTGGTAAGCCACTACAGACCATGTGGTCCAGGGTAACCTTGAGACTTCATGGAGCTGTGAGAAGGAGAAACTGGTCTCTAACATTGTGGAGATGATACTCAACAACATACAAGATTGTTAGTGAAGTAATTAGTAAACATACTTATTTAAGCCCTAAAATTTAAACTTATATCTTAGTATGTCTGATCCCCACCTTTACCTCCCACCTCTGTTGAAATAGGAACTATAGCATTCTTTCATGACGATCTTTCCTGGGTAGAGTTGATAAGTACATGGTGGGCCCTGACTCCAGATGGGCCATGCAGAATCATTATTCAGAATTCAGCATGCTGGAATTGAGAGTCATATGGCTCAGGAACTGAAGACATTCATACTTCCCAAAATGTGGAAGACAGAATGAAGCCAACACACTATGAGAAGTAGAGATTAGAGCTATAGAGTGCAAGAACACGACTCAGCCTTCAGGGCACTAAGTTATTTGGTTCCTGATACTTCTCAATCTCAGCTACATTTTTGCCTTTTCTGTAACTTAAATATTCCTCCATTCCTTGGATTTTGTAAACTGATAAATTATTTTTTTATCTTATTCCTCTGGAGTTTCTGTCATTTGCCTATCACAAAGTCCTAATTACTTTTCAGTTTTAATCATCTTTGTACTAAAATGAAAGATAAATAATGTAGGACATTCTGAATACACATGTAAACTTAATGTGTAATAAAATTTAGATCCATAAAATAAGGAAAAAATACTTTATTTTCTAAGATATCTCCAGATGAATGGAGGCAACAAGAAGAAAAATTTGAAAAAAAAGTCTCCCTGTTCACCGTATACTTGATGATGTTCAGAATGATTAAAGTAGGAATATTCTCTTTCAGTTAGGAAATATTATTAAAAACTAATTTTGTATGAAAGCTCAATATTCGAAGAGGAGCAAAGTAGAAGTTTCCTGATCTAAGTGGAGGCTGCAGGGTGAAGTCCAGTCCATTTCTTCTGTCCATTTTTCCTTTCCTGTCTCTGGCACCATCTCTTTGGCAGCTGTCATTAAGACACCTCTAAAGCTGTTAGAAGTCATTAAGAATAATTTGAAGAAAACTGATTTTTAATGGTTTCTATCCATCAGAAAGGGACAATAACTTACTAAGTATTAACATTATAAACTTATAATGAAAAGGATATTTGAATGACATTAATTTGAATCTAAAAATAAAACCCAATAAAGCTGAAAGAACAAATGTGAAAATTATTTCCATCAAACATGAAAGTTACTGTTTTTAATGTCTTTAAAATTATTTTGAAAGAGACTACAATTTCTAGTTTAGATTGTTGCTAGTCAATTCAGCAGGCAGGACAATTAAAATATCTGACAAAATGCATACAGGTTACCTAATAAAAAGAATTTTCTTTCTTACTAAAGGCCCAGCTTAAGTATTTTCATGAGTTTTTTTTTTGTTTGTTTGTTTGTTTGTTTGTTTGTTTTTACTATTTTTATGTCTGTCTTTCTGTTCTTCAGCTTATTTTATTTTTTCCAACTCATTTTAAGTGGTCTCAATTTTACTTTTACCAACCAAATGTCTTCAAAACACTTTAGTTTTCAATAGCTTCAAGCTAAAATTCCAACTTTCCTTTCTTAGCTACCCAGTTTAGAGCATCAAGAGTAAGACCTTTTATTCTTTTTTAATGTCATAATTTTTCAGGAATCTTTACTTCCTTAAAGTTCTATTTTTCTTGTCACTCATTCTCTTAGGAACAATCATATGGACTCCTATTTGTTTTATGCTCTATCATTTCAAGAGTGCACTCCTATTTACCCACACATCAAACATATGAGGTAATTGAGGAACATTACCCTCATGTAATGAATTAGTGCTATGTAGCCTAGAAAGTTTGTGTGCAATTATTAAAACAAACAATTTGTACATAGTCTTTGGGACAACACCTACCATTCATAAAGTACTTTGTTATAGATTCATGTTATTTCATAGTAGTTTCAATCATGGTTCAACTGAACCAGCTTCCAACAAGAGATTTTCTTTCAAACCTGCTTTAATAGCAGACTCAATTCTCTCTTATGGATTCTCAGACAGTTTCTTTCTTTGCTCCCTTGTGACAGTTGGCACACTCCTCCATATATTATAATTATTTATGTGTGTGTCTTCTCAGCTTGTGACAAGCTCTTGAAAGTATTATATCTTATATGTTTTATCTTTCATTCTTCTATTCATTCATTTCTTTATTCTTAACTATTCACTGAGACACAGTAAATGCCAGATGGTGGTGCAGACCAGGCATTAATGATGAAAAGAAAAATAAAACAGAGTACCTGTCCTCAAAGAAATAATAAATGGAAAGGGAGATTTATAAGTAAGCAAATTATCTTTCTTTACCTTTCTTTTCTTTCTCTTTCTTTCTTTCTTTCTTTCTTTCTTTCTTTCCTTCTTTCTTGTCTCTCTCTCTCTGCTTCTCTCTCTTTCTCTTTGTTCTTTTCTTTCTTTTCTTTTTCTTCAGTGCTGGGGGTCTAACTCAAGTTCCTGCACATACTTTGCAAGTGCCTTATACTGAGCTGCACCCCCCTATTTTATTTTTTAGCTCTAAACTGGGTTTCACTAAGTTACCCATGTTGCCTGTGGCTTTGAACTTTTGATCTTCCTGCCTCTGCCTCCGCGTCTCTGGGATTACAGGTGTGTGCCACCAATACCACCAGCAAATTATTACAAGAGTAATACTGTTCTCATAAATATTTGTAAAAGATACTGTGAGATCTTGGGGAAAAGACCCCAATATCTGTCTGTGGAGTAAGGAAATGCATCTTGGATAATGACTTCTGTGAGCTTGAGTATGAGGCATGGATGGCAAGTTATCCCAGGCAGAAAAAGGCAGAATACACCCAGGTGCACACAGGTGGACACAGCATGACTGTTGAACAAATTCATGAATAGTAGAAGCCTCACCAAGCTCTGTTTGTAGAAGGAGAAAGGGAGCAAAAGTGGTCTCCCCTACCATTTTTGTTACCAGATTTGCAAGTCATTTGTAATAAACTGGAGAAGGACATTCTCAGGAGAGTGCACCAGACAGAAAGCAAGATTACATTTACCAACATTTCAAGGACACAACCTTTCACTGCTAGAGCTCTTTGGTTTTACCTTCTAATCAGTTTTCCACTTAAGAAGATCACTTGCTACTCAGTTTTTAAAAGCAGAACTAAATTTGATTATAAGAGAAAATGTTTGACAAATGCCAGACATTAGCTGTCTTTTAAAAAAAAACACTTAAGTAATTATAAACATGAATACCTGATTGATGAATAATGACCCTCTTGAACTAAAAATATCAAAACATTTAAAGGTTTTTAGATATCTTAAAGTTTACCAATGAATAGAGAAAATTTTTCAACTTCTTGAAAGTATAATGGCAGTAACAAAGAATGATTGATAAACTAGAAAATAGATAATTGCTGTTTATTTTAAAGTCGAATTTTTCTAAAATCAACTATGTAAATTCACAGGTATATACAAAGTACTCTAAATAGATAAGACATTTCAAATCAATTTTATTTTCTTTTTATTTTATTAGATTAGATACTTTCTAGCTTCTAATGTGAGTTCTGGAGCCTCATCTTCCCTCTCTTATCCACTGGTGTTTATTGTCTTTGCAGTAAGAAGAAGTAACCACGTGGACACTAGGGAGGGAACAATGAGGCAGAGAACATGTGTAGAAAACAATATGGTAGCTAAACAGATCTCTCTCCTATAGAGTAATGGACAAATCTTATGATTTATGATTAGTATCTGCTATTTAGGGCTGGGATTTAGCTCAGTTGGTAGAGCGCTGCACTGCAGTCTCTGAGGTCCAGAGTTCGATTCCCAGCACCACAAAAATGGGAGAAGGATGTGGCAATCCACTCCCAAGGCAATCCCGAAACAATCTGCCATTGAAAACCCTATGAGGGTCGCTATGAGTCGGATACTGACTCGACAGCACCTAACAACAACAACAACAAAGTTTTGGGCTGGGATTTAGCTCAGTTGGTAGAGCACTGCGCTGCAGTCTCTGAGGTCCTGAGTTCAATTCCCAGCACCACAAAAAAATGGGAGAAGGACCTGGCAATCCACTCCCAAGGCAATCCCGAAACAGTCTGCCATTGAAAACCCTATGAGGGTTGCTTTGAGTCAGATACCGACTCAACAGCACCTAACAACAACAACAACATCTGCTACTTAATAGCTTTGGGCCTGCAGCCATAGCATTGTGGTGTAGGATCCCATCAGATCTCAGAAGCTAAGCAGGGTTGGACCTGATTAGCACTTGGATGGGAGATAGTCTGGGAACACCAGGTGTTGTAGACTTGGGAGAAGGACCTCACCACCCACTCCCCCAAACCAATCAGCCATTGAAAACCCCATGAATAGCAGAAAAGCACAACAATAGTGTTTTATCTTTTGTACAAAGGTTCGCTATGAGTTGGACACCAACTCGACAGCACCTAATGACAGCTTTGTGATTCAGAACGAGTCACTTTATTTTCTAATTCTCAACTTACTTTCCTATAAAACAATAAAAATCACTAATACTTAGGATTTTAAAAGATTATCTGAGATAAGAATTTAAATGCTGCTTGCATCTCACATTAGGATATGAGGGCGAGACATCTCTTCTGAGTTTCAACCAGGATATTTTTACCCAAAAGTCACATATGACCCCAATCCACTATACAATGAAGCCATAAGATGTATTTTCCCCAGTATCACATATCACTCCATTCCTCTGTAATGAAACCATGAGCTTCCCCTTGTATCTGGCCCTGCTCCTATTGTTACTATCCCAGTGAATTAATTGTACTACCATTCATCAGTTTCATAGGTCAGAGAGCTTAAAGACATTCCTGACACTTTCTTCAACATCATCCAGTATATATATTGTCAAGTTTGTATAAATGTTGTCTTTAAAATAGTATCAAATGCGGTGCCGGGCGTGATGGTGCATGCCTATAATCCCAGCGGCTTGGGAGGCAGAGGCAGGAGGATCGCAAGTTTGAGATCAGAGGCAGTCTGCATAACTTAGTGAGACCCTGTCTCAAAAAGTTAAAAAAAAAAAGGGCTGGGTGTGCAGTTCAGTGGTCCAGCACTTACAGAGCATGCAAATGCGAGGCCCTTGGTTCAACCCCCAGTCCCTCCCCCCAAAAAATAATAGTATCAAATACTTTCATGCTTTCTCCTTCCCTTCCTCCACCATCACTGCAATACAAAGTACAATCACTTCATCCTTGGACTCTTAGAGTGGCATTTTCCTTGGCCAATTTGCATGTGCTTTCCAACCAACACAAAGCCTTCTGTGCACTGCAATAATAATCTTTGAAAACTCAAATTTCACCATGATCTGCTTAAAATTCATCAATAGATTTCACTTTTCCAACAACATGGACAAATCAAGACCCCCTTTTAACTGATCATTCTACCTGCTATATTGATATCATCTGAAACATCATTTCATTGACCCCTAGACATAGGGCATATCTAAATAGATGAGTAGTTAGGCAAATAGTTGTTTAAGATATTTGTCTTCCATTGTAAGTTGTATAAAAATGGGGAATATACAGTTTATCATTTATCCATAATAGCTGAGACAATGTCTTATTCAAGGTAATTATTTAATAAGCATATGTAGAAAGAATAATTAAAATAATAAGGTCATCTAAAAATACCTGGCACAATAGAGTACCTAGAAGATGTTTTAAAATACATATCAAAAGTAACTTGGGAATTAAGTTTATAGGAAGCTTCACTTATATTTGTTAAGTGATGCAATCCTTCATGATAAATATCACTTGCATACAAAATGACTAATTGATTTCAGTCCATATCACATTTGGTACTTAGAATAAAAAAGCTTGCAAGATAAATTCAACCTTGTAGTACTTACAACTCTGTGGAAAGAGGAAAGATTCATATATGGAAAAGTTACCATGCAACTCAAAGAAAAAAGCAACTAAATATGACTATGTGTATGTATAAAATGATTTCATAACTGAAAATTTGACAAATAGAGAAATGGCATCAGAATTTAGTCAAACACAACAGCATGTTCAAAAGCATGAGCCCATGAAAGAGTCTGGCATGTTCTGGAAATGGAAATAGACATTGAAGTGTAAAACTCTAAATGGTGAATCTTTGGAGAATAGTTACTATATGTTCCTTTATGCACTGTTTTTTTTTTTGAAAGAAGGAAAAATATGTTGCTTGAGACTGTCCCTCTACCTTCCTTCCTCCCTCTCTCCCCAACTCTCTTCCTTCCTTCGTTACTTCCTTCCTTTTTTCTTTTTCTTTTTCTTGTCCTTTTTTTTTTCTTGACAGAATCTCACTGTGTATCCTAGGCTGACCTTGACCTCATGATCCTCCTGTATCAGCCTCCCAAGTGCTGTGATTACAAGTGTGAACCATCATGCGTTGCAACTCCTCTTTTTGATTTATGGAAAGTCCGTCCTCTTACTTCATCACCCCCCTTTGCAAAATTCTCTGTTCTCATTGATCTCAAGGTTTTTAAAAACCTCATCTTCTGTGTCAAGTCATTTTGATATCCCTGCCATTCACTATTCTTTTCAGAAAAAGAAAAAAAGTTCTGTCAAACCCATATCTATTCAACTAATGGTACCCCAAAGGGCAGGTTGTTGTTGTTGTTGGATGCTATCAAGTTGGGTGCAACTCATAGTGACCCTACATACAACAGATGAAACAATACTGAGCAGTGTGCAATGCCCAGCACTATTGCCTGTGCTTTTCTGATATTCATCGAGTTTTCAATAGTTGATTGTTTTTTGGGAGTGGTTTGTCAGGTCCTTCCCCCAAGCCTACAATACCTGATGTTCCCAGGCCGTCTCCCATCCAAAAACTAACCAAGACTAACCCTGGTTAGCTTCCTAGATCTGACAGTACCAGATGCCAGGGGGATATAGCCACAGGAAAAGTGTAGGTTAAGACTGATAAAATATAGGCTTTTCTGTTATTTCTGCTATGCCATATAGTAGGTAAGTAGCCCGGGGCAATTTAAGTCTCTGTTTTCTCATCCATGAAATGCAAAAAGAAATAATTGCATCTACTTTAGAGAGTAGTAATTAAGATTAAAAGAAGTAACGCACACAGCACACAAAGAAGAGTTCCTGGCATAAATAGGAATCAATATGTGTTAACTATTATGAGATGATTCATTTTATCTCCTGAATGTCATTTTCCATTGTTCATAACATTCAAATAAGAGAATTCATCATTCCATAAATATAGTGTACACCTTCACCTTTTGTTTTTCTTGCTATTATCTTACCTTAGACTATTCCCTGCCCTTTTCTATTTGCTACCTTCCCACTCATCCTTCAAAGTTTTGTCTTATGTTTTTAGGTTGATCTATTCACAACTCATTGCTTTCTTTTCTGGGCTTCTGTAGGATTTTGCTTTTTAGTCCTTTATTGCACTGAATGCAGTCTACTTCATTTACTTTCTTGCACAATTTGTCTGACTTCCATGTTGGATATGAAGCTTCTTGATGTCTAAAATTACCTCAATCATTTCCACTAGAATTGATAATAATGGCTAGGAACTTGGTAGATTTCACTCATTCATTCACTTTATTTTCCTTATCTGTTAAGTTATGCCTCATGAATCATTCATGAACATAATAAAACATCAGTGGTTGCCAAATATCTCTTACCCATAAATCATTTGCTGTTGTGTTGTTTGTGGTTACTGCCTTTCACATATATTAGGGTGGAAGCACAGAGTAGGGAGAGGAGGACCACTTGGTGTTGAAACCTGGCTTCTCCACATATTGGTGCTTGATATTTAAAAGGTCACTTAAATTCTCTTAGGATCAGTGTTCTCACCTCTTTCTAAGAAGAATAATATTTACCTAGTAAATCATTGACTAATCATGTATGTGTTAAGGTTTGGACATGAAGTATCCCACAAAAGGCTCAGTTGCCAGTGGATGGGCTTTTGAGAAGTGATTGGATCATGAGGGCTTTGACCTAATCAATGGGTTAGTCAGGTGATGGATTCAGAATTTGATAACAGCATTGGGAGGAGGTGGAAGCTGAGATGGGACCTGGCTGGAGGAAGGAGTCAGTGGGTCTTTGAAGGGTGTATCTTGTACCCAACATCCCCATCTCTCTGCTTCCTGGACATCAAGAGGTGAGCAGCTCCTGCCCCTTGTTCCCTTGTCATGATGTTTCTGTCTCGCCTCAGGCCCAGAGCAATTGAGCCAGCTGTCCATGGACTGAAACTTCTGAAGCCATGAGCCAGAATAAATGTTTCCTCCTTTAAGTTGATTTTCTCAGGTACTTGTGACAGCAATCAAAATGCTGACTACCATGGCCTACAGAGTCTGCATGTAACAGGGTTGCAGATAGGGAGAGACATTACTATCAATTCCTCATTTGTTGAGAAGATATTGACATAGTTCTATTAAGGATGATGAAACCCTAGATCTAATTCCAATCCTATGGTTTTATATTACTATCTTAAAAATATGTATACCAATTAACATTATAATAATAATATTATTATTATCATTAATTAGACTGAAAATCAAGATTGTCACATATTTTCTTGATAACCTTAGAAACTCACTCATTTGAAGGCAACCCTCTCAATGATAATTTCCAAACTTCTGATGTTTACCTTGTGCATACTGCACTAAGTTCTTTGATGTATCCCCCCATAATTCTTTGAGATGTTCTAATCCTGATATTTCAAATGAATGAATTTAGACTCAGGAAATTGAAGCACATTTCCCAAATGTCATCCAGTCGTTAACTGAGTTATTTCTCAAAGTCCTGCTTTTATTTTAGTATTTGTTCATGGTTTGCATAAACAAAATGCCCTATAGTAGGTTGAATGATACAAATTTAAAGATTCTTTGAATTTGGTTTATAGGATAATAAATTCGTGATAAAGTATTGTACTAGCTTAAATATTTGAAGATAACTTTGTTGAAACATAAGCTTTTGTACTATTTCAAAAGAAATTGGCCATACTAGATTTAACAATTTATCTGAAAGAAACTGAACCTTACCTGACTCTTGTAGGTAGCTATAGTCATAGCCCAGATCTTTGGATGAAATAAAGAAATCACCATTTCTATACAGAGGGATAAAAGGAACCATGTACGAATCCCTGTTATGTCCAATGGGTGCATTGGCTTCTGGATAAACATCTTGAAGAGGATGGTATCTTCGGAGCCACTGTTCAAAAATACTGCAGAGGAAAGGGTTTATAGACTCAGAAATACATTGTTTATATTTATTTTAAGTTCCTACAAAAAAAAGCATGCGTTAAAATCCAGAGGCTTAGAAATATGCTAATCTCTTCAAACTGTAAATATTTTGTAAAGTACCAGTTGATGTCCTGAAGAAACTCACTCATTTGAAAGGAATATGAGGATAACTTTAAATTTCATTTTTAGGAGAGGACTGAAATTTACATAACCCTTCTAGAATTTTCAGAATGCTACATAACAAGGTCAATTACAAGGCTGAGTGACGATTCAGTCATAGTCATAGGTTAAATCTGAGTCTTGCATCAAATGAAGTTAGCCCGAAGAAAGAACATGTAAAACTAAATTGAAAAAGTCGGGGAATTAGGCCATTTTTTTGTTCACAGTGGAGATCTCTCAATTATTTCAACCTCCACCTTGTGTTTGGGGAAATGTATGTTTAATGAGTCTTGACAGGAAACAAGTGAACATCCAATGATACAGGATGAATCTTTAATGCTTGGTTTCTCAGCTTCTTAAAGCTGGAGTGTGACCACATGACCAGTGCTCAGCCAATCTGATATACTCATTGATAATTTTAAAACAGGAGTAGTGGCACAAAGAAACAAGGACAGAGCAAGTCATCTTAGTAGCGTGAAGTGGCAGTTGTTCTAACAGCATTTAGTTTTCAGAACACCAAGCCAATGTAGCAGGAATGGCATGTGGTATGCATGTGAGTATTCTCAGTGGTGAGGTTTAGCCAGGGGTACTGTCTGCTGCCCTTTGCTCTTGTTTCTATGTGTCTCTGAACTTGTTTCTGCATAGTTTTATGAGCTATCCAACAGATTCTCAATAAATTCTTTTCTGTTTAAATAACCCAATTCAAGACCAAAGGCAGCCTGCATGGTGTAGCCAGACCATGTCGAAAAGTAAAAAAAAATTAAAAAGGGACTGGGTGTGTGTGTGGCTCAAGGGTAGAGCAGACCATGCCCAGCATGTGCAAGGGCCTGGACTGAGCTCCTAGTATTAAAACAAAAATGGATTAAAAACTCAAACTGTAGGATAATTTATGGTAAGCCATTACAAGCAAACGACTTTGTAGGCTTGCTTTACCAGGCTGTATAACAACAGGGGAAGAACACTAAGTCTGGGGTTAGAGAACGCCCCTTGAAGACCAGTTCTGTGTTTTAGTAGCTCTATGGCTAAGAAAATCAATGATTTCCTTGTCCTAGTCCTTAAAGTCCTCCTAGTCCTTAAAACAAGAGTAATAATATCTGTCCTGCCTGTGGTCAAAGGCAATATCTGATGCTATATTTCTTATGAAAATGCTAAATAAGTAAGATATTATTACTTAGATGTAAATTTTAAGAGAGGAGGTAAAAAAGGTCAGTACATGGTAGAAAGGTAGTATCTGAAATGGAAGTTGATAATGCTTCAGACAAACAAATAAAAAAATAGAAATAAAATAAAAAATTTAAAAAATTTTTCAACATGTTGAAATACAACAAACAGACCAAGGACCTAAATGGAGCAACAGTGAGCTTTTTTAAAATTTGTTTTCCTGATGGAAAACAATTCTGTTCATTTAGAGAGAGTCCAGACTTTAGACACTACTCTGGTCAAAGTTTTTCATTGTTGTTGTTTTGTTTTTGTTTTTGTTTTACTTTGAGACAGGATCTTGCTTTGTAGCCCAGGCAGGCCTCAAACTCTCAATCCTCCTGCTTCCCAAGTTCTGGGATTCTAGGATTAGCCACAAAGCCTGGCTTTGAAGTTGGTTTTTAATTTTGAATTAATTGAGGGAGTAGCAGGTCACTGATTAAAAAAAAAAAACTGGCCTAAATTTCCCAAATTATGTCCATTAAGAGATATGCATTACGCATAGATCATTCTAAAAATCTGACATCTGCAGGTGTGACAAAGGAGACTTGTTGAATTTCCTAACCTGTTAGATGTCCTTTCTTCATCTGCAAAATGGAAATGATGCCTATGTCATGAAGATACTGTGAGAATTAACCAAAATAATACAAGGCACAAGATAAGTGCTTGACAGATAATTAGCAAAAGCTCTCATTCTTCCCACAGTCCTTCCCCTTCATTATTATTATACTGGAAGAACTTTATAGTTGGTGAGGGACATGAGATACACTATAATAGAAATAGTAAAGGCATGTATATTTGAGCTAAGTCATTGGAGATGATTATTCTTCTGATACGCAGAAATGAGAAAGAAGATTCAAAAAATTGTTTTTTTTTCCTGTGTCTCAGCTTTCTCAATAGAAGACATTCAGAAGTAGTTTGACAAACTCCAATTTTCCACTCAAGTTTTATAATTTTATGAATTAGTCTTTTTATGGTAACTTCTATCTTCTCATAAAATATTACTTATTCATTATATGGAATTTAGAAAATACAAACAAGCAGAGAGATGAAAATTTGACATGTAATTGCTCTATATGTTTATATCTATTTTTTGAAATATGGATATAAAATATTTCACATACATCTTAAATGTTTCATAAGGCATGTAATAAAATCATGTGTTTTCAACCAGTAAGATTATTTTTCAAATTATAAGGAAGATCTCTGATAATCAGTCACTCCTCTGTTATAATTTGAATGAGTTAGCAAGAGTCCAATATATAATTAGTCACTGCATAAGGACCTAAGGAATGGAGGCAAAATTTGTACCTTTTGTCAATTGAGAAAAAGTGTTACTATTGTTTCATTTATAAATAATCTTGTTTCTGCCAAGAATAAAAATTGTTTACCTAAGTAGGGCAAGGACATCCATTCTTAGCACCGAAAGACTTAATGGATGAAAACATTAATTTGTACACCTGCCTTAACAATATTTTAAAATGAAGATATTAATCTTCATTAAATTCTTCACCAGTGGTCCTCATGTTTAGTTAATTTCATCAAATAGTGTCTAGAATGTCTTGCACTGGAATGCTAATATGTAACATAGATGATCATGCTGACAACTTTGGGGAAAAATCTTGTCAAAGATTCATTTAAGCTGTATCTGGATTATTTTCTAGAAATATGAGCAAGAGTGGAATTCCCAAAGGAGGAATTAGGAGAAAGTAAAGCTGATCACAGATGGAAACACGGAGGGGTGCTTTTTACAGATAAAACTGCCATGCGACATCTAGTTTTAGGTCTGACACATAAAGACCCTGGTCACTCCTATGCCTCACAAAAGAAAAACTGAAAATTATCAACTTCTTTTGGGCCGATGAGAAAATTTAGGTTTCAGGGCAAATGGCCCAGCCCTAGAACTGAAGAGAGAACTGCATTCCAAGGCGCAAGGCTGAGATCTGATTACCAAGAGAAGGAATGGCTGAGTCAATAAGATAGTTGTTGTTGTTGTTGTTGTTGTTGCTGCTGCTGCTGCTGCTGCTGCTGCTGCTGCTGCTGCTGCTGCTAGGTGCCATGGAGCTGGGTCTGACTCATAGTAACCCTATGTACAACAGAACCAACCACTCCCCAACACTGTGCCATGCCTGGCACTGTTATAAAGTGCTTCTATACTATTCACAGGGTTTTCGATGGCAGATTGTTTCAGCAGTGGGCTGCCAGGTCCTTCTCCCTAGCCTGTAGCACCTGGCATTCCCAGGTGGTCTCCCATCCAAGCACTAACCAGGTTGACCCTGCTTAGCTTCCAGGATCAGACAGGATCGGATGACATGGTGCCATGGCTGTAGACAAATAAGAGTAGCAATACTTAAACACGTAAGGAGCAGCAGGAGCCTGAATCTAAAGCAGTGGAGACAGTGAGAAACTTCTGGGGCATTAGGGGCACTCTGACACACTTTGGGGTTTTATATCCAGGAACTCTACCAGGTTTTTACAATGAAGACCCAAGGATGGTTCTTGCCTGATGCTGTCAGGGACAGGGACAGAGCAACCATTGTGAAATATGCACTGAAACTTCTCCACAGCAAAGTCTTTCAATCCAGAGGAAATGCCTCCCAACCAAAGGAATGGAATTCCTCTCTGTGCAGCCTGCCTTCCTGTCTGACCCCAGTGGAAATGGAAAGGTCACAGGGATCAGGACCTCCATGAGATAAATTAGCAATGCTGCAGCCAGGGAAGGAAGGGTGGTGCTGGGTGGGCAGAGGTTACTCTATTGGAGACACGCCTGTGACCATCATAGCACCAGGACCCTGACCCATTAAGACTAATTGAATCAGAATATTTTCTTTTTTATTAATAAATGTTAGTGGGGTGCAGAGTAATAAGTCTTTTGCTCTACCCATTATGTGACTATCATATCAATGTGGTTTACACCTTCAATCAGGATATTTTCACGACTTCCTCTCTCTCATACTGTATCAAGGCACCAGAAGAATTCCAGTAAAACCACAGACTACAGTTGGAAGAGCTACAGGACATGAAGGAAGAGGGTCTAGGTCTCTAAGGAAGAGTACGTAGGGAAGCCCATATCAAGAGTGGAGATAAAAACAGACTAGTGAAATTTGAAGCCATTGCCAAGAACAGCTGCAGCGTAAATTAAACACAGCCTAATCCTTGTGAAATTAAAATGAATCCTCACATTAATAACTTATTTACCTCAGTTCCTATAATCCAATAAAACATGTCTGACTTTCAATTAAAAACAATCACAAGTATGTTGAAATGCAAGGGGGAAAGAAGACGGAAGAGACAAAGCAATCATTAGAACCCAAATCAAATACTATATATATTCTGGAATTATCAAGTACAGAATTAAAAAAAATCTCTGTGAATAATGTGTTAAGGGTTCTACTAGAAAAAAGTGAATAACATATAAGATGATCATAAGCAGAGAGATAGAAACTCTATGAAAGAATTAGGGGAAGTGGTAGAGATGATGGAAGTGTTTCTGCAGCTGTGAGTATATATAAGCATCTGTCAAGTTTTGATGGATAGGTTCTGTCTCTTTAAGGCCCAAGCTGGCCTCGAACTCGTGATCCTCCTGCCTCAGCCTCCTGATTCACCGGCATGTGCCACCACTACCGGCAAAAAAAATGTGTAGCCCAAGCATTATACATAAAAACACCAAATAATTTCAGGGTTTAGGCTAGCTGAGACTTTGTAGCTCCCTTCCCAAATTATTCCTGGATTCTAATCCATAGTCCCACAGACCCTAGCTGACAGCTCTATGTTATCTTAATCCTCACAACATCAGAAAATGCTAACGCTGGTTGAGAGGTGGTACCTAAACTCCTGTAGGACACCCTACCCCCCACTTTAGTCAGCCATAGGCCTGTGGCATCTGATCCCATCAGATCTCGGAAGCTAAGCAGGGTCGGGCCTAGTTAGTACCTAGATGAGAGACCGCCTGGGAACACCAGGTGCTGTAGGCTTGGGAGAAGGACCTGGCAACCCCCTCCCAAAAATCAATCTGCCATTGAAAACCCTATGAACAGCAGAGAAGCACTGACAATAGTGTTTCCCCTGTTGTACGGAGGGTCGCTATGAGTTGGATACCGACTCAATGGCACCTAACAACAACAACAACTTTAAGGCCACTTGGAAGTGGATGTTCTTGACCTTCACCCTGAAATGTGTGTTAGTCCATTTGCATTGCTAAGGCAAAATACTTGGCAGAACAACTTGAGGAAGAATCAGTGGAGGATTGCAGTCTCTAATGGTGGTGAGTGATGGCAGAGAAGCTAGTGGTGGATCCTGTGGCAGGGGACCTCTTCATATCTTGGTGATTGTGAGCCAAGAGTGGAACCAAGTAAAACTCTAAAGGGCCGCCCCCAGTGACCTGCTTCTGCAAAATTATGACCCACCTCCCAAAGTTCCATAGTCTCCCAGCACAGTGCCTGCAGCAGGGGACCAAATGTTCAAACACATGAGATTTTAGTGTAATTTTAGGTTTAAACCATAAGAAAATGTAAAGCCCTTATTGAACAGATACCTACATTAATTAACATTGAATACCCCATTCTTCCTTTGCTCAAATAACTCACAGCTCTCATATCATTTATATACCCAAAGAATGACACCTTGAGGGGTACCATACCACAAGACTGGGAAAGGAGATGTATTAGCCTAAAAAATGACAATTGCAAGAAATGCCATAGCATGACATTGTACTAGAACAAAGAAGAAGAAGGAGTGGGAGGAGAAGGAAAAGGAGGAGGAGTAGGTGGAAGAGGAGGAGACAATGATGACAGAAATAGGAAATCCTGAACAAAATAGGTAAGGGTGTGAGCTAGATCCGAATCCAGTTCTTCCAGTTGATACATCTAGATTCCTTTCACTGACACTAGTTTTCCCTGCCCAGATATTGGTTCTGTCCTTTGTTGTACACTTGGAGCAGAATCGTATGCTTTAGCTGCTATCTGACTACACTTGCAGCTGGAGGCACAGTTTTTTAACAGCACTGTAAAGAAGCAAACAAAATAAACAAAAACTCCAGGTATTACAACAATGGAACATTTTTCATTTCAGAATTGCAATCTCACAGTCACCTTATTTTCTTTCACAAATTCAAGCTGAGACAGAGGGATTGTCTTCAGAGCACCACAAGGACATTCAGCAATATGAGTGCTACCTACCAGCAGAGGATCCACACTTATTTATCTAATTCCCTCAGTGTCTAGCACATAAGAGGTGTTCAATATTTATAGGTGTTCAATATTTACAGGATAATTCATGCTACTTTCATCACTTTATAATCTAACCCAGAGTGCCAAATTACCAGGAAAGTCATTTATACAACACAAACTCCTAACATATCTTATGTAAGCATCAATAAATCTAAGTGATGGGCTGGGAGTTAGCTCAGTTGGTAGAATGTTACTGCACACTATCTGAGGACCTGGGTTCAATCCCCAGAACCACAAAAACAGAAGAAGGTGACACTCAACTCTGCAAAACCATCCTGAAACAACCAGTCATTGAAAATCCCATGAGGGCCACTATGAGTCAGACATGACTTGACAGCACCTGAAAACAACAACAAATCTAAGCAATAAATATTTCATTGATTCTCTTTTGACAAGGATAAAATTAAGTAAAAGTTGAATATTTAATAATATGCATTCAAGCACAAAGAGTAGGTCTGGAGTTCCATTTTAGTGAATTTTACAACTGTATATAGCTTGTAGAGCTAGGACCAGAGCTTAGCTATTTATTCTGTTGTTGTTAGGTGCTGTGGAGTCAGTATCCAACTCACAGCAACCCCACATACAACAGGCAAAACAGTATTGTTAGTGCTTCTCTGCTATTCATAGGGTTTTCCATGGATGATTGTTTTTTGGGAGTGGGTTGCTGGGTCCTTCTCCCAAGCCTACAGCACCTGGTCTTTCCAGGCGGTCCCCCATCCAAGTACTAACAGGGCCCAGACCTGGTGGGATCAGACATCACAGTGATATAGCTACAGGCAACTATTAATTCTAAGTTTGATATGTTTCCAATAACATGAAAGAAATTAGTAATTGGGAATTAAAGCAGAAAGATGGACAAAGCTTTTAATATTTTGGAGCTACATACAGAAGTAGAAACTAGGTATCTTCTTTCATTTCTCCTTACCTGAGAAATGGACTTCTGGTTACAAGGATCTCTCACAGTGCAGAGAAGAAATGAATGTACAGTTGTATAATACATCAATAGTCTAAAGATGTGTGCTTTTTTCTTTGTGGAATTGAAAGTCTCTTCTACGTTCCTTCATAGCCCATACACCAGCAAGGTAGCAACAGAAACTTGGGTCAAAAAGACTGGCATTGATGTGGGATTGTGGATGGGGCCTTGCGCTATCTTTTGAGTAGCACAGACACTGAGTGTTTGTGCAGTAACTCTGAAAGTGCTGAGAGTCATCTAGATGGTGGACATACACAGCAGGCACATGGGAGGGAAGGAAGCTGAGGGGAGAGTTATGGTGTGGCCTTTTGTGAGCAAGGCCCTACAGGATGAATAGACAAGAGGACAAAATAGCACGAAGTCCAACTTCAACATGTGCCCTGGGGATAAGGAGCAAGGAAAGAGGCCAGAAACATAGACTGTATTTTTAAAGACAGATTGTTTCAAATTCCTGACATTTATTTCGTGAGGGGCTAGGGGATAGTATCTGGAAGTCTCAGTTTACTTAGCCGTAAATATAAATAATAAGAAATTTCAAAGGGCTGTCAGATATAATTGAGACTAGGCATGCATTACAACTAGGGCAGTGCTCAACATGCAGTGGGGACCCAACATTGTTACTTGTGGCTGTTTGTCTTGCACACAGCAGAAATCATTAGCTCTACAGTGTAATACGAGAATCAGTGTTAAATTCCTTTGACCAGAGGTTTTACATTTCTGTTCTTTGGGAATTTTGATGTAATATGGGACAGATGGGATTAGGGTTTATCTCAGTTTGTAGAGTGCTGCTCTGTGCTCTCTGTGGTCCTGGGTTTGATCCCCAACACCACAAAAAATTTAGAGAAGGATGTGGCAGTCCACTCCCGAAACAATCAGGCATAGAAAACCCTATGAGGCTTGCTATGAGTCGAACCTGACTCGAAGACACCTAACAATAACAAAAACATGGGCAGGTTGGAGAATGTCCTCACAATTGTATATGTCAGTGAATTCTGTTTCTCATTTTTAAAATAAAGAGAGTGAGTAAATTGTAGAGATTATCTTCAAAGATTCTGAAACTAGATGTTTGGGTTCAAATCTTTAGTGATACTTACTAGCCCTGCAAATGTGGACAGGCTAATCACCTGTTTGTCCTGTAGTTTGATTTTCAATAAAATAGGGATTATAATGTTATGAGATGAAACATGCCACCCACCAAATGTATACAGTGAAGTCTTAACTTCTAGTAGTCCAGAAGGTGACTGCATTTGGAAATGAGATCTTTACAAAGGTAATCAATTTAAAGTGAGGTTATAAGGGTAGACCTCAATCCAATCTGACTGATGTCCTTAGAAGAAGAGGAAATTTGGATACAGATGAGGACCGAGGAAAGACTATGTGAAGGCATAAGGAGAAAATAGCCATCTATAGGTTAAGGAAAAAGAAGAAATCACCTTGATGACACCTTGATCTCAGACATCTCGCTTCCAAGATTCTAAGAATGTAAGTTTCTTTTGTTTACTACCACCTAGTCTGTTGTACTATGTTATGGCAGAGCTAGTAAACTAGTGGGTAGTAGTACTTATTTTAAGGGATTATTTTGTAGTGTGGTATATGCAATTAAATAGATATAAGGTAGTATTTGTAATGTTATATAGAATAATGTGTAGCATAAAGTATTGCTTTATTGATTTTGGTATTAATCTTGTTTTTGAGGTTTTCTTCCTCAGGGTGTTTTCAAAAAACTTATTTTCTATTGTACCTTTGCTCTTTCAAGGCTTAGGTCAAGTACTATGTCTATGAAAACTTTAGTAATAGTTAATGTTTCCTTCCTTTGATAATTCCATTTGTAAGGATTGTTGTTGTTGTTAGATGCTCTTGAGTCCGTACCCGACTCATAGCGACCCTATGCACAACAGGAGAAACACTATTGTCAGTGCTCTGCTGTTCATAGAGTTTTCAATGGTGGATTGATTTTTGGGAGTGGGTTGCGGGTCCTTGTCTCAAGCCTACAGCACCCGGTGTTCCCAGGCAGTCTCCCATCCAAGTACTAGCCGGACCTGACCCTCCTTAGCTTCCGAGATCTGATGGGATCAGATGCCACAGGGCTATGGCTGCAGGCTTCTAAGGATTAGATATGCAGAATTCCCTGAAACAAGTGTTGTGTTACTGATTTTTGCACCTGCTCACAAGCCAGAGGATTGGATTCAAGTTATTTTTACACCCTCATGTAAAATGTTTTCGAATTATGTATTTTTCTTGCAAAAGTCCAAATCTTTATCAAATTCTTAAAGATAGTGTGAATTAAACATTACAATAATCACTTATTTAGTGATTACATATCAGATCCTGGAGGAAGAAAGATCTAAGAGATGCTGGTGATTCTGACTTGAACCTCTGTGGTTTGTGCTATTCACTGGTGCGCACCAGTTAGCACAGTTCATGGCATGTGATAAGCATTGTGCCCGGTGCTGGAAATATAAATCCACAGGAAAGATTGTCTCTGCCTTCCAAGAAAGTGACCTTTGGTCAGTAACTTATCACAGTGTCATGGGAAGGTTATGAGAGAATCAGGGCCTTTCTTACATTGAGAGAAGTGAGAAAGAGGAGTACCTGCTCGAGTGGGAGTGAGGGCACCAGGTCAGGTGGCCATTAGATGACGCCTGAAGAAAGTTTTGTAAAATGAATAGCAGGAATCTGTGTAAAGTAGTAGAAGGGAAGAAGATAGATTAACAAGAATAAAGAACAAGCAGAAAGGAGCCAGCTATGTTTTGGGTCCTTGGAAGATGTTTAGAAGAACTAAAAAGAAAGGTATCTGTGGGTATCTATAGTTTAACCCAGACAATGTAGGGGTTTATATGGAAGGTAATGAGTCTAAATATTACTCTAAAAATGGTAAGGAGCCACTGGAAGACTTTAAGCAATAGAGTGACAGAATTGTGTCTGATGAATGCAGAATTGGATGAACCAACAGCTGGGTCTGGGGGCTCAAAGGAAGTAACCACGTAATAAAGTCTGTTTGTCCTGAGAACACTGGGGGAAACTTGGAGCCTCTTTCTGAGTGTGAAATAATAGCACCCCAGGAGCACTCTTTCCTAATGTTCCTGGCTAATGATGGAACACATTTGGGGAGCATTTAGAAATTTTCGCTGAATAACAACTCCTTTAAGAGAAATTCACACTTTAAGAGTGTGGATTGTCAGAGATGAGTAGCTTCAACTGAACAGCCTGTAATACAACTAAGAAATTCAACTGGGGCCAATGTTAATTGACTATAATTTCAAATAAACGCTTTACAACTTTGTAATTTAGTCAAAGAAAGTGAAAACAAATCTTTGGAGAACGAGTGAAAGTTGAAATCAGATTATAATCATTTCAACTAATGATTAGACTTAGAGGAAGTTAGGATAAGAACTAAAAAGAAACATAAGAATTAAAAGTTCAGGAGAGAGGCAATTAAGTTGTATTTTTCCTTTCCCATAAACATTTAAGCATACTATGAATTTGCAATGATCCTGCTATGAACAATTTTGAAGGAGAGATGATTATAATGTGCATCCACAATTGAGAGACACTGCATTAGGCAGAAACTGTGCTCCAGTCTAATGAACCAGGCTGCACTCATGAGCCACAGCTAGTCAGGGAAAATCTATGAAAAGGTGTCTTAAAGAGCTACCCGCCTCCAGACAGTGTTAGGTGTAAGTGGGGGGCTGGCTGTGCATTTGTCTCCCAATGCATATTACTAATTGCCTTTCAAAGCCTCAGAGCTCTTGTTTGTAAAATCCTGATAATAAACCTACTTTGCTCCTGTGACTTAAGTACCCAGCTATTTGTTCAACAAATATTCCATCATGTACCCAGTATATGTCAAGCCTCAAGGATGGATAACAACAGTTTCTATCATCATGGATTTTATTCCCTGTTAGGATAAAGACAGACACAAAATTTTAAGGTAATGTAAATAATACTCTTGGACATATATATATATATATATATATATATATATATATATATATAACCTGTGAGATTACATCAGGAACAACACTCACTACGAGATACAAGGAAAGATTTCTAGGAAGGATGGTATTTAAATTGGATACATAAATTATGTAGAAGACATTGCATTCAAAATATGGACCCACATGGAGTCTGGATACTGATGTAATTGAAAAATAAAAGTGGATTGGTGTGGAATGGAATATAGAATAGTGCAGGATCATTGAGAATTGAGATTAGAGAGATGAGGATGGATCAGATTTTGAAAAGCCTGTGTGTATGGGTAGGGATTGGAGTTTGGACTTAATCCTGAAGATTAATTGCCACCTATGTACTTTAGATGACTGACTATGATTGGATTTGAATTTTAGAACTATGGTTACAGTGGATATGTATATCATATATTATTTTATATAAAAATACATGTTACTTTCTTTATCAGAGATCATATTATATTATGGAACCAATATTGAATAAGGCAACTTCTACATATGACAAATAAATACTGTTGGCCATTCCTAGTCACAGATTCCACATCTATTCATTTAACTACTTGAAGATTGAAAATAATAATTAAAATTTCACTTATATTAAACATATTCAGACTTTTAAAAATTATTCCCTAAACTATAAAGTATAATAATTACATATATGTCCTTTTTATTGCACTAGGTATAAGTAATCCAGATATGATTTAAAGTGTATGGGGGATGTGCATAGGACATATGCAAATAATGTCATTTTATACAAGGGATTAAAGCATGTATGAATTTTAACAGTCACCAGGGTCCTGAACCAATCAGCTATGGATACCAAAGGACAGCTGTATTAATTTTCTTAAAACAGCTCTGCTGTGCCTCTTTCTTCCAAAATTTCTCTTCGTTTAACAACCACCTTTCCAGCACATCCTTCAATTTTTTTTAATTTTTAAGAAATTATTTTTGTTTTATTTAAAGAATGTAACTGAAACATAAAAACAAAAAATGTGCATGTCTGTAGGGTATAATATGATGTTTTGATTTATGCATACACTGTATAATGTTTAGATCAGGATAAGCATACATATTCTCAAACATTTATCATTTCTTTGTGGTGAAAACACTGAAAGTCCTTTATTCAAACTTTTTAAATAGAGTTCATTATCGTTACTTATAGTCACCCTACTATCCAATAGCATGCCAAAACTTCTCACTCCTGCCTAACTATAGCATAGTGTCCATTCTTCAACCCTTTCCTGTGCCATATTCTTGATGGTCTCTGATAATGAACATTTTAACTTCAACTCTGTGAGATCAACATTTTTAGATTCCACATGTGAGGGAGATGATAAAATACTTTATTTCTCTGCCCAGCTTATTTCATAAAACACATGATCTTGTTTCATCCATGTTGTTGCAAATGACAGAATTTCATCTTTTCAATGGCTAAATAGTGGCTAATAGTTTCATTATGTATATATATATATCCCATATTTCTTTTCCATTCATAAGTTGATTGACACTTAGAACTTGTTTCCTTGTTTTGCTTTTGTGAATTGTGTTGCAACGAACATCAGGGTGCAAATGTCTCTTGCATATACTGAATTCATTTCTTTGGATATATACCCAAGGATGGGATTTCTGAATGACATGGTTGTTCTATTTAAAAATTTTTTGAAAGACATCCATATTTTTTGTATTTTCCATAATGGGAATACCAGTGCACAAGGATTCCCTTTTCTCAATATCCTTGAGAGTATTTGTTATTTGTATTTGTTACTTTTAGTCTTTTTAATAATAGCTATCCTTACTAGCATAAGGTAGTGTTACGTTGCTGTTCTGATTTGCATTTCTCTGATGTTTAGCAATCTTAAACATTTTTGCATATACATGTTGGCCATTTGTATGCATGTTTTCTTTTCAGAACTGTCTATTCAGGTCTTTAGACCATTTTAATTGGATTATTTATTTCTTTTCTCTTATTTTACGTTTTCCTTTTTTGTTTTTTCTTTTATTGTTTTTAGTAAAAAAGTTTGATTCTTTCATTTTTATGTTTAATTCATACACAGTATAATGAGTTTCATAATGGATATTTGTGTGTGGTACTGGCAGAATGAACCCAGGGCATACATATGTTTTGCAAGTGCTCTACCACTGAGCTGCTCTCCCAGCCCACATTTTAATTATTACTTTGAGACGGGGTCTTGATAAGTTATGCAGACTGCTTCTGGCCTTGAACCTGTGACCCTCCTCCCTCAGCCTGCTGAGTTGCTGGGATTACAGGCATGCACCATTGTGCCTGGCTTACATTTTCATATAATTGTCTTGTGTACTTTGATCTTATTCACTCCTTCTTTTGGCTATTGACTTGTTGGTGATCATTATATATTACAGGTCTTGACCCATTTTCAGATGTATAATTTGCAAATATTTTTCCCTTTAGGTATGGTATCTCTTTAGCCTGTTGTGTGTTCCATTTACTCTGCAAAAGCTGTTTTTGAGTTTGATAAAATCTCATTTGTCTAGTTTTGCTTTTGTTTCCTATGCTTTTGTAGTCTTGGCCAAAAAATCCTTGCCTGCTTTCATGTCCTGATGTATTTCTCTCATATGTTAAATCTTATGGTTTCATAGTTTCAAGGTCTTAAATTTAGGTCGTTAATCCATTTTGAGTTGATTTTTGTAACTAGTGAGAGATAGATGCCAAGTGTCATTCTCCTGCATTTGAATTTCCCATTTTACCAGGACCATAAAATAAATAAATAAATAAAACCTGTTCTTTCTCCAATGCATATTCTTCCTAGAATTTTTTATTGGAAAGTTTTAATGTACAACTTAATGTGTTTCATTCTGACATGTATTTCATTCTAACTTTTCCATATATGTGTTTCACTGTACATTGCACCCATAACTTTCCCCTGACTCTCTGGTGCCCCTCCTCCCCCATGTCCCACACCCCCACCAATGGCCTCCGTTCTGCTTGCATGTCTTTTTGTGGCAATATTTATCTATACCTGTGCATCCTGCTTATGACATAAGTCCAAAATTTTTTCTATAGTGATCCATCTTTTTACATTGTCAGGAGACTTTTGTGAATAATATAGCAAGTTTGCATTATTGCCATCCTTTGGTATTGTTGGTATTGTTATAATTTCCTGAACTATTGAAGTTGAGCTGTTTACTTTGAGGTTGACCTCTCTATCATTCCTCGCTCGTCGTTGGTTGGCCTTCCTTCCCCTCCTGTCTTCTCCCATCATCGCTTCCTTTTGTTAGATCCCTCCCTCCTTCTTTCCACTCCTTGAATTGTGCCTTCTCCCTGAAGTTTACATGAGCTTTATATTATGCTTCAATTTATGTATAGGATGTATAGGATTTCTTCCTTCTTTTAAGTTTAATTCAGCTCCCACCTATGAGTGAGAACATGTGGTATTTCTCTTGTTCGGTTTGTGTTCATTCACTTAAGATATTTTTCTCCAATTCCACCCATTTTGCTGTGAATGACATTATTTCATTTTTTTCAATTGCTGAGTAGGATTCCATTGTGTATATGTACCATAATTTTTTTAATCCATTCTTCTGTTGATGGGCACTTTGGTTGATTTCGTATCCTTGCTATTGTGAAAAGTGCTGCACTGAACATGGAGATGCAGGTGTCTCTGTGGTATGATGACTGTTCTCCCTTTTGGTATATTCCCAATTGTGCTATAACTGGGTCATATGGTAGATCTATTTTTAGTTTTCTGAGGTAGCTCCATATTGATTTCCAAAGTGATTGATTCAATTTACAACTCCACCTGCAGTGTAAGAGGGTTCCCTTTTCTCCACAACCTCACCAGCATTTGTTATTTGTTTTATAGATCTTCAACATTCTTACTGGAGTAAGGTGGAATCTCAGCATTATTTTGATTTGCATTTCCCTAATGGCTAGGGATATTGAGCATTTTTTCATGTGTTTAAAGGCCTTTGAGTGTTTTCATTTGAGAACTGTCTGTTCAGTTCCTTTGCCCATTTGTGTATTGGGTTATTTGTTTTCTTGGGTATTGCTTTCTTGAGTTCTTTGTAAATTCTGGAAACTAGTCCTGTGTCTGATGTATAAGATTTTTTGCCATTCACTGGGGACTTCCTTGACTCTGTTGATTGTTTCCTTTGCTATAAAGAAGATTTTAATTTCATATAATCCCATTTATCTACTCTTGTTGTGATTTCTTGAGCAACTGTGGTCCTATTAAGGAAATGCTTTCCTATGCCTATGTTTTGGAGAATATTGCCTATCTTTTCTTCTATTAATTTTAAAGTTTCTGGTTTTATGTTGAGGTCTTTTATCCATTTTGAGTTAACTCTTGTGAATATTGAGGGATGCATGTCAGTTTTCATTTTTCTGCAAATGGATATCCATGTTTCCCAGCACCATTTATTGAAAAGGCTATCTTTTCTCCAATTTACCTGCTTTGCTCCTTTGTCAAAAATCAAGTGGCTATAGATGTGTTGATGTCTCTCTGGGTCCTCTATTCTGTTCCACTGGTCTTCAGGCCTATTTTTGTGCTGGTACGAAGCTGTTTGCGCTACTTCAGACCTGTAGTATAAAGTTAGGGACTGTGATCGTACCTACACTAGTTTTACAGCTTAAGAGTGTTTTGGCTATACATGGTCTTTTTTGTTTCCATATGAATTTTTGGATAATTTTTTCTATTTCTGTAATGTTTGTCATTGGAATTTTAATGGGATCACATTAAATCTATAGATTACTTTTGTTAGGATTGCCATTTTTACTGTATTCATTCTCCCAATCCAGGATCAGGGAAGGTCCCTCCACTTTTAGTATCCTCTGCAATTACTTTCTTTAATGTTTTAAAATTTTCCTTGTAGAGATCTGCAATGTGTTTGGTTAGATTGATTCCAAGGTATTTAATTTTCTGGTAGGCTATCATGAAAGGGATTATAGCTGTAATTTCCTTCTCTTCCTGCTTACAGTTGGTGCAAAGAAAGGCTGTTGATTTTTGTGTGTTCATTTTATATCCTGTCATTTTGCTGAAAGAGTTAATTAGTTCTAAAAGTTTTCTAGATGAGGTTTTGGGGTCCTTTAGGTAAAGTGTCAAGTCATCCACAAATAAAGATAATTTGTCCCTTTCATTGCCTATCTGTACCCCCTTGATTTCTTTCTCTAGGCTGATTGCCCTGGCAAGGACTTCAATCACAATGTTAAATAAAACAGGAGACAGTGGAGATCCTTTTCTTGTTCCAGATCTTAGAGGAAATGTTTTCAAATTTTCTCCATTTAATATAATGTTGGCTGTAGGTCTGTCATAGATGGCCTTTATGATAAGGTATTTTCCTGTTACGCCTATCTTCTCCAGGGTTTATATCATGAAAAGGTGTTGCACTTTGTCAAAGGCCTTTTTAGCATCAATTGAGATGATCATGTGATTTTTGTTTGCAAGCCTCTTGATATGCCAAATTACATTAATCAATTTTCATATCTTGAACCAGCCTTACATCTGTGGAATAAATCCTACTTTGTCATAGTGAACAATCTTTTTAATATATTTTGAAATCAGTTTGCCATGATTTTTTAAAGAATTTTTGCACCTATGTTCATAAGGGAAATGGGTCTGTAATTCTCTCTTAGATGTATCCTTTCCTGGTTTAGGTTTCAGGGTGATAGTAGCCTCCTATAATGAGTTTGGGAATTTTCCATCCTTTTCTACTTTTTGAAATAATTTGAGAAAGACAGGTATTAATTCTTTGAAAGTTTGGTAGAAATCTGCTGTGAACCCATCAAGTCCTGGGCTCTTCTTTGTTGGGAGACTTTTGTATTACATTTTCTATTTCAGCATATGTAATGGGTTTATTTAGGTCACTTCTGTCCTCTGGGGTTAGTTTTGGTAAATCATATGTGTTAATAAATCTTCCTAGAATTTTTTATTTAAGTGATGATTCCAAGGCTCTTAGAATAATGAAAAACAACTGGTCAATTCAGTAATAATTCCCACTTATTGGGCAAGTTTTGTGCATCCAGTACTATGTTGAAGATTTTGTCATACATCATTGTCTTATTAGTACTAGTAGCAGTGGTGAGATTTAAGTTATATAACATTTACTAAGTGCCGTGTGCTACTCTAAGTTGTCCTCATATAGGAACTCATTGAATCCTCAAAATAACTCAATGTTATGTTTTATTAATATCCATATTTTACAGATGAGAAAAATAAAATGTAAAGAGGATAAGAAGCTTACTCATTTAAGCAGATAGTAAGTGTCAAGGATCAGAATAAAGATTCAAGACCAGGAGGTCTAAATGTGGTACATATTCTTAGCTTTAATGAGGCACTGGAGCTGGGGTTTAGCTCAGTTGGCAGCGTGCTCCTCTGTGCTCTCTGATGCCCTGGGTTCAATGACCAACAACACAAAAATGAGAGAAGGACCTGGCAGCCTACTCCCAAAACAATCCCCCAAAACAATCAGCCATAGAAAATCTCCCCTAAATAGCAGAGAACCACTTACATAGTGCTGGGCATGGCACAGCCTAAGGCAGTGCTTGTATGTTATAAATAGGGTGACTGTGAGTCAGACTCGATGCCACAGCTCCTAGCAAAAACAATGGGGCACTGTCTCACAAAAATTTTCCCATTAAAATGCACATGAAAAAATAAGTGAGGAACAAAAAGTGAGAGTTATTTTCCTACAATTTGTTTAGTTGTTAAATGGAGCAGTAAGAATCACAGCCTAGTCTCTTGTACTTAAGGTTTCCCATACAAAGAGTGTTTCTAATTGTGTGTTTTCCAAACACACATACCCTCACCTGCAGAGTAAATCTGTGTGACTTGGAATTTTTTTTATTTAATCAAGAAATAGAAATCACTTGGGAAAGAGCCTCTGAGTGGTAATAAGAGTTAAATAAGTTCTAAATGTACATACTTAATACAGATACACTTTTACATACCAGCATTCAGATAATCTTCTCTGGTGTCAAACATGCTCACTGAAAGAGGCCTAGTAATCTAAACACTGATATTCACCAAGACATTAACAGCCTTATAGCCTTCCCCAATTGTAGTAGACTTCAATTCTCCCTGAGGATTAGAATGGAAGAGCTCATTGTACATCTAATATCTACAGAGGTGAACTTCTTCCTTTGGAATGACAAGTCTTTATTGAAGACAAAAAGATATTATTTCCCAACGTGCCTATTGCTCCTCATATACAAACTCTTAACACTCCCAACCTTACAAAGAATTGATGTGGCTTAATGGTAATCCAGAGAAGTTAATGCAATTATCCCTTCACCTGATAACCTACATCAGCCCAAACGTTCTTACATTTACTGTTCCACATGGGTTACATTCCCATTAGTCAGTATTCCCTATATTGCATCTAGAGTTAAAATACTCTTGACTTCCTTTGTAGCTCTAAGATTCCCTGTTGATAAAAATCACTAGAAGTCTTATTCATCATTCTGGATCACTGACAGGACACTCCACATTTCCTCTATATCTTTAATTCACTAGCAAATCCCCCATTTCTGCCTCTGCTTCAGAATATATAGTGAGAAAAATAAGTAGATTAGTTTTGTACATAAAGATAAAAAAGGAAGACAAGTGGGCAGACAAGGAAAATTAACAAATATCTATGGATGTCAGCCAAAGAAGTTTGAAGTTATTCAATATACAATGGGAGACACTGTTGCCATTCATTAAGAGGGATGATATGGAAAAATATAGTGCACAGAGTGAATTGTCTGGAATATTGTGTAGGATAGATTTTTTTGAGAAAGATTATGGGAACATATATAGGGCTTATACTAAAGGTAAAAAGTTAAAAGTAATGTCTGTAGATAGGACAGGAAGGAAAAAAGGTCACAAATATATCAACACCAGGCTTGCCATCTGGCAAAGGGAAAATTCACTAGAGTTCAAATGTTTCCTTCCAGTGAACAGCAAATGCTCTATGCATGCTTAAAAGTATTTATGACATACAATTTTAGAAGCACATACAGCACAAATAGACAAATAAATTATGCAATAATAGCACTAAGGTCGGAAATGTAGATGAGAAAAATATGATGAGTTTCAGTCTATTCTAATGAACAAAGAAGATAATGTAAATCATCCTTCAGAAAGCAAATTCCACTGGAGCTGGCAATGTAACATTTTAATCACAACAAATAATGCTCAATATGAGAAAGAAAGAGCCCAAGAAAAGATTAATTAAAGGCTAATAAGTAGATTATTTTCTATGTGTTTTGCTCTTAAATAGCACTTAGATCCCTGCTTAACTGCTCAGTATTTTCTCCCTATAGCCAAAGTCTCCATCTACCTATATATCTTAATCTCCTTCCTTTTCTACTCCTCTAATCTTTATTGCTATTGAGTAAAATGTCAAATTAAATTATTCCTTACAAAGGCTGGTGATCTGGATATCACTCAATCCGGAGTTAAAAATGTAAATTGCACATGGGCATAGGAAAAACTTATTTTGGATGTATTGAATTTTCAGGGATGGTGCTTAGCTTAGTTGATAAAGTGCTACTCCACACTCTCTGAGGATCCAGGTTCAATTTTCAGCACTGCAAAAATGGGAGAAGGATGTGGCAGTTCATTCCTGAAGCAATTTCAAAACAATCAGCCATTGAAAACCCTATGAGGGTTGCTATGAGTCAGGCTCCCCTCAAAGGCAATTAACAATAACAACATTGAATTTTCACTATGGGAACGGGGTTAATAAGGAACTTTGCTGTGCTAAGGAAGAATCTACACAACAGTGAGAGACTAGCGTCACTTGAAATGAAAGAGGGTAGGATACCAAGTGAGTAAACATAAACCTTCTCAAGAAGAGTCAGGAATATAAACCAAAGGGACCTTTGAAATCTTTATAATGGCCCAAGTTCTTATCAATTGTTGCCTATTTTCCCCAAGTTATTAGTAGTGAAATTCATGAAATTGGAAGGGTCCAGTTAAGGAACTTCAAGGTAAGCAGGAGGGATGAAGACATATTCACTCAACAAATAATCGACTCGTGGGAAGGAGTTCTGAGGAATGGAACGAAGGTGACCATATTTGCAAATTCCTTCTTGGGGCCAGCTGACAAGTTTTTTCCTCAGAGATCGCAGGAATAAGCTCTATTTGAAGGCATTCCTCTAGTTACTAATAAATTCCTAGACACTGGGTATTAGTAATTTCACTTATTCTCCATGTCCCTGAGTTACTAGGACTTCCTTCTTTCCTACTTAAAAGTTGAGTTTGCCTATGTGAGGGTCCAAGTTGTCATTTTGTACTCAAAACAGTCTAGTTGTCAAGAAAATATTACTATATGTAATCATTCAAAAAAGTAAATATATCTCAGAGGCTTAATTGTACAATGGGTCTGGACTCAAAACTAATGTAATAATCAATGAAGCTTGAAAAACCAAACCTGGGGTAAGCACATTGATGTTTTTTTATTAGAGATAAAGGACAAAAAGTTTTTCTTAAGCAAATTTCCTTAGAAAAGAGGGGAGTAGTTAGATTTATGAACCTATTTTGCACATAATACAGAGCATTGTTGTTGTTAGGTGCCGTCGTTGGTATCCAACTCATAGCAATCCTGCTTACAACAGGAGAAACACTATTGTCATTGCTTCTCTGCTGTTCATAGGGTTTTCAAAGGTGGATTGTCTTTTGGGAGTGGGTTGCTGTGTCCGTCTCCCAAGCCTACAGCACCTGGTGTTCCCAGGTGGTCTCCCATCCAAGTACTAACCAGGATCAACTCTGCTTAGCTTCCGTGATTTGGCGGGATCCGATGCCACAGGGCTAGGACTGCAGGCACAGAGTATTAGAACTTCAAAGAATGCTATCATTTAATCCAGGCATCTGATAAACGCATAACCTAAATTCATTGCAACGTTAGAGTGGTTGCTGCTACTGAAGTGGGAGTCCAGGGCCTTTATTTCATTCACCATGTGAAAATTTCTAGTTGTATATGTTTTTAATATTGAGATGTCATTAGAGCTTAATTTTTTAAAAAAGGTTCTAGAGTTCCAGTTCTGGAAGAGTACTGGAAGGAACTCTATGGTCCTGCTCCTCTGTAAAACAAACATAACTGCAGAAAATGATGACATGAAAGTACCATTTAGTTTTTGGAAATTGTTCTACTGGCATACAACAAATTAAGAAACATTTATTTAAGGAACTCTATTAAACTCTATTAAACTCTATTAAATAAGAACAGTGAGAGTCTGAATCATTTGAATAACGACCCTTTCACTTTCTTTCACTTCACAGATGGTGATGAATATGTACATTAATTTGGAAAATATTGACATTTTTAAAAATAGTTGTCTTCTAATCCATGAACAAGAGATAATTTACCATTGGTTTAGATGTTCATTCATTTTTTTCAACAATGTTTTTATAGTTTTAGTGTATAAGCTTTGTCCTTTAGTTAAAATTATTCCTAACTATTCTACCATAGGTTAGGCTACTTGGGAGATTGAGGTAGAAAGTTAAAAAAAATTCCAAATTATTCTGTTCTTTCTAATGTTAATGCAAATTTTTCATCTTTTATTTTTTATTTTGAGACAGGGTCTTGCTTAAGTTGTGGAGGCTGCCTCTTGGCTCAAACTCACATTCCTCCTGCTTCAGGCTTGAAACTGCAGCGGTAGCCCTGTGGCATCCAATCCCATCAGATCTCGGAAGCTAAGCAGTGTCGGGCCTGGTTAGTACCTGGATGGGAGACCGCCTGGGAACACCAGAAGCTGTAGGCTTGGGAGAAGGACCTGGCAAGCCCCTCCCAAAAATCAATCTGCCATTGAAAACCCTATGAACAGCAGAGAACTACTGACAATAGTGTTTCCCCTGTTGAACAGAGGGTCGCTATGAGTTGGATACCGACTCGACGGCACCTAACAACAACAACAACAACAGGCTTGAAAATTATTAGTTTTGCTCTTAGACTATTGCTGGTGTATAGAAGTAAAACTAAACTTTATACATTGATTTTCTATCTTGCAACTTAGCAAAGCTCATTCATTCTCCTTCTTTTTGTACTATGCAGAGACAAATATATGTACATATGTTGTTGTTGTTAGGTGCTGTCGAGTCGGTATCCAACTCATAGCGACCCTCATAGGGTTTTCAATGGCTGACTGTTTCAGGATTGCTGTGGGAGTGGATTGCCAGATCCCTCTCCATATGTACATATATACATACATATATACACATATTTGTATGTACACATACACATATATATACACATATATGCCTATATACATATACATGCATATATATACATATAAACATATATATACACATATGTGTGTGTATATATGTATGTATGTATGTATATATATATATATATATATATATATATATATATATATATATATA
>VMDO01001366.1:0-20231 GCA_007922755.1 Pedetes capensis | reverse complement strand
ACATTTATTATAATTTCCTAATGTTCCAATCTAGAATGTTAATAGAATATTAAGTTGTTGTTGTTAAGTGCCATGGAGTCTGGTCTAACTCATAGCAGACCCTCATAGGGTTTTCAATAGCTGTTTTGGGATTCCATGTTAAGGAGAGATGGCAAATGGAACATATTTGTATTGTTCTTGAACTTAGAGGAAATGACTTGAGTTTTTAAACACTGGACATAATGTCAGCTATGACTTTTCTTTAGGCTTGAGAAAAACAGGATATTTCCTACCCTTTTGGTTTTCTATCTCCAGTCTTTTGCACATATTGTAATAATTGATTTTGTCTTCTAGAATTGCTCTTTGAAATCTTCTGTTTAGCTGTTTAACTTCATCATATCTTCCTTTTAGTTTATATGCTCAATGTTCAAGAACAAGTTTCAGTCTCTTTGGACATCTTATTTGGCCTTTTCTTTCTTTTTTTTCCTGTCTTTTTAATAACCTTTTGTTTCCTCATGAATGATGTCTTTGATGTCATGTCTCACCTTGTCTCATCTTTGATCATAGTGTCTAATGCAAGAAATCTGTACTTGAGGTGGTTTCTGAACTCAGGTAGAAAACATACAAGGTCACATCTTGGCTCTCATACATATGATCTAAATTTCTTTAGTTTCAGTTTGAACATGCATATAAGTAGTTAATGGTCTGATCTGCAATCAGCACTTGGTCATATTCTGACTTTCGATATTAAGCTTTTCCATCACACTTTTCCTCAAATTTAGTCAATTTGGTTTCTGTAGGTTCCATCTGGTGACTTCCATATATAGTCATCATTTATGTTGGTGAAAAACTGCATTTGCAATGAAAAGGTCATCGACCTGCAATATTCTATCATGCAATCTCCAGCATCATTTCTGTCACCAAGGCTATATTTTCCAACTACTGAGTCTCTTCTTTGTTTCCAACTTTTGCACTACAGTCACCAGTAATTATCAGTGCATCCTGATTATATGTTTGATCAATTTCAGATTGCAGAGGTTGGTAACAATCTTCTCTATCTTCATTTGTAGCTTTAGTGGTGAAAGTGTAAAACTGAATATTAGCCATATTAAATGGCCTTTCTTGTAAGTGTATGAATATTATTCTATCACTGGCAACATTGGACATCAGGATAGATCTAGAGGTGTCTTTTTTGATGATGAATGCAAACCCATTTCTCTTTAAGAAGAAAAAACTTCAAACATTCAGTGGTGATAATGAAAGATTCTACAGGGAAAATATTAAATGACAGAGGAAACATCAAAAAAGAAGGAACATACAGAGTCATTAAAGAAAAATAATTGGTGGATGACCAGCCATTTCAAGAGATTGCATGATAAGGAATGAATGATAGCAAAGGAAGAAGTAGAAGCTGCCTTGAAGGAACTGGAGAAACACAAGGCTCCAGGAATTGATGGAATAACAATTGAGATGTTTCAACAAACAGATGCAGCACTGGACGTACTCCAGAAACAATTTTTCTGCCAAGAGATTTAGAAAACAGCTACCTGACCAACTGACTTGAAGAGATCCATACTTGTGCCTATTCCCAAGAAAGGGGAAACAACTTAATGCAAAAATTATCAAATGATATCATTAATACCTCATGCAAGTAAAATTTTTGCTAAAGATCATTCGAAAATGACTGCAGCATTGTATCAACAGGATACTGCTTGAAAATCAAGCTGGATTCAAAAGAGGGCATGGAACTACTGACATCATTGCTGATAGCAGATAGATATTAGCCAAAATTAGAAGCTACCAGAAAGATGCCTATTGACTATGCAAAGGGATTTGACTGTGTGGATCCCAATAAATTATGGAAAACACTGTGAAGAATGGGAACACCCGAACACTTAATTGTACCCATGAGGAATCTGTACATGGATGAGGAGGGAGTCATTTGAGCAGAAAAAGGCAACACTGCTTGGTTTAAAGTTGAGAAAGGAAAGTTATAGGGCTATGTCCTTTCACTGTACCTCTTCAATGTCTATGCTGAGCAAATAATCTGAGAAGTAAGACATTGAAGCAGAACCTGACATTGTAATTAGAAGACTTATCAACAACCTGCATTACACAGATGACACAACTTTGCTTGCTGAAAGTGAAAAGGATTTGAAACATTTACTGCTGAAGATCAAAGATCATAGCCTTCAACATGGATTGTGCCTCACCACCAAGAAAACAAAAATCCTTACAGCTGAATCAGTATGCAACTGCATGATAAATGAAGAAAATATTGATATTGTCTAAGATTTTGTTGCTTTACTTGGTTCTACAATCAATACCCGTGGAAGTAGCAATGAAGAAATCAAAAGATACATTGCATTGGGAAAAGCTGTTGCAAAAGAACACTTAAAAGTGTTGAAAAGTAAACATGTCACATTGAAGACAAAGGTTTGGCTGTCTCATGCTATGATATTTTCAGTTGCATCATATGCCTGAGAGAGATGGACATTGAATAATGGAGACAAGAGAAAAATTAATGCTTTTGAATTATAGTGCTGGAGACAAATATTGACTATACCACAGACTGCCAAAAACCCAGCAGATCCATCCTAGAAGAAGTGTAACCAGAGAGCTTTATGGGAGCAAGGATGGCTAGACTGTGTGATGTACTTTGGACACGTTGTCAGGAGGGTACAGTCTCTGGAGAAGGACATCATGTTTGGAAGAAGGGTGGGTCAATGACAAAAGGGAAGACCCTGAACTAGATGGATTGACACAGTGGCTGCTGCAATGGGCTTAATAATAAAAATGATCATGTACTTGTCACAGAGTTGTGGAGTTTTTCATTCTGTTTTTCATAGGGTCACTATAAGTTGGACCGGACTTAATGACACCTAACAAGAACAACAACAGTGTTCCATCTCTTATATTCCATGTGTAAAGTCACTGTTTATATTGGTTACAAAAATGTGTTTGCAGTGAAAAAGTGGTTAGTCTGATAAAATTCTACCATGTGTACTCCAACATTGTTTATCTCATTAAGGCCATATTTCCCAACTACTATTTCATTATTTTCAACTTTTACATTCTAATCGTTAGTAATTATCAGTGCATCCTGACTGCATTTTCAATCAATTTCAGCCTACAGAAGCTGATAAAGATACTGCACTTTTTCATTTGTGACCTTGGTAGGTGCATAAGTTCAAAAATATTAAATGATGCAGGACACATCAAAAGAAGATGGAAAGAATACACAGAATCATTGTACCAAAAAGAATTGATGGATGATCAAACATTTCAAGAGGTTGCATATGATCAAGAACCAACAGGACAGAAGGAAAAAGTTGAGGCTACCTTGAAAGAATTGGCAAAACACAAGACTTCAGGAATTGATGAAATACCAATTGACATGTTCCAACAAACAGATGCAGTACTGTAGGTGCTCACTTGTTTATGCCATGAGATTTGGAAGCAACTACCTGACTAACCCTGCAACCGTAGGCCCCTGGTGTCCAGTCTCTTCAGATCTCTGAAGCTAAGCAGGTTTGGGCCTGGTTAGTACTTGGTTGGGAGACAACTTGGAAAAACTGTGTGCTTTAGGCTTGGGTGAGGGACCTGACAACCCACTCCCCCAAAATAATCAACCATTGAAAACCCTATGAATGGCAGAGAAGCACTGACAATAATGCCAGTCCCTGTCACAGTACAGTGTTGGGTAGTGTTTCACTTGTTGTACATAGGGTTGCTATGAGTCACCCTTGACTAGACTGCACATTACAACAACAAACTGACCAACTGACTGGAAGATATCCATAATTGTACATATTCCTAAGAAAGGGGATGCAACTGAAAAAGGAAATAATTTAATAATATCATTATGTACAACAGATGATACACTACCTGACACTGTGCCATGCTGGGCACTGTAAGTGTTTCTCTGCTATTCATAATGTTTTCAATGGCTGATTGTTTGGGGAGTGGGCTGCTGGATCCTTCACTCAAGCCTACAGCACCCAATATTCCCAGGTCTCCCATCCAAGTAGTAACCAGTTCTGAATCTGCTTAGCTTCCGAGATCTGATGGGACCAATAGCCAGGGCTGTACAACTGTATATAATTTGACACCAAGGATGTTACTGCTATAGACAATTTTCTCTATCATATTTTCTATTCTGCATTGCTTTTATTTCTACTCTAATATGTGCTATTTGTTTGTTTTTGTCTGGATTTAGTTTGTTCTTCTTTTCATGTTTCTAAAGTGTTTTGTTCTGTTGTACATAGGGTCACTGAGTCAGATCTGACTCAACGGCACCTAATAATAACAAAGTTGATGATCAAGTTAATAATTTCATATTTTTTAAAAAGTAGCCATTTTCAACCATAAGGCACATTCTAATTTCCTTCATGTTGTCTTCATTTGTGTTTATTAAGAATTTTTGTGTTAAAGTCTACTTTGTCAGGTATTAGTACAACTCTTTGTTGTCATTAAGTACTTCACATTAAGTATCTTTACTTTTCAAACTATTATGTTTTCAAACTATTTTTTCTGAGTATCTAAAGTGACTCAATCTTTAAGTAGCATATATTGGGACCATCATTTTTAAAAATTCATTAAATCAATTTGCTTCTATGGGAGAACTTATCTATACATGTAATATAATTGCTGATGAGGGAGCCATTACTTTTGCCACTTTGCTGTTTGTTTTCTATGTACCTTATGTCATACTCTGTTTTTCAATTTTTCTGTCACTGCCATATTTTGTGTTAAATACACATTTTCTACTTGCTTTTTAAATTATTCTGTCATTTTTTGCCGGGTGCAGCAGTGCATCCCTGTAATCGCAGCTGCTCAGGAGGCAGAGGCGGGAGGATTGCAAGTTCGAGACCAGAGGCAGTCTGCG
The DNA here is from genome assembly GCA_007922755.1 of Pedetes capensis. Lineage (NCBI taxonomy): Eukaryota > Metazoa > Chordata > Mammalia > Rodentia > Pedetidae > Pedetes > Pedetes capensis. The sequence continues at coordinate 15,364 of VMDO01001366.1, read as the reverse complement.
TAACTTAGTGAGACCCTGTCTCAAAAAGTAAAAAAATGGGCTGAAGGTGCAGCTCAGTGGTCCAGCACTTGCAGAGCACGCAGGCACGAGGCCCTAGGTTCAACCCCCAGTACTGCAAAATAAATAAATAAATAAATAAATAAATAATAATAAAAAAATTATTTGTCGTTTCTTTTACTATATTATTTTCTAATATTTTCTTAGTGTCTTCCCTTGGGAATACAACATACACCTTTATTTATAATGATCTAGTTCAAATTAGCACCAACATAATTTGAATTTATTTATTTATTTACTTACTTATTTATTTTGAAACAATGTCTCACTATGTAGCCCTGGCTTGCCTGGCACTTGCTATGTAGACCATGGTGGCCTCAAACTTGTAATATTCCTGCTTCTGCTTCCCAAGTGCTGGGATTACAGGTGTGCACCAAAACACATGGCCTTTATTTCAACTTTATACAAAATATTTGCTCCTGTAAAACATCCCAGGTCTTTATGCTGTAATTGTTACAAATTACACTTTTATACATTGTGGGCTCATAACCCTAGGTAATTATAAAACTGTAAACAGCTTTATGTGTTTTTCTTTTAAATTGTTGTTGTTGTTGTTGTTAGGTGCCGTCCAGTCGGTATCCAACTCATAGCGACCCTCATAGGGTTTTCAATGGCTGGCTGTTTCGGGATTGCCTTGGGAGTGGATTGCCAGGTCCTTCTCCCATTTTTGCGGTGCTGGGAATTGAACTCGGGGCCTCAGAGACTGCAGCGCAGCGCTCTACCCACTGAGCTAAATCCCAGCCCTTCTTTTAAATTAGAAAAGAGAAATTATAAACTAAAAGAAAATTTTTACTGTCATTTGTATTTACTTACATTGTTATCTTTCCAAGTCCATATGTTTGTATATGGCTATGAATCACTGTCTGATATCCTTTCTTTTCAATTTGAATCACACTCTTGCTAGTTTCCTAGCAATGCAATCTCTCTTCTTTTTATTTATTGGGAAATATTTTACTTCTCATTTTTGCAGGTTAGTTTTTCCAAATATACAGCTCTTGATTCTCAATAACTTCTTTTAGCACTTTGAATGTGTCAATCCATTGTTTTCTGCCCTTCATAGTTTCTGATGAGAAATCTTCTCTTGATCTTATTGAGGATCTCATGTACATGATGGGTTACTTTTCTGTGGCTTACTTTAAGATCTCTCTCTCTCTCTCTCTTCCCTCTCTCCCTTCTTCTCTCTCTCTTTCCATCCCTCTCTCCTTTTTTGTTTCAGGATTTTTTACTACAATGTGTCTTTGTAGATTTATTTGATTGTATTTTACTTTGAGATTGTTGAGCTTCTTGTATGTGTAGATCAGTATTTTTCTTCAAATTTGGGGAGTCTTTTGGTATATTTCTCAAATATTCTTTTGGCTCCTCTCTCAAGCATTTCTTTCTTTCCTGGACCAATAGTATACATATGTTGATATACTTGTTTAGTTCTAACAAACTTCCTTCATTTCAGTTATTGTAATTTTTAACTATAAATTTCTATTTGGGTCCTCTTAATAATTTCTATCTCTATTGACATTTTCTATATGGTGGGATATCATTCTTGTGCTTTCTTTTTCTTCTTGGGACATCATTAATTTAGTTCATTTTGCATAATTAAAATAGCTATAAATGTCTTTGTCTTCAAATTCTAAAATGTGAGCCCCTTTAGGCCAAGTTTTTATTGATTCTTCCTCTTCATCTGTATATATGAGTTATACTTCTTTTTTCTTTGCATGAATTATGCACATTCATTTAAAAATACTCAATAAACTGCTTCCAAATCAATTCTAGCACCAAATAAAAAGAGTTATACCCCATGACTAAGTGAGATTTATCACAAGAATTCAAGGTCATTTTAGCATCCAAAAGTCAATTACTACATTACACATATCAGAAAAGGTTAAAAATCATGTGAACATTTCAATAGATGTAGAAACATCATTTAACATATTCAAAATGCCTTATGATGAAAAAACTGAACAAAATAGAAATAAGAAGGATATTTCTCAGTTTGATAAATAACATCCATGAAAAAACAAGAGTTAACATAATGCTTTATGGTAAAATAATGATGATTTCTAGTTAATACGAAAAAAGGATGGCTACACTTTCTACCTTTACCCAATATTATACTTAACATTCTAGCTAGGGCAGTTGGGGAAACATACATAAAGTTCATCCAATTTTAAAATTAAGAGTAGGAAAAATGGGCAAATAAAGGAAAGGAAAATAGATACAGATTGAAAGTTGATTAATTGTCATATAGGGAGAAGAGGATTGGTGGAGGCAGGGGATGACTCTGAAAAGATGTGATTTCTTTTGGAGATGATACAAATGTTATTAAATTTACCAAGATGATGGTTGAACATCTCTCTGAATTTTCTAAAATTTTCTAATTTCTAAAGAGTTAAATTACACGTTTTAAATGGGCAAATTTTATGGTCTATGAATGATATACCATGAAAAGTGTTACCCTAAAGAGGACATATGTATCTAATCCTCCTATTTTGCACTAGTTGTTGTTGTTAGGTGCCCTCAAGTCAGTATCCGACTCATAGCGACCCTCTGTACAACAGGGGAAACACTATTGTCAGTGCTTCCCTGCTCTTCATAGGGCTTTCAATGGCAGATTGATTTTTGGGAGGGGGTTGCCAGGTCCTTCTCCCAAGCCTACAGCTTCTGGTGTTCCCAGGCGGTCTCCCATCCAGGTACTAAACAGGCCCGACCCTGCTTAGCTTCCGAGATCTGACGGGATCAGATGCCACAGGGCTACAGCTGCAGGCTTTTGCACTAGAAGGCACCAAAATTCAGAGAATTGACCAAGATAATGGAACTGGTTGGTAGCAAAGTAGAAAAGAACCTGCACAAGTAGCTACTATTAGTCCTCTGTCATATAAGAGGAAATATCAAATCTGGAAAATGATGTTTACAAAATCTCATAAATAGTAAATATCAAGGCAAGGGATTAAGTCAAGTTTTATCTAGTGATGATCCCATGACTTCCCATCAGAAAAGAATAATGCAATTAAATAACAGAGAATTATTTTTAATTAAACTTGCAAGAAGTTTAGTTTAACAGTAAGGAAATATCTACATCTATATCTATATCTATATCTAATATATATCTATTTTGTAGTAGTATGAGTTGAACTCAGGGTTTCACATATACTTTGCAAGTGCTCTACCATTGGGCTGCACCTCTCCCCCATCTAAAAATTTTTAAAAATTTTCAGTTTCCCATGCTACCTCTGGCCTCAAAATTGTGGTCCACCTGCCTCAGCCTCTCTAGTTGCTGGGATTATGAGTATGTGCCACCACACTCTCCTAGGACTGAATGAAATTTCTCTAAGGTGTCTTCTAAATATATTTTAAAGAATTTTAGTTACTTCTTTCATTACTCACTGAGGCTTGTCCAGCACAAATATGATAGAAAATTGGCAGAATTCCAGTGGGGAGAAAAAAATGTGAAGTCACAGGTAAAGTAAACCCAGAATATATTCCTGGTTTCAGGTAGGGTAAAACCCTAAACATAGAATCCAAGAGTTGAAACATTAACATTCAATGGTTATGATGAACTTGTTTTTAATTTTGGAATACTCAACTCACAGGGCCTGACTACTTATACTTTGGTCCTGTTTCTTCCAACTTTTCTTTTGATTTTTCTAATTTGATGAGATACTTCAATGTACTGACATTTAGTGTTATTTCTAAAAGGTTTCTTAGAGGAGCTAATTTTAGTGTGAGATCTATTGTTCAATGATAAATCGGTATCTAAAGTTACAGTTTTAAGTAATCTGTCTATTTGAACTTCTGCTCTCAGTAATAGAAATTTAAATAATATCAATTCTCTTGGTAAAATATATTGAGATATTTAGGTGAAATACTACTGATCCTGCCTGCAGCCATAGCCCTGTGGCATCCGATCCTGTCAGATCTCGGAAGCTAAGCAGGGTCGGGCCTGGTTAGTACCTGGATGGGAGACCGCCTGGGAACACCAGAAGCTGTAGGCTTGGGAGAAGGACTTGGCAACCCCCTCCCAAAAATCAATCTGCCATTTAAAACCCTATGCACAGCAGAGAAGCACTGACAATAGTGTTTCCCCTGTTGTACAGAGGGTCGCTATGAGTTGGGTACCAACTCGACAGCACCTAACAACAACAACAACAACAACTGATCCTGATGAAATATTCTACACAAGAGGACAGAAGTTGATTCTTAACATGGAGAGTGCTAAGCTTATAAGAAAAAAAATGTATCTGTGAAGAGAATGAGTTAGATGAATGCTGTATATCGGCATCCATGTTCTTAGAATTCACTTTTGGCACATCCATGGTTATGTAAATATTCCAAACTCTAGATCTACTGACTATTGACATGAACATAATTGGCTCATAAACTCATGATGATACTAATGTCCAAACTTTCATACAAATTAAATTAGCATTCTGGGTCTGGGACTTGCACAAGGGTATTCTTTTGTTTAAAAAATGTATTCACTGATTTGTGCAGAAAGAATTGAGAGTTGTTAGCAATAGTTCACCTCTTCTGTTGAGTCTGACTTAGAAAATCAGTGAGACAGAATGTATTAAGTATCTCAAGCTGAGTAAGGCTGGCAATATCACTAGCTAATTGATTTTTAAAAAAATAAACTATTTGTGTTCTTCATACAACTCAATAACCTGCAATTGTGTTGTGGTGCCAATAAAGCTCCTAGAAATTGCTCTATTTGCTTCCTTAGCACTTATTTTTATGCCTTTTGATTCCATTTTAAGATGTGGCATTATGACAATGGGATGCATATTGGTTGCTACGGTGAAAGGTGAGGGATCTTCTCAAATGTATTCTATCTGAACAAATATGAGAAAAGTTTTTAAAACTACTACTAACTTAAGCAATTATGACATCTGATACCTTGAAGGCACTGAAGAGGAAAAAATCTGTTTTCTCATTAGATATCTGCATCAAATCAGACACAAACAAAAAATAAAATTGATTTCTTTGCTAGAAGTCTGATGGATAGAATGACTCCTAGGAGAAAATAAAAAATGCCCCCTCACCGGTGTGACAAGATTTGGCCAAAGAAAAATGTACAGAACGGAAAATAGTGAAATAAGTTGGGGGTGCTGATGGTTCAATGTGAAAATAAAGATATTTTAAAGTTAGATGTTAGATTAGGAAAAATGAGTTTAAGTGTCATATTTGATGACAGTCATCCTAGAATATATGGAGTGTCCCATGAAATTATGATTAGAATAACAAATAAATGAAGAAACAAATAAAAGCAAAGCTTGACAAATGGACTGCTATTTTTGAATTTAAGAAAAACTGTTTCATTGTTCACTTAATTATAAATGCCTGCAGCCATAACACTGTGGTATCTGATCCCATCAGATCTCAGAAGCTAAGCAGGGTCAGGCCTGCTTAGTACTTGGATGGGAGACCGCTTGGGAATATCAGGTGCTGTAGGCTTGGGAGAAGGCCCCGGCAACATGCTCCTGAAAAATCAAACCGCCATTGAAAACCCTATGAATAGCAGAGAAGCACTGACAAAGTGTTTCGCTCGTTGTACATAGGGTCACTATGAGTCGGATACCAATTCGATGGCACCTAACAAGAACAACAACATGAACCAGGGTAACATCTCCTTTAATTGTCACATCATTACACTCAGTATAACTTCTGACAAAAAAACTCATTTCATAGTAAAAAGCGGTGCAAAAATAACACTGTTCACTACAGATCTCACTCGTCTTACCATGCACTCCATCATATAAAAGCATTTGTCGTAGCAAAATAATGACCACTGAAGACTCAGTCATGATACTATTGGGTAAAAATACTATGAAGACTTGGGGTGTGGTCTTACAAAGGTATTATAGTCTTTGAATAACTGGATTGACACAGTGACTGCAAAAATGGGCTTAAACATAAAAAAGATCATGTGCCTGGCACAGAATTGGGGAGTGTTTTGTTCTGTTCTACATATGGTGGCTATGAGTCAGACCTGACTCCAAGGCACCTAACAACAAATTTTTCCCAAGTGTATTCTTTACAGGTGCTAGAAACAAGGATGGAAGTGGGAATAGTTCTTTCCTATTACAACTTATAATTTATTTGCATAATCTTCATTTACCATTACCATTTTAAATTTTCTGGTTTCTAGGTATTATTTTCCAAAGCATAAATACTATTTCCATCAGGATGAATGAAATTATTGGATTGAATTGGAAGGGTTTTTTTTTTTTTTTTTCATACCTAGGGAGCTGAACTGGGGCCTCACACATATATGTTCAATCGCTCTGTTACTGAAATGTATCCCTGTCTTGTTTTTAATTGTTTAAATTGAGACTGGGTCTTGGTAATTATGCCAGCTCCCTCTAGTCTTGAACCTGCAATCCTCCTGCCTCTGCCTCCCAAGTTGCTGGGATTCCAGGTGTATGCCACTGCATTCGGTGAAATGGAAGTTTAATTGAAGGACAGTTTAGACTGCTTCTGCTGCTGAAATTCTATATAATAAGAGGGAATGCTGCATCCTTTAATGTGATTGAAAAAGATTCTCAAGTTTTATTTGAGTTGCTGATAAACAGTAATTCAGGATGGACTATGTGTGAAATTCAAATCATTCTTTGGGAGTTCTTAGCATTTCTGGGTTTATTAGTAAAGTTTAATAGACTACAGTAACCAAAAAAAGGACAAAATTCCTTGTCTTTTCTACGTGTGTTCTTAATATCACAAAATTAATATGTCTTTGTGTATACCTGTATTTTTACATACAGTTTTACCTAGGCACTTGACCGCAGTCCATTCTGGGAGGTTGGTTGAGTGCCAGTCAGTTTGAGTGCCCAATCCTTTACCCCGTAAGAAATAATGTAACTGTACTGATTAGTCCCAGCACCACACTGAATGGGTTATTCAGACAGAGATATGCCACTCCATACTTAGCAATTAAGTTCCTTTTGAAATTCATTTATTGTTTTCATCTTCTCTTTTAGTGCTAGAAAGTTTCTTGAGTGCCATGACTGTATGGTACCCATAACATATATGTACATAAAAAACAACAACAATGTTGTGAACACAGCACACAGGATAGGTCTTTATGGCTTGAAATGGATGTTCAAATTGATCTTCTTGCCTTTGTTTTGCCAAGAAGCTCCACTGGTGAGTATTGTGTATCACACAGGTTTTAGAATGGTGGCTGAGTGCCAAGCAAGTGGTCAAGCACTGAACTAGAATTCTTGCAAAAATCTCGGTCAAGGACCAAAATGTTCAAGCATCAAACAGTTTGAGTGCCAAGGTGCTGCTATATTAACTAGCTTATTTTTCATAACTCCTTTCCTATTTTAATAAGGGTTGTTATTAATAGTAATAATGTGCAATTTACTTGTTAAAGAGCATTCAATACAGATGATGACAGAATTTGATATTTAACATCTCTCAGAAAGGCATAGTTAGTTGTTAATCAGAAATGACTATTATGACTTCTTGGACTTCAGTTATCTCTGTATGGAGGAAAAAGAGAAATAATCTTTGTAAAAAAATGTAAGATTATTATTGTTGCTGTATCAAACTTAATCATGTGTAGATGGATTGTATTCTTATTGATGCTGAAGAGCTAAGAGGTGGACCAGAAATTCTCTCTTGGCCCTAAAGAGGTCCTACTATATTGGACATCTTGACACTAGAGTTGGAACTCTGAAAGCTACATTTCTCCTGTGCAAGTTTATACCTGAAAGACACTGCCAACAAAGTAGAAGAAGAAACAAGTATTGCTTCTTCTTGCTTATTTCAGTAATGGCTCCTAATCCTAAGAATCAGCAATAACAGTAGAATCTCATCAATCAATGGAATAACAGCTTCCAACTTTTTATCAGCAGTTCCAGGATAGATGTTATAATTTTCTCTAAATTCCAACATGAATTAGGCTACACTTACCCCTTAGGAGTCTGAGATCTAGATCTGTGGAGCACTACTAAACTCCTGAGGTATCAGTGCTGGTTGACTAGAATCCTATAGTCAAAGGTCTGAATCCCTGCCCCATGAAGCTCCTCTTCCAGTACTAACTGGCACTATGAGGTATTACCACTCTGTAGATAATGTCTGTTCCTCAAAAATATGAATCCTGGCTTGTGAAGCCACTCTCAAATCTAGTGGATTCTAATATCTATTAATACTTCTTTCTTTCCCCAGCTCTAGAGGTAGTAATTCTTTCCCAAGTACCTATCCCTAGTTTCTTTCAGTTTCTATTTTTATTTAATTTTCTATATCTATTTGACCTTTAACTTGAATTGTGTCATCTACATTTAAATAACTGGCATCTCTCTGTTTTCTATCATTGAATTCTAATACATAATACACATACACACTTGTATCACTTTTGATAAAATTATAGAAAATAATGTTAATTGGATATATAATGTGACTTTTTTCATACAAGTGTAAGTTTGATAGTTGGACATGAGATAGTGACATTTTTCATATAAAATAGAGAAAAAATGGTAATTGTAAAGTATACTTTTAAGACATAAGACACAGGACAGTATCAAGAGTACTTGATGTATATCTAAATTTCATACATTCTGCAGATGAAAACATATATTCAGTACACACATTACTTGAAATGTAAGTTTTCCAACAACAGAAACACATACTGAGTTTTAGATTAAAAAATTTTTAAAATTCCCGTTTCACTAGCAATATTTTAAGTGCATGATAGCCATATGTGCAGACATAGGTTGTTGTCTTTCTTAATTATATTGTACACTAGTGATGTAACAAGCTATGTGTATAATTTTTTGAACCACATGTGCCATTTTCATGATACAAAATATGAGACTATAAGTAAAACACCATGATTCAATTAAACAGTGACTCAATTTGTTAGAAGATTCTAATCCAAAAGCTGAACTATTTCTCCTAACATGGAAAAAAATTAAGAGAAGAGATGGTATTCAGACATTTAACTTGAAGAAGACATTGCAAGGAAAGAGTTACATGGGTTTGCAATTGTTTATTTGAATATTTGGGGCAGAAATTTCCCCAGGAGACTATTTCTAAGTAAATGACAAAACCAGATTAATGGCCAATCAAAAGTGATAGACAGAACAGTAGGTATGTATATGAATGTTTGTTCAAGATAGATTTGATAGATGGCTGTGAGTTGAAAAGACAGCCATTAATGAGCTATGTCCCAGGTATAATATCTAAATCACACTTGTAAACTTAATTTAATATTAGTAACTATGTCTTCAGGATTATTAGGTAGGTTATATGGGACAATACATGTAAAATAGAAAGCCAAATTCCTAGTGTATAGTACTTTCTCAATAAGTGGCAATGTTTTGCATTTAAGAAGTAACTGACACATTTGTGATGTTAAAATAGATGACTGAAGTGAAGGACAAAGAGAAGTGAGAATGGATTGGATGTGAAAATTTTGTTAAGAATCCTGCAATACCCATTAAAATTCCACTGACTGACTTTACAGAAATAGAAAAAATGATCCAAAAATTCATATGGAACCACAAAAGACCATGTATAGCCAAACCACTTTTAAGCTGCAAATCTAATGCAGGGGGAATCACAATCCCTGACTTCAAACTTTACTACAGGGCAGTGGTTACAAAAACAGCTTGGTACTGGCACAAAAATAGGCCCAAAAACATCTGGAACAGAATAGAAGACCCAGATATACCTCAACACACCTATTTGTTAGGTGCCGTTAAGTCGGTGTCCAACTCATAGCAACCCTCTGTACAACAGGGGAATACTATTGTCAGTGCTTCTCTGCTGTTCATAGGGTTTTCAATGGCAGATTGATTTTTTGGGAGGGGGTTGCCAGGTCCTTCTCCCAAGCCTACAGCTTCTGGTGTTCCCAGGCAGTCTCCCATCCAAGTACTAACCAGGCCCGACCCTGCTTAGCTTCTGAGATCTGACGGGATCAGATGCCACAGGGCTACAGCTGCAGGCCAACACACCTATAGCCACCTTATTTTCAACAAAGGAGAAAAGCAAGTAAACTGGAAAAAGGACAGCCTCTTCAACAAATGGTGCTGGGAAACATGGTCCTCCACATGCAGAAAAATGAAAGTGGATCCGCATCTCTCAATATACAAGAGAGTTAACTCAAAATGGATAAAAGTTCTCAACATAAAACCAGAAACTTTAAAACTTATAGAAGGCAAGATAGGCAATACACTCCATCATATAGGCATTGGAAAGGATTTCCTTAATAGGACTCCAATTGCTCAAGAAATTGCAATAAGAATAGATAAATGGGATCACATGAAATTAAAAAGCTTCTGCACAGCAAAAGAAACAATTAACAGAGTCAAGGAAAACTCCACGGAATGGGAAAAAATCTTCACATTTTATACATCTGACAAAGGTCTAATTAGTAGAATTTATAAAGAACTCAAGAAAAAAAAATCCCCCCAAAACCAAACAACCCAATACACAAATGGGCAAAGGATCTGAGTAGACAGTTCTCAAATGAAGAGGTCCATAAAGCCATGAAACACATGAAAAAGTGTTCAACATCCCTAGCCATTAGGGAAATGCAAATCAAAACAACGCTGAGATTTCACCTTACACCAGTAAGAATGGCCAAAATCAATAAAACAAACAACATCAAATGCTGGTGAGGTTGCGGGGAAAAGGGAACACTTTTACATTGTTGGTAGAGCTGTAAATTGGTGCAAACACTGTGGAAATAAATATGGAGATACCTCAAAAAAATAGATCTACCATATGACCCAGCTATAACACTACTGGGAACTTACCCAAAGGGAGATGGTTCATCATACCACAGAGACACCTGCATCTCCATGTTCAATGCAGCACTTTTCACAATAGCAAAGATATGGAATCAACCAAAGTGCCCTTCAACAGAAGAATGGATAAAAAACTATGGTATATCTACACAATGGAATACTATTCGGCAATCAAGAAAAATGAAATAAGGTCATTTGCAGCAAAATGGATGGAATTAGAGAAAATTATTTTAAGTGAATGAACACGAGCTCAGAAAGAGAAACAACACATGTTCTCACTCATATAAGGGAGCTGATTCAAAATTACAAGAAGGAAAAAATCCTACTCAAAGGTCAGATCATAATAAAAGGGGAGGAGGGAAGATAAGAATGATGTCAATATAAATGGACTAGAAATTGCATGTAATTGTTCTAACAAGATAGAAACAAAGACCACTACAGGAAAAGTTTCTATCTTAACAGAACTGGAACCCAAGGACATATAGAAAAATACTACTAAATAAAAGATACAGAAGACTTGGATGGGAAACTTAGATGAGAAGGGGGGAGGGGGGAAGCATACGGGAGGATAAGGGGTAACCTGTATGAATAATGTTTATCAAATTGCATATATTAAAATTGTCACAATGAAAAGCATATCAAAATGAATCACATTATGATGTACATTAAAATTTTCTAATAAAAAAAAAGAATGCTGAGATCAGCTGAGCACAGTGATTCACACCTGTAATCCCAGTGACTCAGGATGATGAGGTAGGAAGATCATAAATTTGAGACCAGAGGCAGCCTGCACAATTAGTGAGATCCTATCTCAAGTGAGAAGTAAAAAATGGCCAGGAATGCAGGTCAGTAGTAGAGTGCTTACAAAGAAGCATGAGTCCTTGTGTTCAGCCTGGGGGAAAATAAAAGAATGCTGATATCACAGTGAAAAAAAGGAGTAGCATAAGAAGGAAATCACAGAAAAGAAATGTTACTTCTCACTCATAATTCGAGAGGGATAACATCTTCCTCACAAAGATCTTCTGAAGATCACATGGAATGTCTCTGGTAGTTCTCACTGAATAGTAACTACTTAGAAAGTGATTATTTCATTTTTCTTCTTTGCTCTTCTCTATAGTGCCCACAGAACTGACAGAGAAGTGTAGCCCAGCTTCTCTGGGTCACCACAAAAAATATTTTGGATATAAAATGGGGCCTCCACAGCACTTGAGTCTATTTATTCATTTCTAGTTCTAGTACTTGTTCATGAACTCCGATTCTTAAGTTTACACAATTTCTGCCTTGTACCTCTGTTTATTAATTCATTATTTGTATCTGAACACATTCTTTTATCATAGATATTATTCTCTGTTCTCCCAGTATTTTTCCCCAGTCCCTATTTTTTGCCCAAGGTCTTTGATTAATTACTTTCTTCTTGATGCTTACTGCAGACACTTGTATTGCCTTTACTTTGTGATTGGGAGGCAGAAGTTAGTACCTGTCAGGGATGAATTCTACTTCTGCTGAAGAAGTAAAAAAATAAAAGAAAATGCCATTCCCAATTTAGCAATAAGGAAAAAATCATAATTATAAAAATCATATTTTTGCCTCATCAGAAAGCTAAAGGCAAACTAAACTCCAATAGATGGGAAGAAAAGCTGAGGAGACACCAGACGTGTCAACGGTTTTAACTTTGGTAGGACATGGAAGTAAAAAGTAAATGTCATAAAACTGAGATATGAAAAAGAGTGACTAAAATGTGAACAAATTAGTGTGGTTTTATTCTAGGGAAGAGCTTAGAATTCCTAAGAATCCAAGATGCAGTGGAAGTACACAACCACTTATCAGTAGTTTTTTTTTTTTTTTTTTTCAGACATCTACCAGACACCCATGTGAAAGACTTGGAAGCAGAAGAGAAGATATTCTAGCCTGCCTCAATCTGAAGATGAAGGAGTAGTATCTAGAGAAGCCCATGTTGTTCTGGCAGCATGATCGCAGGTTATTAAGAGGCAGCATGTGAAGAATAGTTACAAAACTTGGTCACAACACAGATCTTTGATATCATGAAAAGGGAAAAGGTGCTGGAAAAGTTGAAGAAAAATATTGCACCCCTATGCTGGTCCCTGCCCGGTTGTCAGTGAAGAATAGTTATGCCTATGATGGAGAAAACAATTTTGCTACCAAACTCTCCGATGTACTGACAGAAGCAAAAGCATCTTGCACTGGGAAGAGCTGCAAAGCTACTCAAGTCTAGCATGATACAAAGCAGAAAATTTCTCTTAGAGGAGAATAAGGAGATTTGCTCTTACTCCCCCTCAAATCAAAAGACAGTTTAAGTGCTGAGTGTAAGAACAGTAGGAAGCCTACTTGCACTGTAGTCTTTGCACTGAGTAGGCGTCAAACTTCATCACCATTGGCGATGGGGCAGAAGTGATAGAAATTTCTCACCTTTGAGATTCAATTGCATAGGCCTAATATAACACTAAGCCTGGAGCAGGAAACAGAAAACCTCCTCAGCCTCTACCAGGTCTGGTATTGAGCACCTGCAGTAGCAGTGTTCTGTGGTAGAGGGACAGAAGCAAGGAGACAGTCTGTGATGTTTATGAACTTTTTGGAGCAGATATGCTGAGTATCCCTACAGCAATTAATATCTCAGGCTAAACAAAAGGACACAATAGTACACCACTGGAGAAATTTAAAACCTGTAGTATGTGAGAAGTAACAATAGAAATTACAAAATACAAACTGATCAAGAATATTGTTTTAATGTTGTGCACTAATGGCCTGGTAGAGGAAGAAGGGTGCTTGTCTCTGGTTATCAATATTACTTGCCTAAGTTTTTACTGTTCTGTTACACTCTATGTTCATCACTCACTCAATATTTGCAAAGCATATATAAAATTATAAAGCAAAACAGAACAAATAAAAAACCTGAATCTCATCAAGGGATAAGATATTCAAAGAAAAAAATCTCAAATGTTGAAAATGTACAATGTGTTCTTTTAAAAAAATTTAAATAATTATAATTAAATGTTAAATGATATATTAAAATGCTTACAGTACATAGGAACATGTGCAAAATTTCAGCTTAGGTATAAAAACTATAACATGAGTCAAGTGGAAAACGTAAGGAAGAAGATGGTACCATAGTAGAGATGAATATTGCCTTTAATAGGCTCATTAGAAGATATGTAGCACCAAAGGAAGGAAACAGTGAAATTGAAACTTTTATAAGGTTAGAGCTCAAACTTTATAAAAATTGAAACATAAGAAAAATACTGAATTCATAAGAACAGAACATATGAGAATGTGAATTATACAGCAATGGAAAATGTTTTAATATAAGTATTATTGGAATACAAAAGGTATGGAGAAGAAGAAGTTGAAGACAAAGAAGAAGATGAAGGAAGAAGAAGGTGAAGAAGAAAAAGAAGAAGAAGGAGGAGGAGGAGGAGGACAAGGACAAGGATGATGATGACAAAGAGAAGGAGAAGGAGGAGGAGGAGGAAAGGAGGGAAGAATGAAAGGACAGAAGGAAGAAAGAAAGGAATGAAGGAAGAAAGGAAAGAAAGAAGAAAATAGAATGAAAAAAGCTAGGAAGGAAGGAAAGAAAATGATGACCATGAAAGGAAGAGGAGGAGGGTGGGAAGGGCAGAGAAGAAGAAGAGAGATGGATAGAAGGAAAGGAGGGATGCAGATGGGGGAATTCTATAAAGAATATTTTTCAAAGTTTTCCAAAATTAATGAAAAATTTCCAAAATTAATGAAAGAGAACAGATGACAGATTTCAAATTTTCACAGAAAAAAGAACAGGGAAAAAGTGAATGAAAGATTAAAAAGTGAAACAATTAAAAGTAAAAGAAACAACAGTAACAGCAGAAGAAGAGCAAATAGGCCAATTGTGGAGATAACAGAACCATCAGAAAATATGTAATGAAAAAGACATAGGTAAAAGCGTTGGTAACTAAAAGGAAATAAAACAAATATAAAACATATTATGAGATGTTTCATGTAATCCTAAATATGTTGAAAATTATGAGATGTTCTTAGTACTCTGACTAAAAGTCAGAGATTGACTGAATTAAACATTAAGATCCAAATATGTGTTGTCTTTAATAAATCCACTGGAAAATAAAGAAAAAAAAAGAACTGATGCTGCTAACATAATATTAATGTAGACTTTAGAACCACAAGTAAAAATGGACAGTATGATAGGAAACAGGGCAATTTATCAAGAAGATATGACTTCCTTAAATTCATATAGACCAAATGGAGCTTTAAAATATATAGGCAAAACTGACTCAACTCATAGGGGAAATTGACACATTTACAATTGTTATTTGAAGTTTCACTCTAATTGTCCTTACATAGACAAAAATCCATAATTTATATATAAAATTAGAATAGCACTATCAAAAAACTTGATGCAATTGCATTTTACAGAAAACTCCATCCTACCACAGTAGAACACATGTGGATTTTATATGTACAAGGGACTATTTGATTAAATAGGTCATTATGTAAATTGCATAATAAATCTAAAGGGATTGAAATAAAAAATATATTATTTGTTTAAAACAGAA
>VMDO01001365.1:175276-213388 GCA_007922755.1 Pedetes capensis | reverse complement strand
TTCTTCTTCTTCTTCTTCTTCTTCTTCTTCTTCTTCTTCTTCTTCTTCTCCTGTTTTTTATTTTTGTTTCTCTTTGTGCAGCCCAGGCTGGCCTAGAATTTGCTATGTAGACCAGGCTGGCTTCAAACTCACTTCAATCCTCCTGCCTCAGCCTCCTGAGTGCTGGGATTACAAGTGTGTACCACCTTGCCTGGATTAGGATTTTTCAACATTATGATAGAGCAAAAGTGAGCTGTACTCATTAGACACTGAGTTTGGAATGTTGAATTTTGATCTTTCCTGGGCTTGTGATATGCCGTAGTCTTTGGTGATGGCGCTCCCAGCCAGCCATGCATCCCTGAGGCTTAATAGCTGATGCTCAACAGTATACTGCGTTGTTGGATGTGATGTTCAGTAGGTCAGGCATAGCAAATGCATTTCCAACTCCTGATATGTCGCATCAGCAATGGGTTTACCAGAATGCAGCCCCGCTGTGAGTGGAAGAGCCCTGTGCACACTGAGGTAGCCTTTCCCACCTGCTGGGCTCTGTCATGAGAGCTCCCCACATCTGAACTCAATCAGTCCTCATGAGAAACCTAAGAGATGGGTGTTATTACCATCCCCATTTTACAGATGAGGACAATGAAGCACAGAGAGGGTAAATTACTTGCCCAAGGTCACAGGGTGGAGCCAGGACTCATAGTGTCAGGCTAGCGTTAGGGCTCTTACTGAGCTTGCATCTGAGATCCCAGGTGACCAGGGACTGTGGCCCTGATGAAGGGCTTGGGTTAGATGATTTCTCAATGCCTTTCCACTCTGACTTTGTCTCCTAACACTGTCTGGGCCAAGGGGGCATGCATGTGTCTTCCAGTGTCCATGGCTTGTCCCCGACACTGTCCTTCCTCATTTCTTATACCCTTGTGGCTATTGATATGTTCATACCCAGGGCACACCCGGCCTATATTCCCCTAATTACATCTTTGAGAAGAGACTACCCTATTTACCTCTAATGTCTGACCTACAAATGGAGCATCCCTAATCTAAAAATCCGGGGCTGGGATTTAGCTCAGTTGGTAGAGCGCCGCTCTGCAGTCTCTAGGTCCCAAGCTCGATTTCCAGCACCACAAAAATGGGAGAAGGACGTGGTAATCCACTCCCAAGGCAATCCCGAAACAATCAGCCATTGAAAACCCTATGAGGATTGTGGGTCATGCACCTCCCACTCTGGCACGGATCTTCGGACGGGAGACGCCGCCACATACACAGATACTAAACACAACTCACTTGGGACAATCGGGTGAGAGGCACAGACTGCTGCAGCCCTCAGTGGAGATGGGAGAAAAGAAAAAGCCTCGGGCGCTTTTGCCTTGCGGGGACAAATACAGCTCTTTATTTCTTCTCTCTCTCCTTGGAAGGGCAGGGAGAAACCCAAAGTGGACAGCTATAACAAGTGCTGACAGCCTAAGTGCTACAGCTCTGTGCTGCCTCAGGGGCAGCCACAGCTCTTCTGCCTCTGGTGCTAGGACCTGGAGACTATCCTCAGCTTTGGCCTCTTGGCATTGGGTCCAAGAGGCTTTCCTCAGCTTGCTTGTAGTCCATCATTTCTTGAGAACGCCATCCAGTTGTCTTGGTCTCGGTGTCTGGGTCTTCCTTGGTCACAAGGGAGAGAGTCCTATCTTCTTCGGTGGTCCTGGTGAAAGAGAATTGTTTCCTTGCTGATGGTCCGGGTGAGAGAGAGCGAACTGCTGCAGTGCAGCTCATTATATAGCTTGTCCCTAATGGCCTGAGCCAATCAGCTTTGAGTCCAATTGTCTAATCAGGTTCGGGGGATTTATGAAGGGTTTTGGACAAACGTCCAATCAAGTTACTTTCATTTTCCCTAGCTTTCTAATTTACAAACCAGATCTTCAAAAGCCACTTTCCCAGTTTTGGAGTTTTTGCCGATTTCCTCCCAATTTCTCCCCACAGAGGGTCACTATGAGTCGGACACGACTTGACGGTACCTAACAACAACAACAATCTAAAAATCTGAAATCTGAAATGCTTCAAAATCCAAAACATTTTGACAGCTGATACGATGCCACCAATGGAGAGTTCCATGCTTTACCTCACGTGACAGGGCAGCATCAAAATGCGGGTCCACTAACAGTACCGTGTGACATTTTCTTCAGGCTGTGTGTATAAGGCATGCATGAAACATAAGTGAATTTTTCATTTAGACGAGTGTCCCATTCTGTGTTAGTTAGCTTTTCATCACTTTGAGAAAATACCTGAGGAAATAAAAGAAGAAAAGTTTGTTTATTTATTTATTTATTTATTTATTTATTTATTTATTGGCTCTTGGTTTCAGAGGTTTTAGTCTGTGGTCCCTTAGCTCTGTGGCTTCTGGACTGTGGGGAGGCAGAGCACCATGGCAGGGAGCATGTGGTGGGGCCAAGCTGCTCACCTCATGCCAGCTGGGAAGGAGAGAGAGCGAGAGAAAACCTGCACCAGAGAGTTTGCTCCTTCTTCCGCTTTGTTCCATCCTCACCTCTGGTCCATTGGATGGAGTTGGCCACATGCAGGCTGGGTTTTCCCCCCTCCATTCCTCTCCCATATGACAATCACCTTTGGAAACACCCTCACAGACACACCCAGCAGTGTGCTTTGCTAATCTCCTTGGTGTTTCCCAGTCCAATTAAGTTGGCAATCAGGAGTAACCATCTCACATTCCTGGGACACATAATAAACAGAATACACAGATATTCCAGGGCTGGGATTTGGCTCAGTTGGTAGAGCGCTGCTCTGTAGTCTCTGAGGTCCCGAGTTCCATTCCCAGAACCCCCAAAATGGGAAAAGGACGTGGCAACCCACTCCCAAGGCAATCCCAAAACAATCTGCCATTGAAAACCCTGTGACGGTCGCTGTGAGTCGGACTCAACTCGATGGCACCTAACAACAACAACAACAACATAGATATTCCAAAAGTAAATAAAAAAAATCCAAGATTTAAAACACTTTTGGTCCTAAGCATTTCAGAAGAGGGATAATCAAGTTATATTTTATCTACTTAACATACTTAAGGAATTTCAGTGGCACTACGATGATTAGTGGCCCAAAGACTAAGTTTTCTTGATGGATGGAAAGAGAGAAAGAAGGAAAATGAAAGAGAAGCCGCAGGCGACACAGAAGGCCATTCCAGGGTCAAGTTCAGTGCTTTCCTTACACACGATTCATATTAACCTTCGGAGCTATGATAGTTTGTAAGCAGATCACCGTGAGTGTATTTTAGATTTCTCTACTGCAGCGATGTCTAGAGCTCCCCAAACGATCCACTCTTTCCTTTTTAACTTCCCAAAGCAAGAAAGAGGAGCTATGTACATTTCAATCCCTGAACAAGGGTAACAACTCATTTTACATGGGATTCTCTGTCTCCCTCGTCCCTATTTGCCACAATTAACACCGTAGGGAAAGAATTTAAAATCAAGTGCTTCTTTTTCAATTACCACTTAGAAAACTGTATAATAAAAGGTTGCATCTTGCCTGGCACTATGTCACTTGCTCATTTAAAAAGCTGCTAAGCCTGGAATCTGTGGGTCACCACTTGAACAAATCCATTTTCATGTCCCATGTTTGGAGGCTGATAGAGGATTGTTATTAGGCCAAGATAGCCCAGAAGCCAAGGAACAACACAATTGTCCTCCAACCTGGCCGTAACAATGTATCGGAGACTAGGTAATTTATAATGAACAGAGTCTATTTTTTCCCACTTTTGGAGGCTGGGAAACTCAAGACCAAGGCATTAACATCTAGAGAGGGGCTTCTTGCTGTATTATCACATGGAGGAAGATGGAAGGGCAAAAAAGGAAAAGGGGGCCAAATGTACCATTTTTAATGGTATTAACCTCATCCACTTCTCAATACAACTACAATAGCAATTAAACTTCAGCAAGCATTCACACAATAGCGCAGACCTGTCAAGAGAGTTTTAGGAACCCCTGGGGCCCTGAGGCTGTACTTTGAGGACTGCTGATTTATAAATTGGGTGGTCATATGTCCTATTTTTCCTAGCAGAGTCCCAGTTTGCACCTGTTGTCCCTGTTAATATAGTTATTACAAGCACCCCTCTTTGTTAAATTTTTGGAAAAATTATATGGACGCTATCTACAAACTATAGGCTAAGCATATTGGCTCAGCCAGTTTTCCTGCAAAGAACTTATGGAAGAGGTTTTCTGGAGAAGAACTGAAACTACACTAAATCTCTGATGTAATGTCTTAAAGAAAAAACTAATGGTCTAGCACTGGATAAGCTCCACTGGAGTGAGGAGAGAGGACCTGAAAAAACTCACGTCACTCATGTGTCCCGAGTTTCAGCTTGGGGTGAGGAAAGAGTTCTGGAGGTGGGTGGTGGTGATGGATACACAAGGGTGTGACTGAACTTAGTGCCATGAATATATAGTCAAAGATGGTTACCCTCGTTAACGTGCTACGTTCCACCACAGTAAGCAAAACACACGTAAGTTTACTTGATTGCTCCAAGAGACTGTCCACCTGGGGAAGAAACCCTGTGCCCACCACGTTAAGAGGAGAATGGGCCATCAGTTCCTGGGAAAGATGAATGGACCTGGGAAGGATGGAGGTCTAGCCTTGGCCCCTCAGCCTCACTGAGAGGATCTCGTCCGTGTTCAGATGGACTGCAGAGCTGAGGGTCCTGCTGACCATATCAGCTACAGCTGTGAATGCACCAGGTCTAGAAGCTGCCCAAGAAAGGCCAGGGGGAACGAACATAGACCCCCACGGACAATGGAGGAAAACAGGACAGCCAGTGCCAGATGAACCCCTCACCCTGAATATCTTGCACATTTAGCCCACCTGGAAGCAGCCCTCAGGAGAACGGGGAGCAGGCTTGAATTGGCTCACCAAACCCTGGTAGGACCAGAAGAGCTCTACCCAACAGGAAGACAACGCAGAGCACGTTTGACTTTTATATTTTCTAATAGTCACATTAAATGAAGTAAAGGAAATAGATTAAATTCATTTTAATAATACATTTTACTTGTTACAATAGATATAAAACGTGTTCAACATCTAATAAACATAAAAATTACTAATGAGCTATTTTATATGCTTATTTGTACTAAGCCTGCAGCCGTAGCCCTGTGGCATCCGATCCCGTAAGATCTCGGAAGCTAAGCAGGGTTGGGCCTGGTTAGTACTTGGATGGGAGACCACCTGGGAACACCAGATACTGCAGGCTTGGGAGAAGGACCTGGCAACCCACTCCCAATAATCAATCCACCATTGAAAACCCTACGAACAGCAGAGAAGCACTGAAAATAGTGTTTCGCCTGTTGTACACAAGGTCGCTATGAGTCGGATACCAACTTGATGGCACATAACAATAACAACATTTGTACTAAACCTTAGAAATCAAGTGTGTATTTTGTACATACAGCACATTTCAGAAGTTCATCAGCCACTTTGTTGTTGTTTGATGCTGTCAAGTTGAGTCCGACGTATAGCCACATATGTTGTTGTTGTTGTTAGGTGCCGTCGAGTCGGTATCCAACTCATATCGACCCTCATAGGGTTTTCAATGGCTGACTGTTTCAGGATTGCCTGGGGAGTGGATTGCCAGGTCCTTCTCCCATTTTTGCGGTGCTGGGAATTGAACTCAGGACCACAGAGACTGCAGCGCAGCGCTCTACCGACTGAGCTAAATCCCAGCCCATAGCCACATATAGCTAGTGATTAATGTATTGGATAATGCAGAACTAGTCTAAACCAGGAAGAACCAAGCCAAAGGAAAAAAACTGCTAACCTGACAGGATTTACATGGTCACGATTAGGTTTCATTTTTAATCAGTAACATAGAAGAGAAAGTTATATGCATTTTTGCTAAGGGTTGTTGTTGTTAGGTGCCATCGAGTCGGTATCCGACTCATAGCGACCTTCATAGAGTTTTCAATGGCTGACTATTTCGGGATTGCCTTGGATGTGGATTGCCAGGCCCTTCTCCCATATTACCTTTGCTAAAGGTAGGATCATTTAATTGCCATTATAAGATGCTATAGTTCTCCCACTCACCCATGTGACAAGTCTGGAAGTACATGTTGAAATGAAACTTCCATCAGATTGAGTCCCTGCGTGGTTAAAATGAGCAGAGCCTGTTGGACGGGTAATGAGAGCAAGAAATGAATCAATTTTCTGAGATTGTGGAGATGTTTGTTACTACAGCATAACTTAATATTTCCTCAACAATACACGTGATGAAATTGTACACATGCTCTTCAGTTAATGGTGGGGTTATGTCCTGATAAACCCCTTATAAATTGAAATCATCCTAAGCCAAATTGAACATCTCAGTTTAGCAACAAAGCACACCATAGAGTGTTAATGGCTTCCCCTGGGGATCCTGCCACTGACTGGGAGCTGCACTTGTGGCTGTTGCCCAGTATCTTGAGAGAGCATTATAGTGCATATTGCTAATCTGGGAAAAGATCAACATTCAAAAAAACAAAAAAACAAAAAACGTAGATTCTGTACTCACTGCTTATCACTTTGAGGTCATTATAATGTCAAAAATCTTATGTCAAACTGTCATAAGTCAGGGAGTCTCTGTATTTTAACTAAACATCTACATATAACTTTGTGGTAATATTACATATCTTAAGTTCTAAATATTTCCAAGGACTTTAGATATGGGAAATATGCTACTCATTAAAGTTCTGTGAAATATTTCCCTGGATATATTAATAAATTGCATGAAGGGAGATCTTCTACACACCAGTAGAATTAATGTAATTTGTAAAGTCAGCTTCAGAAAAGAATTTTACTCATCACTGTCTGTTGAGAGATACAGGCACATAAAAAAATTTCTATTCCTTCAATAGGAATACCAATGAAGTTTTTCTTCTTGTAGTAGTGCTTGTAGATTATCAAAGAAAAATTTCTGTCAGCGTGAGTGCTTTTCTCTAGATTTTGATACATTTTCCACTTATTTTGGAAACTGATGTTTTACATGTAAGGAGTTCTAGAATCATGGGCAATGGGTAAATGTTCCACTCATTCTTTTTTTTATTGGAAAATTTTAATGTACAACTTCATGGGTTTCATTATGACATGGGTTTCATTGTGACATTCCCATAAATGCATTTCATTGTAGATTGCTCACATAACTTCCCCCTTACCCTCCCATGACCCTCCTCCCCTATCCCCCCATGATCTCCCTTCTATTTGCATGTCTTTTTGTGAGAATGTTTATCTATCTACATGCATCCCGATTTTGATTTAAGTCCAAACTTTTTTCGACAGTGCTCTACCTCCTTACATTCTCAGCTGTCTGAGATAAGTGACCTAGTCCATTTACATTATTGCCAGCCTGGTTCCACTCATTTTTAAATAATGAAGATTAAAAATCTCAACTTTTACCAGTCTTTCCAGAATTTTTAACTGTCAAACAGTCTTTTATACAACAGATGTATAAAACAGATGCACTCATGTATATTTATTTAAAGTATTTTGGAGGTGTGTAGAGACGCTTAACATTACAAGGACTTGTCATGAGACACAATTAGAAATTTTCACAATGAGAGCTAACCGACCCCCCATCCTTCAGCCTTCCTTCCACAGGTCAAACTTTTAAATTATCTATCTCATTTTCTTTGAAACTCCCTCTGCATGAAAATACCTCTTTTAGGACACCAAATTATCTTCAATTCTTTCTTAATATTCAGGTAGAGACTAGGAAATTAGTGCATGTCTGAAAAACTTGCTCTCTTTATATAGAATGCCATTTTTCAGGTGGCTTTGGGGGAAAATTCAATTTATTGAATGTTTTCTAAATACTTACTATGTGTGTGAGATTGTGCTGGGTACTATGAAGAAACAACAGAAGGTAGAAGGTATTCTAGCAATCTTGAAAGAATTTACGGTCTTGATAACAACACAGACATGCAGACATGAAATGACCCATAACTAATAACTAATAATGTAGCAAAAGAAGATAGACATTTGGGGTGAGGATGGGGTAGGACATTGAGCCTGGGACTCAATGGGGTAGGACTGGGAGTCTGGAGAGCTGAGATTTAATTCTAACTCTAAATGTAATAACAGGACAGTTGCATAAAACTAAAAATTAAATCAAGTACTTTCACATATGATCTCATTTAACCCTGAGAAAACAACACTAACAACACCGAGAAGTGGATATTTTATGATCCTCATTTAACACTTGAAGACATTGATATTCCAAGTGTTAGGTGGTTACCCAAATTAAAACACCTGGTCGAGTAGTTTGTCTAAGGTCACACAGTAATTGTGGTGTGATCGGATGAGATTTCAAACTCAGCTTTGAGAACCAGGTATTTATGAAGTCATACATAAATAGAATTTATTTCTCATAGTTCTGAATCTGGGAAGTCCGAGACCAAGGGACTAGCAGATTCAGTGTCTCACGAAGGTCCATTTCCTGCTTTGTAGATGGTGCTGTCTGGCTGTGTTCTCACATGATTGAAGGAATGAGGAGTCTGTCTTGGGTCTCTTTTACAAGGACACTAATCTCAATTATAAGGGCTCCATCCTCTTGACCTAGTCACCTCCCTAAGGGCCCACCTCCCAATTCCATTACCTTGGGAATTCAAATTTCAATATAGGAATTACAGGGGAGCGCCACTGTTCAGACTGTAACAAAAGGTTCATCTGCTATTTGTGAAAAAAAATGTTCAAATTGGATGGGAAAAAAAGAAGAAAGAAGGAGGAAGCTCAGCTCAAGGAGCAATCTATATAGCAATCTATAGCAATCTATAGAAAATGTAATGGGAGCCAGGACTGGGCAACATAATGGAGAAGTGAGAGGTGAGGGGCATTGTGAGGAATGGATAGGACTTAGTGCCTGGAGGAGAGGCAGGTGGCAAATGCTACAAAGTTGGCAGCACAGGGACAACAGTAAGGGTGATAGAATAGGAAAGAGGAGAAGAGGAGCTGGCTGGGGATGGACATGATGAAGATTTGATTTGGGATATAAAAATTTGAGGTGGGAGCAGGAAAATCATACAGTGAATACACTTGTGGGGAGCTTATGATGGTGAGGTACTGATGATTTTGAGAAGAATAAGTCATGGTCCATTTCTTGTGGGACCCTTATGGGCTAGAAGGGAGGTAGAGGCAAACAAACAAATCATAATACAATGATATCAACTGCAAGGCTTAAAGGCAGCCCTGAGGCAGGAGATCCAAGGAGACACTGACCTGTGTTCACACAAATGGAGCTTGTGAGAAGTCAGAGGTGTCGAAGTTCTTGTAGGCATTATCTGCAGAGAGGTGATACACAAAGTGATATATAGGTGAATCTTCAAGTGCAGCAAAATGCAGAGGGGAGTGGGACAGAGCAAGAGGCTGATTTGAGTTGGCGACTTTGCTAGTCAGTTTTTCACCACTGTAACAAAATACCTGAGAAAAACAACTTAAAGGAGGAAAGATTTGTTTTGACTCATGGTTTCGGAGGTTTCAGTCCATGATCACTTGGCTCCATATTTCTGGGCCTGTGGTGAGGCTGAACATCATGGTGGAAGGATGTGCTGGAGGAAAACTGCTCAACTCATGGCAGCCAGGAAGCAGGGTGGGGTGGGCGGGAGGAGGAGAGGAGGTGGGTAAGAAGGATCCAGGGACCAAATATACCCTTCAAAGTCACACCCCTAGTATTCTACTTCCTCCAAGTTGGCCTCACCTCTTTATAGCCCACTCATTAATCCACTGAAGAAGTTGTTGTTGTTCTTAGGTGCCGTCAAGTCGTATCCGACTCGTGGTGACCCTCAGAGGGTTTTCAATGGCTGTTTTGGGATTGCCTTGGGAGTGGATTGCCACATCCTTCTCCCACTTTTGCAGGGCTGGGAATCGAACTTGGGACCTCAGAGACAGCAGAGCAGTGCTCTACCTACTGAGCTAAATCCCAGTCCCATTGAAGAAGTTAGAACTCTCCTAATCTAATCATTTCTCAACAGTACCAGGCCTCATGAACCTTTATGGGGATACTTCATATCCAAACCATAAGAGTGACTTATTTCTGCCACATACTGGTTCTATGAACTTAGGCTAGATATTTGCCACATGAAGTTCCAATTTCCTCTTACATAAAGGGGAAAAATAAAATAGTGGCCACCTCTTTGTTGTAAAAATTAAATACTGTAATTCATATGAAGTGTGTTCTTTGCATCATATCTGGAACTTGATGCACGCTCACAAAATGTTAGCTTTTTTATTCTTACCACTAATAGTGAAGTTTTTATGGTTGGATAACAAATTTCCCCAATGCCCCCATTCATTTATTTGTGACTCTACAATGTGGTCAGAGATCTGTGGGAAGGACACATCTCTGTTCCATGAGGTCAGCTGGAATAGTCTGGAGGGTTCTCTTCCAAGATGGCATACTGCCGTGTCGGGTAAGTTGGGCTGGCTCTGGGTGGGCACGTGGCTGGGGGCCTCAGTTTCTCTTCGTGTGAGCTCCTCCATGAGGCTGTTTTGGCTTCCTCATAGCATGCTGGATGATCCTAAGTGGAAGCTGTCAAACTTATAAGACCAATCTCAGCATCAATTTTGCCATATTTTATTGTCTAAGCAGTCGCAAGCCCACTGAGATCCAAGGGGAGAGGACACAGGTCCCACTTCCCACTAAGGAGAACTTGTGGCCATCTCTCAGCCATCACATAATACAATCAAAAGGAAAATGCTGGGTGGCTGCAGAGGTGAATTAAAGATATACTGAGGCATTGAAAAGCAAAGCGCTTATAACACATTGAAAAGAAACTCCACCATAACATTCTATGAGTAAAGCTTACATTTGATCAAGAGTGGAGGCAGATGGTTGCTCTTTCACTTTAATAAAAGAGCTTAGGGGTGTGAGGGAATACTTGAAATGAAACTCAGAGAGCTTTGGGTGTGAAGGACCTTAGAGATGCCAATGCAGGCATTTGCCCACTTACAGAACATCATCTGTATCATCATCATCGGTGCAGAACATCATCTTTGGTGAAGGTTTGTTGGAGAGCCTGGCAGCTGAGGCTGGACCGTGCTTTCAGCTGGGCATGCATGTCTAATGTCTAGCTACTTCCATCATTAGCATGATGTCACAATTGTTCTCAGGTTATCCTCTCCTGCTAGTTTTGGAGTGAGAGGGGACAAAGAATAAGTATTTCCAAAAGAAGACACTAACTGTGGTTTTATCCTTTGGAACACGTCAGCCTAAGCATCACTTGGCTTTTGTTCCTCAGCAAAGACCCCTTTGTGTGCCACATACTGTTTCACATGTGGCCTGCTGGTGTGATGGGGGGCAGCCCCTTTTAAGCCACTCTGTCAGGTCCTTAGCATTCTGCGCAAGAACTAGTAATGCTGGCTTCTTGCGCCCAGCTGGCTTTCTAGCCCAGGGCAAAATGGATGTGTGAGTTTTGATGGACTGTTATTTCAGCGGGGCTGGGGTTTAGCTTAACTGATAGAGCGCTTCTCTGCTCTCTCTGAGGACCAGGGTTCGATCCCCAGCACCACACAAACAGCAGAAGGATGTGGCAGTCCACTCCCGAAGCAATCCCCAAACAGCTAGCCATTGAAAATCCCATAAGGGTCAATAAGAGTCGGACCCAACTGGTTGACACCTAACAACAACAATTATATCAACAGCACCAAATAGGTGGGCAGTGGGGAGAGGAGGTGCTAACCAGAGGCATAGCCCGGCCTATCCCTATGTCCCTGGGGCACTTGTCTTCCCCTTAAAACTCACCAAGGCAAACGTTTTCTATAAGAGCACTTAAAGATTCTCTTTAATTCTCGGGACAATTTCTCCTTAATTCCTTGCATCAAAGACTATGTGGTTGAAGTTGCTGGGGAAAGGTGGAGAATCTCAACAGCTCCCCTGATCCCTGACAGATCTCTGAATAAACCTATCCCCGAGGAGGAGGAGAGGTTGCTGGGTAAAGGTGGAGAATCTCAACAGTTACCCTGCTCCCTGACAGATCTGTGAGTAAACCTCTTCCAGAGGAGGAGGAGAGCTCAGTTCCTGAAATGCTGGCTGCCAGGGGGTCAGAGTTTCCACAAAGCCTTTCTGCCCACCGTCTGTCGGATATAAGCTCATTGAGTTTAACTGCGGTGACAACGTCTAATAGATCCACGTTCTGGAGAAGGAAAGGTATCTGCGCATCTACGCATCTCTGCGGGCAGCTCAAGGCTGTGTTTGTTAGTTTTCAAATAATGTTGCGTTGCTGACTCATGTTTGCCTGGGGCCCCACTGTGACCCTTAGACACTCCCAGCCCTAATCACACTCCACGATATTATTAATAATCAGAGCCTATGAAATGATGTCGCACTCTGGCTTGTTATGAAATCCTGGAAGTATGCTAATAGATTAATCAACCGGCTCCCATGCTCAAAATCTTGAATGGAACGTGATCTGTCGGAAGTATCTGCCCTGGCTCTCAGCTGTCCCTCCCAATCAAGCCTGAGGTGTGTTTTCCTTCTAACTTTTAATTGCATGACCTCCTAGAACCTAATTTCCAGAAAACCCATTTATTATTTTAATGCTCATTTGGCATTATTATTTTCCCAAAGCAATCTTTTTGTCTCTGAATCTCTTAGGAGGGTTGCCGAGCAAACCAAGAAAAGCTTCATTTTCTCTTCCTAGCCCTCAAAGGAAGCAGAAATAAAACATTAAAAATCTTAGTTTCTACTTGGGGCTGGCGAAGGAGGAGGGAAGCGAGAAGGGAAGATAGGAAAGAAAAAACAGGAGAACTGGGAAGGCACTCGCCTCGGTCCCAGATGGGAAGCAATCCAGCAAATTGCCTTTAAACAGCAGTGTCCCCGCAAATAGGGCACTCTAGCTGTTTTGTGTCACTTGAAAGCATCTTGTTGATATTTTTATAGATTTTATGATACATTCCAAGGCGTGCGGCAGGAGCCGTCACTCGGAGTTCTGGCGGTAATGAACATTGTTATCCTCACCGTCTGCGTCGTCTTCACTTCAAAGGGAGGCGCTGAGCTGATCTTTCATCCTCTCAGCTGTTGCTTACCGGCTTCCTTCAAATCCTGTTTGAACTCGAAACCCCACATTTCCTGGTTTGAGTGAGCAATTCCCCTGCCACTTCTAATCTTCTCACTTGGAAACTACTAAACGGTGATTGAATGATGCCATTAACGTGGAGGAGGTAAATACACTTACACATGCAGTCTTAGACGCTACCCGAACGATGAATAACTGGCTGTAGTGTCGGGACTCTTGGCTGTGTGCAGGAGATGGAGGGGTGTGTGGGGGGGTGGCGGTAAATAAATGATGAATGAATGAATGAATACAGTAAGCAGGCAGTTTGGTTTTATGTATGGTATGAAAGTCTTGGGGCTGGGATTTAGCTCGGTTGGTAGAGCGCTGCTCTGCAGTCTCTGAGGTCCTGAGTTCGATTCCCAGCACCGCAAAAATGGGAGAAGGACCTGGCAACCCACTCCCAAGGCAATCCTGAAACAGTCAGCCATTGAAAACCCTATGAGGGTTGCTATGAGTCAGACTCTACTCAACGGCACCTAACAACAACAACAACGGGCTGGGATTTAGCTCAGTTGGTAGAGCGCCACTCTGCAGTCTCTGAGGTCCTGAGTTTGGTTCCCAGCACCGCAAAAATGGGAGAAGGACGTGGCAACCCACTCCCAAGGCAATCCTGAAACAATCTGCCATTGAAAACCCTATAAGGGTTGCTATGAGTCGGATACGACTTGATGGCACCTACCAACAACAACAATGAAAGTCTCACACCCTTCTGAGTAGAACGACAGGAAAAGAAAAAAGAAAAGTACACACCACGCCCTTTAGAAACGCTATATCTGGATTCTCCACAAGATTAGTACCTTATAGCTTTGGTCAACCTTCTTTTGGGCTACTTCCTGTGAAGAATCATTTACTTAAGCTAGGTCAACTTGCTCATGGATCCCCGGATGTTATTTATTTTCTCCCCTACTGAAAGTCATTCATATCAGATGTCTATTTAAATTTAAATATTAGTTAATTCATATTAAATACAGTTGAAAACTTAGCTCCTTGTTCACACGTGCCACATTGTCAGTGTTTACAACAGGAAAGTGGCTAGAGAGTTAGAACCATTATCTCAGAGAGTTTGGTGGTTAGAGTGGCTCCAGAGACCTATAGAGAACTTGTTCTTCCCTAACTATGATTAAGTGGATTAATCATAATCCTTAATTTGTGACATATTCTTATCCCTGATTCATGCACGGTCCAAAATTTATTTATTCATTACTTTACATTCTGTAAACATTCAGGAAGCTGTAACTCAGAATTAAAGCCAGGGTCTTAAAAATCACCTACATGTAATCACAGGTGTCTGTCCCCATGTCATTCTGCTGTTCCCTCTTGATGTTAACAGCATCATGGTTCCTATGCTGACTCATGCCCTTGCTTTCCTTTGCATATGTTGTTACTATTAGGTACAGTAGGGTTGGTATCTGACTCATAGTGACCCTATGTACAACAGGCAAAACACTATTGTCAGTGCTTCTCTGCTATCCATAGGGTTTTCAAAGGCTGATGGATTTTGGGAGTGGGTTGCCAGGTCCTTCTGCCAAGCCTACAGCACCTGGTATTCCCAGGGGGTCTCCCATCCAAGCACTAACCAGGCCTGACCCTGCTTAGCTTCCAAGATCTGATGGGGTTGGATGCCACAGTGGTACAGCTGCCCGCTTACATATATGTTCATAACAATTTCTGTGTATATGTACATATGTTCATATACAAATAGTCTTTTGTTGTTTTTGGCTTTATAAAAAATGATGTACTAAATCTCATTTGGAAGGCTTATAAAACATATCATAATGTTGCATGTTTCAGTAATTTATTTTTCTAGACATAATATGCTATTCATTGTGGGATCATACCACAATTACTCAGCTCTCGTCCTGTTGATGGGTTCTTGGATCATTCCAGGTTTTTGTTTTTGTCACCAATGTACCTATGAACACTCTTGTATCTGTATTTCCTATTGTAGATATTGCTGTTGTTAGGTGCTGTGTCAAGTCGAGTCTGACTCATAGCAACCCTCATAGGGTTTTCAATGGCTGATTGTTTCGGGATTGCTTCAGGAGTGGATTGCCATATCCTTCTCCCATTTTTGTGATGCTGGGGATTGAACCCAGGTCCTCAGAGAGTGCAGAGCAGCATTCTACCTAAACCCCAGCCCCAAACATTGTTGTTAGGTGCTATTGAGTTGAGTCTGACTCATAGTGGCCCTCATGGGATTTCAATGGCTTATTGTTTCAGGATTGTTTCAGGAATGGGTTGCCACATCCTTCTCCCATTTTTGGCATAGGTTCAGTTTTACAACTGTATGTAGAATGAAGTAGAACAAACACAGGTTCTGAAGTCACAAAGATCCAGATTAAATCCCAGCTCTGTGACTTAATAGCTGTTTGGCTTTTAAGCATATCAAGATATGTTCTTTTTCATCTTAAAAATAGAAAAGACAAAATCTAAGTTTTAGGTTTTTGTGACATTTCATTGAGAGTCTATATGAAACTACCTGGTGTCAGTGCCTGGTTGTTGTTGTTAGGTGCCGTCGAGTTGTGTCCGACTCATAGCGACCCTCATAGGGTTTTCAATGGCAGATTGTTTCGGGATTGCCTCGGGAGTGGGTTGCCATGTCCTTTTCCTGTTTTTGTGGTGCTTGGTACCTCAGAGACTGCAGAGTGGAGCTCTACCAACTGAGCTAAATCCCAGCCCTGGTGTCAGTACCTAGCATTAAATCAATGAACTCACTGATTCATTTCTTCCTTCCTTCCTTCCTTCCTTCCTTCCTTCTGTTTTGGTGAAGTTTCTAAGATTCCAGGTTTAGTTTTATCTTCTAATAGAAAGTGAAAATCACTTTTAAATAAAATCTACAAAATGTAGAATAAGTTCAATTGGCTGGTTTTCTTCTCTCTTGGTCTTTATTTTGTTTTTTGTGGATCCCCCACTATATTTTCTCCTTGATGGAGGAAATGAGAGTCTAGTACTGACTGAGTAGTTCTGTCTTTTCCCTCACTGTAGTTAATGCTATGGTCCTTTGTCTTGACCATGGAGACATTATATGGTTATGTATTAATCTACTGGGTCAGCTCTTCAAGTTGCTGGGTCTGGATTTCTACCAGTTTAGTTCACTTACCTAAGAAATACCTTCCTGTGACAGGATCACATTCACTAATTTATTTTTACTTTAACCTTGTTGTTATTAGGTTCCGTCAAGTCAATATCCGACTCATAGCGACCCTACGTACAACAGAAACAGTATTATTACTGCTTCTCTGCTATTCATAGGGCTTTTGATGGCAGATTGATTTTTGGGAGTGGGTTTCTGGGTCCTTCTCTCAAGCCTACAGTATCTGGTGTTCCCAGGTGGTCTCCCATCCAAGTACTAACCAGGCCGGACCCTGCTTAGATTCCGAGATCTGACGGGATCAGATGCCACAGTGCTACGGCTGTAGGCACTTAACCTTAAGCTGTTGATTTTCTCATTTTGGAATTATGTCTTGCCACAGTTTTATCTAAGTCAATGAGGAGAAGTTTTCTTGTCCTTACCACGTTGACTGCTTAATACCGTCACCTCTCTCTAAGAAGCTGCCATTGGTGGGAACAATCCTTAACCACCCAGATGGTACAAATGATTGTCTCACGAAGCACAGCATCTGCAAATGTGGCTACTTACACTGTAGCTCCAAATGGAGAAATTTCTTTGATCCTGCTGTTCTTTTGCCATGTACTATACCATGAGCTTCCAACACTGAGCCTCCCTCCTGGTACAGAATGTGTTAACTTGGACAAGCAGAAGTAAATCTGGATTTATTTACCAGTGGAGAGTAACCAAATCAGTAATTTAGCAAGGAGCAGGCAAGATATGCTCATCATCATCCACAGCTATGCCTGCATCTCATTGTTCCACTGTGAGGAGTTTGTAGCAACATGGATTGTCAATAAAGAGCCCCTAGCATAACATGGCTTGAAACGATATGTGTTCCTCTAAAGCAGTGGGTATTTATACTGTGTTGAGAAATATCTCCCGTCAACCCTGCCAGTATTTCTTTGGCAGTGAAACGTACAGTTTTTGGTGAAAAATATCAATGCCTAAGAATCTCCCATATATTCTTTAAAATCCTATATTGTTCTGTCTCTAAAGTCTCAAGATATGCTGATAACAATTTGTTTTTGCTCAACATTGTTTTGTGATGTTTTGTTAGATGCCATCAAGTCAGATCCGATTTATAGCTACCCTATGTACTATAGAATGAAACGCTCTCCCACACTGTGCCATGCCTGGCACTATGTAAATGCTTCTCTGCTATGCACAGGGTTTTCAATGACTGACTATTTCAGGATTTTTTTGAGAGTGGGCTGCCATGTCCTTCTCCCATTTTTGCAGTGCTGGGGATCAAACCCAGGGCCTCAGAGAGCACAGAGCAGCGCTCTACCAACTGAGCTGAACCCATCAGTCAGTGAACCTGGTACTAGTGTCTTCACCATTTTTGTCAGTTTCTAGGTGGGTCCAGATTTACTCATAAAGTTCAGGGACGAGCCATTATCCTCTACTCCTTGACATAGAATGTCATTGAAAGTCATAATCACTTCTGTAAAGGAGGTAATGGAGTAGGATTTAATAAACAGAGTAACCACCAAAAACTCCATGTATGATAACTATAAAAACTCAAAGCATAAGATCTCATACAAATAATAAGCCAGGCAACTAACTTCAATCATGAATCTGCAGCGTTACTGGAAGAGAAGGATAGTGTGCCCCAGCCAGTCACAGCCCCTGTGTGCCTGCTCTCAGTCTAGGGACTTTAGAAAACATCGTATTCGTTCTTTCTGTTCATGAATTCCAAATGAAGTCAACTGGGTGCTGTAGTTTTAGGGTTTTCCTTGCTCTCCCTTATGTCAAAGACTCCTGCCCTGAAGTGATGACTGGG
The DNA here is from genome assembly GCA_007922755.1 of Pedetes capensis. NCBI lineage: Eukaryota > Metazoa > Chordata > Mammalia > Rodentia > Pedetidae > Pedetes > Pedetes capensis. The sequence goes on along the minus strand of VMDO01001365.1, from coordinate 195,453 downwards.
CTGAATGGTGGTATTGTTGGCATTGCCATGCAGTACCATGTTGTCCTGTTAGCACTCACTTCCCCCTTTGGTTCGGGGCTGCTCCCTTCAGTTGCTAAGGAAGGTCTGAGGTCTGCTAGGGCAAGACTGAGGTCTTGGTGATCTTAGCATTCCTTTTTGGTCTTTTAATTTTCTAATACCTATGTAACTGATTCCTTAGAACAAATTATGTCTGTTAGAAACGACTTGCTTGGCTTCTCTTTTCTTGACTGAACCCTGATTGCCTGTCTTCTATAAAACTTCCTCAAACTTCAGACTATACTACAGTGTATGAACTCAACACAATTTAGATAATCACTGGATTTAATGAACCTAGCATGGTTATTAGCCTGCAGTTGTAGCCCTGTGGCATCCAATCCCGTCAGATCTCGGAAGCTAAGTAGGGTTGGGCCTGGTTAGTACTTGGATGGGAGACCCCCTGGGAATACCAGGTACTGTAGGCTTGGGAGATGGACCCGGCAACCCGCTCTCAAAAATCAGTCCACTATTAAAAACCTTATGAACAGCAGAGAAGCACTGACAATAGTGTTCCCCTGTCGTACGTAGGGTCGCTATGAGTTGGATACCGACTCGATGGCACCTAACAACAACAGCGTGGTTATTGGGCTGGGGTTTAGCTCAGTTGGTAGAGCCCTGCTCTGTAGTCTCTGAGGTCCCAAGTTCCATTCTCAGCACTGCGAAAATGGGGAAAGGATGTGGCAATCCACTCCTAAGGCAATCCCGAAATAGTCAGCCATTGAAAACCCTATGAGGGTCGCTATGAGTCAGACTCGACTCAATGGCACCTAACAAGCATGGTTGTTTGCTGCATTTGTTATAGAATTATTGGTTTAATGGCCAAATATTTGTTCGTATCTTCAATTATTTCCTCAAGGAAAGTTCCTAGTAGAGGATGTATTGATTCAAAGATTAATTAAGGGTTTTATTAAGTTTTGTGAAATTGTCCTCCAAAAAGGCAGTTGCAGATATACAATTTCACTAAGAGTATGCGAGTTCCATCTTCCATATATTCTCAATAATCCCAGGGAATCATTTAAAAACAAGAAATAAAAACTATTTCAGCATGAATGGATAAAAGACTATGCTTTAATGGACCATTTTTTTAAAAAATTGTATGACTTCCCATCTGGTCACATAATATTTCCCAACAGAATACCTACCTAAAAGTCATCTGTCAAATTTCAAAACAGTAGGACTAAAACGAACATTAAAAAGCTACCACTGAGTACCAAATCAATACAAAACAAAACAAAAGGTCACATATGGAAAAAGCAGAAACAAGAAATGGACTTAGACATTTCTACAGCAACACTGGATGTTGGAAGACAATAGAGCAATGTCCTCAAGTTTCTAAGGTAAAATTGTTTACAGCCTAAAATTTCATACTCATCCCAACTATTATTTATTTGTGTGGGTAGAGCAAGTACATTTTCAAAGCAAGAATGTTTTCAAAACTGCACTTCCCTCCCATTGTCTTAGGAAGCCTGTTGAGGATGGGTCCACCAACAAGAGGGGATTAAATCAGAAGAAAACATGAGATCAAGGAAAGAAGGAGCTTAATAGAAGGAAAGTGGAGAGAAATTTTAGGATTATGGGTAAGAGATACAGCCATATGACATCTGGCAAACCCATCTAGAAAGAAATCAATCCGGAGAAAGAGAAGCGGGAAGATGGGGAGTATCAAGATATTTCCAAGAGAAACAAAATGAAGCTAATAGGAGTAATGGGTGTGTTTGATTGTATTAAGTAGAACTTATAAGACTAGTGGAGCATTTTTGGACTTAACTTGCAAAAGACTCATGGAAGCCTAAGAAAACAAAATGGGGCAAGAATTAACTCCAAGAGAGTAGAAGTTCATTATTACATGAAGAAAAATGATCATAGTCTATTTCCTGACTTCATGAATAATATTTATGCTATTATAATATAACATAGTAAATATTGATTTGACTGAATATTTTTAACCACAATATGGTGATGATAAAAAACTATTGTGCATAAAGGGATAAATTCTTGTATTTTAGAATTAAAAGTCCATGAAGTTGAAGGGTTAAGAAATAAGAATGTAAACTTTTCATTTAGGAGAATGTGGTTACATAGTAAGAGCCATAACTAAACTAATTGAGAGTAGCAGTTTCTGAGTTATGGACATTGGGGGTATGTGCAATGGGCATTGAATTTCATTTGAAGGCTTGATGTATTATTTGGAATTTGAAATAATTCTCCTCCTCCTCCTCCTCCTCCTCCTCCTCCTTGTCTTTTTCTTTCTCTTCTTCTCTTTCTCCTCCTCCTTCTTCTTTTTGTGGTATTTTGGGGTTAAACCCAGGGCTTTGCACATACTTTGTAAGCACTCTACCAGTGACTTGCACCCCCAGTCCATTTTTAATTTTTTAAATTTTGGGACAGAGCCTTGCTAAGTTATGCAAACTGTCTCTGGCCTTGAATTCATGATCCTCCTGCCTCAGCCTCCTGAGATGCTGGTATTACAGGCATGCACCACTGGGCCCAACTGAAATTCTAAATTATGTCCATAATTAAAAAAATAAATTTAAAACTTAAAACCTTTTCCCCACACATCAGCGTCTCCTAAAGCCTCTCTTTAGAAGATGTGAGGGAGAATTCTTTTTTTTTTTTTATTGGAAATTTTTAATGTATACCTTAATTTGATTCATTCTGACATGCTTTTCATTGTGACATTTCCATATATGCATTTTGATAAACATTATTCATATAGGTTACCCCTTACCCTCCCCTATGCTTTCCCCCCTCCCCATCTAAGTTTCCCATCTAAGTCTTCTCTATCTTTTACTTAGTAATATTTTTCTATATGTCCTTGGGTTCCAGTTCTGTTTAAGATAGAAACTTTTCCTGTAGTGGTCTTTGTTTTTATCTTATTAGAATAATTACGTGCATTTTCTAGACTGTTTATATTGACACCATTCTTATCTTCCCCCGCCCCTTTTATTTTGATCCGACCTTTGAATTAGGATTTTTCCTCCTTGTAATTTTGAATCACCTCTGTGAGGGAGAATTCTTGATTTGAGTTCAGTTCCATACTTACCAGCCTGCAGCTGTAGCCCTGTGGAATCTGATCCTGTCAGATGTCGGAAGCTAAGCAGGGGCGGGCCTGGTTAGTACCTGGATGGGAGACCTCCTGGGAACACCAGAAGCTGTAGGCTTGGGAGAAGGCCCTGGCAACCCCCTACCAAAAATCAATCTGCCATTGAAAACCCTATGAGCAGCAGAGAAGCACTGACAATAGTGTTTCCCCTGTTGTACACAGGGTCGCTATGAGTCGGATAACGACTCAACGGCACCTAACAACAACAACAAATCCATACTTACCAGCTGTGTGACTGGGGTGGGGGTTGTATAAGCTGAATGACTTGCCAGGGTGGAGAGAAAGTAGTACCTACCTCACAGCCTTGTTGTGAAGTCTAGCTAGTTAATGTATGTAAAGCACTTAGTGCACAGAACAAAGAAGGCAGCAAGTAAATGCTGGGTACTTGCTGTGGTTTGGATCAGGGTCTACCAAGGGCATTGGTGGGAAAGGCTTAGTTGCCAGCCTGTGGTGCTATTGGGAAGTGGTTGAGAATTTAAGGGGTGGGGTCTAGTGGGAGGAAATTACACTATTGGGGGCAGTCCCTGGAAGGGGATGTGAGGCCCTCCCCCTTCCTCTCTCTTTGCTTCCTGGCTGTTGTAAGGTGAGCAGCTTCCTCTGCCATGCACTCCTGCCCGGATGTGCTGTCTTGCCACAGGCCCAAAAGCAATGGGGACGACCATCCATGGACTGAAGCCGCCAAGTTCGAGAGCTAAGACAAATTTTTGCTCTCCTTCCTCTTCCTCCTCCTCCATATTTCTCACCTGTTATGTCCTTGATCATCTTATATACCCTCATCACAAACAGTTCCATTCTGTATTGCTTCTTTTCCTTCTTCAAAGAATAATAATAGTACAATATCTATTATTTTCAACTAGTTTTTAAAAATACGGTTGTGAAAGGTTGACATTGAATAAGGGAAACAGGAGAAGAGTTGATGCTTTTGAATTATGGTGCTGGAGATGAATATTGAATACACCACAGACTGCCAAAAGAACCAACAGATCTCTTCTAGAAGTGGTACAAACCAGAGTGCTCCTTGGAAGTAAGGATGGCTAGATGGCATTTTATGTATTTTGGACATGTAGTCAGGAGGGACCAATTCCTGGAGAAGGACATCATGTTTGAGAGAGTGTCAGGTTAACGACAAAAAGGAAGACCCTCCACTAGAAGGATTGACACAGTGGCTGCAACGATGGTCTTACACATAAAAAAGGCCACGTGCCTGGCACTGTGTTGGGAAGTGTTTCCTTCTGTGGTACGTAGGATCGCTATGAGTCAGACCTGACTTGGCAGCATATAACAAGAACAGTTTTAAAAATAAAAGAAGAAAAGAAAAAAGAAGGAAAGGAAGGGAATGGTGAGAAGAGAAAATCATTCCAAGATAGTGATTTGAGGGTATTCCCAGTGACAGTCTTCTTCCTTAAGTGGAGAACAGGGCTGCTCACTCTTGCAAGGGCCCTGGGGCATCTGTGGAGATGAGCCCAGTTCAGCATCAGGGGAGGCGCAGTTCCCAGGCAGGGAGGCGCCCCTTGGCTTCAGGTGCTCAGGAAAAGCCCAGATGGCTCAGGCCATTACTCAGTCCCCTAAGGCAGCCCAGCCCGGCCCCCATTGTTCATGGAGATGAAGTGCTTAGATCGAGTCTGTGATGAAGGGCTTCTCTCTGCACACTAATTAGGCTCTGAGTAATTCCTAATCTAACTCCAATTTCAACCATATGCGTGTACAGATGCAGTTGACTTTGTACATCTCTTCTTTTATCCATCTTTTTGCCACCTGCCTCCTATTCCTATAACTTTTTTATTCTATTCATCTATTTCCTCCCATAAAATATTTTAGCATCCACCTGGTACCCCAAGGCGGACAGCTTTTGGGATCCCAAAGAGTCTCCCATACTACTATGAGTGGCTGTCAGGGACTGATTACTAACATTAGTGTTCAAACTCAGAATCCCTCTTTATAGAAGGACAACACGTAGGTAATGGGGACAGCGAAGGCAGGAGTTGCAGCCATCTGCTGACTGTTGTTGTTGTTAGGTGCCGTCAAGTCAGTATCCGACTCATAGCGACCCTACATACAGCAGGGGAAACACTATTGTCAGTGCTTCTCTGCTGTTCATAGGATTTCAATGGCAGATTGATTTTTGGGAGTGGGTTACCAGGTCCTTCTTCCAAGCCTACAGCACCTGCTGTTCCCAGGTGGTCTCCTGTCCAAGTACTAACAAGGCCCAACCCTGCTTAGCTTCTGAGATCTGACGAGATAAGATGCCACAGGTCTACACCTGCAGGCACTGACTCTGTTACTCTGTATTTATTTTTAAAATACCTTTCATTTATTTGATTTAAAAATATTTCACGAAGTTACCCCTGAAAAGACCTTTTTTGTCACCTTAGGCATTTTGTTGTCTCGGTCAAGGCCAGCCTGCATGGGGGCCTTTGTCTCCTTCCTTCCTATTCTTTCACTGGCAGAGGGCTTCTGGGGTTATGGGTTTCTATAGATGACTGCACTTGCTTTTCTATTTGACTTAGCTATGACTATATTGTCACAACATTGGAATCTACTTCTTCCCTGTCCATTAGCTGACCCATTTCCTCCTTTTATTCCTTCTTTCTTTCTCCATTTCCAAAAACTTATTTCACCAATTGCACGGCCCACATTCACCAGAGCCTCCATTCTCTTGTCAGTTGACATGAATTCCAAGGGGACAGTGATATTGTCCCCAGGTTCTCCTGGCCTCTGCATCTCCTACCAATGTGTATGCATTCAGGCCAGTGCAGTGGTTTCTCTGGCAGGAGAGTGTGTGGATCCCTGGATGGGATTGTGTTGGAGTCCTGTAGTCCAAAGGTAAGACCATGGCTCCACTTCCATTAACTGAGTAGCTTTGAAGAGTTTACTTAGCCTACCTAAAGCTCATTCTCTCGATTTTTAAAAATGGAGAGAATAACAGCTACTTTGAAATATTCTCATAAGGATTGAGATTATTCTGCAAAATTACCTACCAGGTCTATGCCCAATCCTGCTTAGCTTGTGAGATCTGACGGGATCAAGTGCCACAGTGCTATGGCTGCAGGCACCAAATCTTTAGTAAATGAAAATTATTTCTATTTTAAGTCCATCACATAAATATAGGATTCAAATCCCAGCTCTTCCACTTAGTAGGACTTTTTAAAATAGGAAGTTTATACTTTTTGGATCTCAATTTCCTTATCTGTAAAATGGGGACAGACATCTCTATCTTGTATGATTTGTAGGGAAATGGTAGCAATTAATTAAGACAATTATACATGCTCCCTGCAAATGCTCTTCCTCTCACACCTTCTGAATAAAGCCATTCCCTGCTGGACAAATCTGAACTTTATCTGGTGTGTGTGTGTGTGTGTGTGTTTTATAGAATGTAACTTCCAACAGGTATCAGACTAGGTTGAAGGCTATATTTTATTTAGCACAATAGAGCACTTATTTTAATAGCTTAGGAAACCAACATCCATTTCCTCCTTCAGATCTTTGGAATATGTCTTCATAAAAATATTACTTCTGGTTTTCTCTTTATACAGTGTATATACATCCTTTAGTCCCAAGTAGGGAGAAAAGGAAGGAAGAGAGGAAGATGGGAAAAAGGAAGGAAGGAAGGAAGAAAGGAAGGAAGGAAACAGCTTCCTGAAGATGATGTTTTTCAGACAGCATATAAAACACAAATTACAGAATATCCCATTGTAATCAAGGAACACTTATGCATTTTGATGAACTCATTTTTCACAGTCAGCTAAAACACAGCTTCCGATCCTTATTCATTTTTCCGAGGACTTGAAAACGCTACAATAAAATGGAGCCAGTAAATCAGGGAACTCATTACTCTTATAGAACATGGAGATTTTTGCTTCTCACACAACTCTGAAGAAAAAGTGCTGTTGAGATCCTTTGTAATTCTGCAGGAAGATCTCCATATCTGACGAACTGGAGCGCGTGAGCTATGACAGCTGCCATAGTGATTTGAGTCCAGGGCAGGCCACTTATTATGAGCAATGCATTTCATCTCTGCATGCCTCAGTTTCCTTAAGGTATTAAAAAAAGGACAGTCTCGTTCTTCTCTCATGTAGTTTCTAGTCGGAACAAAGAAAATAATTGATGTGTGCTAAAGCAATTAGCACAATGCCTTGCATGGAATAGATAATAAATGTCGGTGCCTCTTCTCTTTCTCCTGTAGGTCTGTCCAATAGCGTGAACTTGATAATCATAGATGATCAATACAAGTAAATAATGAGACCTGTTGGAGGAATGTATCCATGGAATTAATCTCATTTTCACTAGTATAAATCAATTTGGGGAAGCATCTGTTCTTGAGAGGCACAGAAATGCCTGAATTGTTTTAACGCATGGGATAATTTGATTTTAATTTAGACGAGCAAAATGAGGATCCCTCCTGTGTTATGATGATTATTGATCAAAATAACTGCTACCTTTGTTGACTCAGTGTGAACCCAGGGGTTGTCCTTTCAGGGAGATATTCTATCCATCTTACAGATGAGGAAACTGAGGCACAGAGAGGCGACTTTCAGTTAATGAATAAGAAAATCAGGATTCGAACATAGCTCCTCCTTTTTTGTGTGCATTTGAGGGTTGTTTTTATTTTTCATTTTACTTACTTATTTATTTTTATTATAGCTCAGGCTGGCCTCCAATTCACAGTCCTCTTGCCTCGGCCTCCCCAGTGCTGGGATTACAGAGGGGTCACCACACCCAACCGTGTGTTTGAGGTTTTGTACTTTGTAATGACAGAGCTAGACCATTGCTATAGACATGCACATGACTTTGCTCACAACACAACTGTATACATGATAACATTTTTCGTAATTCTTGTTTTTATAGGTTCTCTGGAAAACCTCAACAATCTGGGGGCAATGCAACTTCATTGTTGTCCAGTTTTGATGTATAACTGCGTGATGAAGTCTGCCTAGCTAGGTAAGTGACTGTTGTGTTCTCCCTTTGGATATGAGATTGTCATCTTACTAGCAAATGAAGCCGGCCCTTGGCAGAGATGTTAAGACAGCCTATTTACTGATGAGTCAGAGAAGTAAGAGATACATTTTGTTTCTTTTCTTTTTCTTTCTTTTTTCTTTTCTTTTGTTTCTTGGGGTTGAATCCAGGGCCTTGAGCATGCTAGGCAGGTACTCCACCGCTGAGCTGCACCCCTAGCCCCCTTTTTCTTTTTTCTCTTGACACAGGGTCTTGCTAAAGTTGCACAGGTTGTCTTTGGCCTCCAACTTGAGATCCTCCTGCCTCAGCCTCCCAAGTCACTGGGGATTATAGGCGGGAGCCACCACGCCTGGTGAGGCATGCTTTTCTTCTGTGAGAGCTTTTGGGGGCAGTGAACTAATATTCAAAATGTACCTACAGTGCGACAAGAACTGTAAGTAGGGGGATACAATACATTCTTTCATTTAATGTAAGGCTGGGTAAGACAACCGTTATCAGCTCCATTTTATAGTTGAGAGGTTAGGTCGATTTCCAAAGGGAAGAAATACAACTAGGTCGGGAGCCCTGGCAGATGCACTGGCGCTGCAGAGTTCATGCCACGCTGGTGCTAGTGAAATGAAGTGTTACAGTCTTTGTTCTAATGTTTTACCTACCTCAACAAGGGAAGCGTTTATCACTTTTCCCGGTGGCGCCGGGCCCATGCCAGGGGCAGCTGTCTTTCAATTAAGCTGTGTACAGCGCGGTCTTCCGCGCAGCCCCGGGTCTGCAGGCTCCGAGGGGAGGGGCACGGGCAGGAAAGAGGGTGGCCGGGAACAATGGAAAGTGATGCGACAGGGTGCACATTTAGATTTGGAAATGATTTTTAATCAAGTTCAACAAGGAGAGCCTCTCTCCAGGCCTCCGCGAGATGCGATCAATAACCCACGTTCCCAGCCCTCCCGTCTCCAGTGCGATTTTATTGAACACAGGTTTAATTGACCTGAAAAAGAAACCTGCTTGTTGGGAAAGTTGTGTGCCTTGCCAGCAAAATAAACTTTCCTTGTTTTTTCTCCGCGCGTGGCGGTGTGCGGGACTGGTTTACGTGATCATTCCTGACAGCAGAAAGCTGTGTAGTCACCATCTTGCCAATGCTTGGGAAGTTAGGACAATGTCACCCCGCCTTGACAATGTACAGCCCGTGGAGGTCCTACCCCAAGGGAATGAGCTGCGGGTGCGTGCTCAAGGAAGGATACATCTGTGTTTGGAATCAGGGTCTGCACTTCGCCTCCACCGCCCTCGTTTCATCATCTGTAAAATAAAATTAAATCCTGCCTTGTCAGAAAGATACCAAGACCTCTGGGCTCAAGCTCCTCAAGGAAATTTGGGCAATGACTTCCCAATAATCCAAATCTTCTCTTGTGTACTTTATAATATCTTGGTGGCCTGGAAAGTCTTTCTTGAGTCCTGCGTTTCTTGTACGTACCATGAACTGGTGGCGTTGGATTTTCTCTGACATGTTTCCCAACCCTGATACCAAATAATTGCATTTCACCAGTATCCCAGGTAGCCTGCAGCGGTATCCCTGTGGCATCTGACCCCATCAGATCTCGGAAGCTAAGCAGGGTCGCGCCTGGTTAGTACCTGGATGGGAGACCACCTGGGAATACCAGAAGCTGCAGGCTTGGGAGAAGGACCCGGCAACCCCCTCCCAAAAATCAATCTGCCATTGAAAACCCTATGAACAGCAGAGAAGCACTGACAATAGTGTTTCCCCTGTTGTACAGAGGGTCGCTATGAGTCAGATACCGACTCGACGGCACCTAACAACAACAACAAGTATCCCAGGAAGCAGCACAACCTTACACGCAGGGAGCAGCTTTTGAAATCAGCCAGGATACAGAAAAAGGACTTCGAGTCAAGAGATCTGCACTGAAGTCTCCCTTTGGCCATGCCCTTATCAACTCTAAACCTGAATGTGTTCCTCTATGACATGAAGATAGTAACAGCCCACCACACAGATGGTTGGTGGAATTTTATTGGACAGTATATGCAGAAGTGTTTTTTACACTGTAAAGTCTTGCCTATAGTTAAACATTTTCACTGTCATCTAGGACAGCCCATTCATTACGTGTTCCCCAACACAGAGATCTTAAAACCTGGACTTTAAAAACAAATACTTACATGTATCTACGGGTGAAAGAGTCAGCCCCCTCTGTGCAGCTTATGCAACAGGAAGTCCACACTGTTTCTCTATTGTCACTGATGTCCTGTTTCTCGGAGGCAGGCACTTTACACTTCACTTTTGCTTTTTAATATATTTACCTCCATGCATCTAAATACCTGTCCATAATGCTATTTCTTGATTTTTCAGTTTTAGGCATTATATGACCTCTGTGCTCTCTGAGGTCATGGGTTCTACTTCAGCACCATAAAAATGGGAAAAGGACATGGCAGCCTACTCCTGAAGCAATCCTGAAATAATCAGCCATTGAATTGAATCATCCATTGAACCCTATGAATATGAATTGTTGTTGTTGTTAGGTGTCGTCGAGTCGTGTCCGACTCATAGCGACCCTCATAGGGTTTTCAATGGCAGATTGTATCGGGATTGCCTTGGGAGTGGGTTGCCACATCCTTCTCCCATTTTTTGCGGTGCTGGGAATCGAACTCGGGACCTCAGAGACTGCAGAGCGACACTCTACCAACTGAGCTAAATCCCAGCCATGAATATGAATATATATGTATATATATATACATACACACACACTATATATATATATATATATATATATATATATATATATATATACACACACACACTATATATATATATATATATAAAATTGCTGAGTTGGACCCCACTCGATGGCACCTAACAACAACAACATGGCCTTATATTATATGATATTATGGAAGATGGAGATTTCACCAGTTCTTATCCCTACCATTCTTCCATCAGTAAATACATACACAGTGTTCATCTGTCCATTTTCCTCATGTAAATGCATCACAAGGCGTTTGGGGTTAGATCTATCATCAGTGCTTAATTTGAGTATATCAGTGCCATTCACAGTGGAACTGTACAGAGTTCTCTAATCTTTTCCTTTTTTCCACAAGTATTTATTTTTTACAAATTTAATATTCTGTTTACTTGCTACATTTTCTGTGGCCTCTTCAGTGGTTTGATATGTCTTGTTGCATTAAGTATTCTTACCAATTTTCTCTTCTTGGGGACATCACCTCTAATACCTTATCTGTTCAATCTTGACTTGCAGGTTGAAAAATCAACTGCCTGATGTCCCCTGGGACTGTTCTTTGTCATCTCTTGAGGATTTCTTTTTTCTTTTAGCTTTTTTGTATTGAATTCCCCATTCCTTGGGCCCATGTCTATATCCATACTGGATTAAAGTGGAGCACATTCTCTCGTAGATTCCTGTGAATGTGTACATTTTGAGAACTTACATGTCTAAAAACAGTCTACTCTTATCGTCTGTTAATAGTTGGGCCAAGTGTTGGGGTGCCGCTGGCCAGCAGCTCAGGGTCATTTCACTGGACTGGTCTGGTCACCAGTGGTAAGGACAAAGGCTCTGGGAGGCAGGCTGGAAAGGGTTAAGAATTGGGGAGCTTTATTGCACAGGAATAGGAAAACCAAAGTAAGCAGGAACACAGGATCAGGAACTCAGGAGCACGGGATCAGGAACTCAGGAACACAGGATCAGGAACTCAGGAACATGGGATCAGGAACTCAGGAACACGGGATCAGGAACTCAGGAACACGGGATCAGGAACTCAGGAACACGGGATCAGGAACTCAGGAACACGGGATCAGGAACTCAGGAACACGGGATCAGGAACTCAGGAACACAGGATCAGGAACTCAGGAACACAGGATCAGGAACTCACGAACACAGGATCAGGAACTCAGGAACACAGGAACTGACAGGGACAGGGATGGCAGGAACCAGGAGCTCTTCTGTCTCTGGTGCTGGGCCCGGAGACTATCCTCAGCTTCTGTCCCAAGGGACTAGGCCAAGGAGCTATCCTCAACTTCTGCCTCTTGTGCTGGGCCTGGTAGAGGCTGTCCTCAGCTTGCTTAAAGTCCTAGCAGGGTGGTTCTTCTCCTTCAGCCTCTATCTCTCATGACGGGGATGATGATTGATGGCCTGAGATTTTGTGTGTGATGCAGGCTTGCTTGCTTAGGGCCAGTAAGCCCTCCTTATATGCATTTCTGAGAGGCAGTTTAGAACTACCCCAACAGCCTTAACGGACAGTCTCTGGGGCTTAGCCAATCATGTAGGAGCTTGTGCAGGGGGGACAAACCAATCAGGGGAGACATGCTAATCTGTGGGTGAACAGGATGTCCCATTTGGGCCAATTGGGGGGTGATGCTTAGCAGCCAATCAAGGGACAGGGGTGGATCTAGAGTGACCAATTAGGCACCAGGGGGGTTTTGGATGCTGCCATACCTCAGGGGCCATCTTGGCTCACTTGACACCCAGAGGGACCTGGATGTAGGACAAGGGTCACCTCACCTGGAGGATAGGTGTTAGTCCCCCAGATGGGCCAGATAGGCTCTCACGACAGTGGTCCTATCTAGGATCCTGACAACCAAGTATGGAATTAAAGTTGGGAATAATTTTTCCTTATAATTTTGATGGTCTTGCTTCGATATTACTGTTAAAATGTCCAACCCATTCTGATCCTTTGTATAATCCTGATTTTCTTTTTTCCGTGAGAAACTATTATGATCTTTGCTTTCTCCCAGTGTTGTGAAGTCCTATGGTGCTGTGCCTGTGTCTTTCATTTATTGCACTAGTGCTCGGATTAGGCTCAATGGTCTTTATATTCTCCTCCAAACCTGAGAGTTAGCAAGTTTGGTAGGTGTTTCAAACTTAGTAGTTCAATGTTCTTCTTCCTGAACACCACAGACACACTTCTATAACCTCTCTCATGACATTTTTGTTGTTTAACTGAAAAGAAAAATTAATTGTGATCTTCTGGAAGCATAGACAGAAGTAACATGTAATGTGGTTATGAAAAACTGATAACAGAGTTGTATGAGTCTCTTAGAAAATATACCTCTACTCTAGAGATTTCACAATTTGCTACAAATGTTGCAACTTTTTGTAATGAATGACTTAGCTATTGACCTGGAAAAATGCTAGATTGCTATGTGTAACCACTTGAAATGCCAAAGAAGAAAAATAAAAAATGTTTGGGGGTCTTGAGGTTTCTAAAGACCTTTAGAAAACCATTGTTGGTTACCATCAGGATGTTTATGATCAAAGACAGGGAAGTATGGTAGAAACACGCCATCCTTTGACATTTGTAAGTCCCAGAACAGGAACATATGTGGAAGTCCACATACATATTTCTAAATACTTAAAATTTATAACTTAAGATTTTAAAATGTTGACCAAGCTATGCTCTAGCCACATACCTTAACAAATATACTTTCTTCAAGACCCAGATATGCCAGGTTGCATTTAGAAGTCAGACATTCCCTGCCATCTGGGAGGCGCCAGCCTTCAGCCACGAGCTTGCTTCCCTTACCTTCTACTAGATCTGTCTGGTCTTCATGGTGCCCAATCTGCACATGTGTAGACGTGGAAGCCATGGGCGACATGGAAGCCATGTCCTCCACTATCCCATAGGGACTGAGTAAGCACTCTGGGGCTCAGCTAACACTTGGGAGGACAGTCTTAGGTCAGAGTCCTATGCAAACCCTGGAAGTGGACTAGGAACCACTTGGGAAAACAATTGAGAATCCCATGGACAGCAATGTAGAGAGGAGGCATGCCCCCTCTTCTAAAGGTGGCCATGTCCCCTGGGCTTATGGACGCCTCCAGAGGAGGAGGGTCAGAAAGAGGCCCCTTAAGAGCACACTCCAGGGCACAGTTCCCTCCTGCCAAGACTCCCAGAAAGTAGGAAGAACCTGGCTGTGATCCCTGATCTCTGCCTGGTGAATCTGAGAAGGAAGCTTGTTTTGAATGGCTCCTTTGACCTTTAACTTCCTGTCCGACTCCACAGGCAATAACATTAAGCACATAAGAAAGTTCTACATAAGAACCCAGCCAGTTTGGTACTTTTGCTATTACTTCACATCTTTAAAAAGTGATGGAACAGGAGATTTCTTTATGGCTTATGCTGGTCCAGCCCAGATCATAAATCAGAATTCCAATGTCTCGTTCAGAATTCCAATGTCTCATGGTTTCAGGTGAGATCTTAACTGACGTTGTTGTTGTTGTTGGGTGCCCTCGAGTCGAGTCCGACTCATAGCGACCCTCATAGGGTTTTCAATGGCTGATTGTTTCGGGATTGCCTTGGGAGTGGATTGCCAGGCCCTTCTCCCATTTTTGCGGTGCTGGGAATTGAACTCAGGACCTCAGAGACTGTAGCACAGTGTTCTACCAACTGAGCTAAATCCCAGCCTAACTGACATTGTTGTTGTTAGGCCATCGAGTCGATATCCGTCTCATAGTGACCCTCTGTACAACAGGCGAAACATTATTGTCAGTGCTTCTTTGCTGTTCATAGGGTTTTCAATGGCAGATTGATTTTTGGGAGGGGGTTGCCAGGTCCTTCTCCCAAGCCTACAGCACCTGGTGTTCCCAGGCGGTCTCCCATCCAGGTACTAACCAGGCCCGACCCTGCTTAGCTTCTGAGATCTGGCGCCACAGGGCTACAGCTGCAGGCAACTGACATTACCCTCCCCATTTATGAAGACCTGGAGGCTCACAAACCCAGATTTAGACTTGGCGGTTTGGCTATGAAAACCTGGTGCCGTTCCCTGGGTTTTAAGTTACTACTTCATCCTCCACAACTCAAGAACTAAGTGAGATGCGGAGAAAACTCAGAGCACAGGCAGGATGAGAATTCTCCTCGAGGGCCCCAGGAAGGATCCTTAAAGAGCACTCGGAAGCTCAAAGTGTTCTCGCTCTTGATGGATTGACTGATGAACCTGGAAGAGGCTGAAATTTAAATTTCAAAAACTTTATAAATAACTAATGTCCTAAAAAAAAGGAAAATTCAAATCCTCCCTTTCCCAACTTCCCCACATTGCCCCCAATGGCTTTTGTTTTGTTTCAATATTTATAAAGCACTTCTCCTAGTTTTCATTTCTTTTATTCTTTTTTTTTTTTTTTTTTTGCTAAACTTATAGGAATGCAAAGAGAAAGCAAACCAAAGTAGGCAAATCCTAGGGTAATTTTCAAAAAGGCGTTGTCCTTTCACTGCATAGCGCTGCATTACTTCTCAGTAAATATTATTCTCCCTCTCTGAACCCCAACTTCAGCTTCAACTCCATGCACTACACATTAAGGCTAAGAAGAAGTCAATGATGGACAGCTTAGCTCAGCAGGCGAGGTGGTGGCTCTGGCATGTCCCATCCATAGGGCCAATCAGTGGAATCGAAGGGACCCTTGGACAGTGGCCTGAGTATTGAAGTCTTGTTTCTTTGTCTTTCCGGTAGTGCAGACATTGGGTTGGACCTTCGACTTGTTCTCCTAGTTGCTCTAGTTTGAAGCTGGCCTATCATGCTGATGACCTCTCTCTTCCCACAGCTCTGCTCTTCCCATCTCTCTTCAACTCATGAATTGACTTGTTCCTGCTCTTTAATAGCCACTGCGGTGAGACATCCCAAAGCACACTGTGTATATTTGTGCCTGCCGCAGGACACGACCTACCTCAAATCAGAATAAGGAAATATTTTAACCCCTTGTGCTAGTCATTTTTTCCATCGCTGACAAATACCTGAGAAACATTAACTTAAGGAGGAATTATATATCATGGCCCATGACTTCAGACATTTTGGTCCATGGAAGGCTGGATCCATAATTGTGGGCCCTAGGTAAGGTAGTCCCTGGTATACCATGGACTGCCAAAAGAACCAACAGATCTGTCCTAGAAGAAGTACAACCAGAGTGCTCCTTGGCAGCAAGAATGGCCAGACTGCATCTTACATATTTCGGACATGCAGTCAGGAGAGACCAATCCCTGGAGAAAGACATCACGTTTGGGAGAGTGGTGGGTCAATGAAAAAAAGCAAAACACTCCACCAGATGGATTGACACAGAGTCTGCAACAATGGGCTTAAATATAAATAAGATCGTGTGCCTGGCACAGAAGTGGGAAGTGTTTCGATCTGCTGTACATAGGGTTTTTATGAATCAGACTCGACTCGATGGCACCTAACAACAACAACAACAGGTGAGGCAGAACATCATGTGGCAGAAGCATGTGCAGGAGGGAGCTGTTCACCATGTGGCACCATGTGGCAGCCAGAAGACAGAGTCAGGAAGGGGCCAGGGCAAGGTGTCACCCCCAAGGACACGCCCCCAGTGACGCACTTCCTCCAGTGAGGTCCCACCTCTTAAAGTTCCCAGCACCTACCAAAGTAGAATCACCAGCTGGGGACCAAGCTTTCAAGGTATGAGCCTGTGGGGGATATTTCCTATTCAACCCATAACACCTCTCATCTTATTGCCTCTAATGTCCTCTCACCTGCAGCTGTACCACTGTGGCGTCCCATCCTGTCATGTAGGAAGCTAAGCAGGGTGGGGCCTGGTTAGCACTTGGATGGGAAACCACCAGGGAACACCAGGCGCTGTAGGCTTGGGAGAAGGACCTGGCAACCCACTCCCAAAAAACAATCAGCCATTGAAAACCCTATGAACAGCAGAGAAGCACTGACAATAGTGTTTCGCCTGTTGTACGCAGGGTCACTATGAGTTGGACACTGACTGATGTCACCTAACAACAACAACAAAGGTCCTCTCCTGCTCATCAATTTTTATTGCCTCCTCCAGAGCTGTCATCTTTCGATAACATTTGTTCCATTATAAGGAGATAACGATAGATCTTGAAGGCTTTCTTTAAAAGCAAAACCAGCATTCCCAACATGTTGCTGTTGGCTTTGGTCTTTGGTGGACTTTCCTTGAGAAACCCAATACTTCCCTCAATGCTTTTCAGGAATTACTTCTTTTTGGAGCTGCCTCAGAAGCTACTTCTTTATTGCTATTTCCAAGCAATTAAAATTCCTTGAAAGAAGAAAAACAAATGCTGTACACGGCGCTCCAGGAAGGAAGCTATGTACAGATATCTCAAGCATGACATTACCTGGCCTGACATTTTATCTTTCCATGAAATTTTGCTCAGCAGGACTCGTCCAATTAAAAAAAAAAAAATCCATCCACAAAGGAAGCAACTGTGCAGCTACACATAAAAATGTTAAAAAGAACACCCAGAGCTGTGGTGCTGGTTAGCACATCCGGAAGCATGGAAAGACTTTCACTCTTGCCAAACAAGAAGGAGTCACTGGAGGGGAAAAAAAACCCCACATTTTACTTAATGTCATTAAAGAGCAGTGGACACAGAGAAATCTAAAAGAGCAAAGTTCTAGAGGGCTGAGCTCTGCCAAGGTGACAAAGAATGGAGGATCCCACACCTGGATTCAGGTAAAGCATTGGAGGTGAAGGAGCAGGGGTGGGTTTGAAGGACACATCTTTGTTTGGGCAAAGAGGAGCCCGCCAAACTTCTGATGAACCCGGAAGCTGGTGTCATCAGATTTGATTCTGGAGGACCCCCCAGTGCAGAAGTAACCCTTTCTTCCAAGCCATTTGCTAATTTTTCCAGGTAAACAGAGACTAGAAGAGAAGGTGACAAGCAGAGAGAGAGAGAGAGAGAGAGAGAGCTGTCAAGATTTAGCGATCTCATTTTGAAATCTTACGGCCTTGAAGCTGTACGCTTCCTCAGACCTCCTGCCTGTGAGTCTTAGGATATCTCGGGTCTTGCTGCCTTGAGTTCTGGTCAACTTGAGGTCATGAGCACTGGTGGTTTCTTTTCTTGTTTTGGGACTTGGGGGTTGAATCAAGGGCTTCTTACACATGTTTTGCTTTGCAAGCGCTCTACCACTGGTCTCTACCCCCAGTACCCCCGCCCCCCGCTTTATTTTGTCTTGAGACAGGGTCTCACTGAGTTATACAGGCTGCCCCTGGCCTTGCACCTGTGATCCTCCAGCCTTTGCCTCCTGAGTCGCTGGGATGACAGGCGTGAGCCACCGCGCCTGACCGTACTGGTAGTTTCAAAGTCTCATGGTCTTTGGTCTCAACATGTCTCAGTTTCAAGGGCTGGCCGTCTTACAGGGTTTGCTCCTGGACATTCCTGGAGACAAAGGCCTAAATTTATCTTCAAAGTGTTTGAAGGCCAAGGCAAAAGAACTGAGAGGAATCAAAGCTACAGCAAAACACCCATTTCACTCCATTTCTGAAGCATCCAAAGATTTCAGCTCTGGCGCAATGTGACTGAAGGGCTGCACTGGAAAGCAGAGACCAGTGTCTTTGGATTTCTTATGTTCAAATTCCCGTGCCCTGCTAGAGGAATTTAATTTGCAACATGCTCCCAAACAGTTCGACCTTTATTTGAATCAAACTCAAGTTACCCAAGTTACACATACTCATTTTCTTCAGCCTTTGCTATTCTTTTATACCCAGTGTCTAATATACAGTAAAAAATTACAAGCCAGGCAACAAAACAGAGCAATGTGACTCAGATTAAGAGAAAATCAGTGAATAGTAACAAACCCAGCAATCCAGATGTTGGAATTATCAAAATCTTTAATATAGCTATTATTAAATCTATTAAATATGTCAATACTCTTTTTTGATATATCACAACATATTTTACTTTGCAAGACTTTATAAACCCTACAATATATAGTTGATGATTTTTCCTTTAAGTAGTAAATTGTATTTGAAAGAATTGTAAAGGGAAAAAAATTTATTTTATATTAAAGACATATGTTAAACAATTCGCAGAAAAAGATGGATTAAATGAATGAATAGATGGGGACATTTATAGAGAAAATCAGGAACAGTAAAAAAGAGCCAAAGAGAAATCCTGGAATTGTAAAAGGAAGAATCTGAAATGGAAATTTTACTGGGTATGATTAATAGCAGATTGAACAAAATAAAGGAAAGAGATAATGAACTTGAAGAATGGAGAATTAAAATCAGCTAAACTGAGAAAGAGAGAGGAAAAAGAATAAGATTTTAAAGAAACAATGGGGCCTCAGCAGCCATGAGACAATATCAAGTAACAAAATGTATGTACTTGGAGAACCACGGAAGGGAAAAGAGAAATAAAGCGGAAAAAGTGATTGGAGATTAATGATCCTGGGTTCAGTTCCCAGCATGGCGCAAAAAAAAAAAAAAAAGAAAGAAAGAAAAGAAGGAGGAGGAGTAGGAGGAAAGGAAGGAAGGAAGGTCATCAACTTAAAAATTTCCAAATTTGAATAAAAAGTAGCAGTTCACAAATCCAGGCAGTTCAGTGAATCTGAGTGAGATAAACACAAAGAAAACCACCAGTGGGCAGGCATATCTTGGTCAACTAACAGAAGACCAAAGAAAAAGAAAAACCCACAAAATATCCTGGGAGAAAAGGATCTATTGCATATGGTGAACAAGGACAGCTGGCTCCTCATGGAAGACAATGGAATGACTCTTTTAAAGAGCTGGAGGATGCAGCCTCTCACTAAAGGAAATGCTAGGAGATATTTTTCAGGCTTCAGTGAAGTTACACCAGTTGGAAATTTGAACATTAGAGATACAAAGAACAATGGGAAAAGTAAACATGTGGTTGAATACAAAAGATGAGTTTTCTTCTTAAAATTCTTTAAGGCACAGTTTACTATTTAAAGGAAATATGAATAATATACTATGGATTTGTATAGTATGAAAAGAAAGAAATACATCATAACATGATCAAAAGGATGAGAGTGTGCATTTAAAATCATATCGTTACAAAGTTATTACGAGAGAAGTGGAATATCGTTAATTCAAAGTAGACTGTGGGAAGATAAGGCTATAAATGGTAATCTCTAAAATAGCCGGGCTGGGATTTAGCTCAGTTGGTAGAGCGCTGCACTGCAGTCTCTGAGGTCCTGAGTTCAATTCCCAGCACTGCAAAAATGGGAGAAGGACCTGGCAATCCACTCCCAAGGCAATCCTGAAACAATCAGCCATTGAAAACCCTATGAGGGTCGCTATGAGTCGGATACCGACTTGACAGCACCTAACAGCAACAACAA
>VMDO01001365.1:157972-175176 GCA_007922755.1 Pedetes capensis | reverse complement strand
GTACCCATATTGATAATTATGTTAAATGAAACACTGCAATTAAAAGAAAAATATTGTCTGGTTAAAGAAGAAAAGCCCAACCACCATTGTTTACATGACAGACATTTCAAATATAAAGATGCAAGTTAAAAGGGAAAGGTTAAAAAAAGATTGTTGTTGTTGTTAGGTGCCATCGAGTCGGTATCCGACTCATAGCGACCCTCATAGGGTTTTCAATGGCTGGCTGTTTCCAGATTGACTTGGGAGTGGATTGCCAGGTCCTTCTCCCATTTTTGCGGTGCTGGGAATTGAACTCAGGACCTCAGAGACTGCAGCGCAGCACTCTACCAACTGAGTTAAATCCCAGCCCTAAAAAAAAGATACACTATGCAAATCCCAGAATAAGAAAGTCAGCTTGAATATTAGTCAAAATACACTTAAAGACAAGGAGTAGTACCAGAGATACAGAGGGTAATTTAATAAAGAGAAAAGACAATTCTTACATAACAACATGAATATAACAAAAAACACTGAACTGCATATGTTAAGTTGTTTACATTGACATTGTATGCTTTAAATGAGAGAATTATATGGTCTATAACATATCTCAATAAAACTTAAAAAAGAAGATGGGTCACTTGGTAGTTTATTGAAATGATTCATATTGACTAGGGCACTATGTCACTGGTTCAGCAACTCTTTCTTTTATAGTCAGGGAATGTATTGGTTGGAATTGTTCAAAAGTTCATATGTGGTAAAATGTTCAAAGGCATCAGTCCTTAAGAGATGACCATGCTGGTGCTATGTGTCTCTTCCTCTATTCATTCATATCTTTATCTAGGTTATACCACCTATTGTGTTTAAAATGTTTTTGTTCACATAGTATTATGCTCACTTTTACAAAATGTTCACAATGTACCCTTTATTTTTGTCATATTGTAATCTTGTTTAATTTTTAAAACTCTTTACATAAGAGAAATAGTTTAATGGCCATAATTTACTCTCATCCTTACATGTCCACCTCTGTGCAATGTGACTTTGCCACACCTTACATCCAGAGATGGGGTCCATTTCTCAATGCCTTGAATAAAGACTGACCTAGGGATTTGCTCTGGGAGAATGATGTGGCAATCCATTCCAGGAGCAATCCCGAAACCATCACCCATTGGAAACCCTACAGGGGTCGCTATGAGTCAGACCTAACTCAATGGCATCTAACAACAACAAGTGACTTGCTTGGACAAGGGCCTGACATCTTGCAAGTTCTAGAGCCTGGGTCTCAGGAAGGCATGCAGCTCTTTTCAGTGATTCATGAGTCTGTCCAGCCTACTGAAGATGAAAAACGATGGGAGAGAATCAATGTTCTAGTCTGTAGAGAAACCAATTTCTGTAAATGTGAGTGGGGACATCTTGAGCCTTCTAGCTGAATCAAGCCTCATGAATCATGCAAGATTAAGCCAGTACAAGAGATTCTTAAACCACAGAATTGTGAGAACTAAGAAATTATTCTCATAGGTCATAAAGATTTGAAGTGTTTTGTTGTATTGGTGTTGTTTTTAGGTGCTGTCGAGTAAGGTCCAACTCATAGCCACCCTATGTACAACAGAAGAAACTCTAGCCAACACTGTGTCATGTCCGATACTATGTCAGTGCTTCTCTGCTATTGATAGGGTTTTCAATGGCTGATTTTTTCGGGAGTGAGCCGCCAGGTCCTTCTCCCAAGCCTGTAGCATGTGGTATTCCCAGGTAGTCTCTCATCCAGAGACTAACCAGGTCCTACTCTATGTAGCTTCTGAGATCAAATGAGATCAAACACAAGGGTGGTATGGCTGTAGACACCTTGTTGTATGTTGTTGTTGTTGTTAGGTGCTGTCAAGTTGTGTCCGACTCATAGCCACCCTTATAGCATTTTCAATGGCTGATTGTTTCGAGATTGCCTCGGGAGTGGATTACCACATCCTTCTCCCATTTTTCCGGTGCTGGCAATAGAACCCAGGAATTCAGAGATTGCAAAGCAGCGCTCTACCAACTGAACTATATCCCAGCCCCACTTTCTTGTATAGCGAAGGTTAAATGAAAAAGAAATTGCTACCTGCAGGCATGTTGCTGTATATAAAAAGCCTAAGATGTGCCACAGACGTTGGCGCCAGGCAAGATGGTGGCGGGAAGGGTGTAGAAGAGAAACACATAGAGAAGCTGGAATGATCGCAGAAGAGTTCCATTGGAGTCTGGAATGGTGGAAAGAGTAGCAAAATTCTTGTCTGCAGAAATTTGCAAACTGGAAAATGTAGTTAATTAGCTGATGGATGTGGACTAGGATATTTCCAGGCAAAATGTTCAAAGTGTCAGGTTTCTTCTGAGACAGAATCTCACTGTGTAGCCCAGACTGGCCTTGAACTTGCTGTGTAGCCTAGATTGACCTCAAACTCTTGGTCTTCCTACGTCAGCCTCTCAAGAGCAAGGACTACAGGTGTGCATCACTACACCTGGCTCATCAGTTGTCTTTTTTCTTATCCATATATGATAAGGAGGCTGGGATTTAGCTTAGTTGGTAGAGCGCTGCGCTGCAGTCTCTGAGGTCCCGAGTTCAATTCCCAGCAACGCAAAAATGGGAGAAGGACCTGGCAATCCACTCCCAAGGCAATCTCGAAACAGTGAGCCATTGGAAACCCTGAGGGTTGCTATGAGTTGGATACCGACTCGATGGCACCTAACAACAGCAACAACATGATAAGGAGCATGAAGAGATTTGTGAACTCAGAAAGGAACTGTGCTGTTTGCAAGGGGGTATTGGAGGGCATCTATGAGGCTCAGGACATACTATCTAGGGAAAAAAAAAAAACCTGTTTCTTATTCCAGGTAAAGATTTTTCTCAAACAGCCTCAGGGCAAAGATCAAATTAAGAATGTGGATATCAAATAGGTTTTTCTCTATTGTTTTGTTTTTGTTTTTGTTTTCTAAAGAGTTTAGACATCTTTAAAGTGGCAACTGGAAGAAATTTTTCTCTTGCCAAAGGACTTTTATGAACCCCCAAAACCTTGCCCCCAGCATCCTCACAAGTGGCTCCAAATAGAGAGAAGCCTATTACAAAAGGGACATAGATTTAGGAGCATTGAATGAATCCCAATCAGATTCTTGGGAAGACCATAGCTTTCAAAGAGTGGCATTAGAAGAAACACCACCATCTTGGACCATAAGGGAGAGAGAATCAGACTTGGTCCTCCTGTCATAGGTAATGATAAAATGGATAGAATATATGAGGCCACACTTTTTTTTTTTAAATCCAGTCATTGGCCACGAGTCGCCATGGATTCGTGTCCAACTCATAGCAACCCTTATAGGGTTTTCAATGGCTAATTGTTTCTGGATTGCTTTGGGAGTGGGTTGCCACCTCCTTCTCCCATTTTTGTGGTGCTGGGAATTGAACTTGGGACCTCAGAGACTGCAGAGCAGTGCTCTACCTACTGAGCTAAATGGGCTGGGATTTAGCTCAGTTAGGAGAGCACGGCTCTGCAGTCTCTGAGGTCCCGAGTTCAATTCCCAGCACCACAAAAATGGGAGAAGGAGGTGGCAACCCACTCCCAAGGCAATCCCGAGAAACAATCTGCCATTGAAAACCCTATGAGGGTCGCTATGGGTTAGACATGACTTGATGGCACCTAACAGCAACAACAACAAAGTCATTGGCCAAGAGGTAACACAGGCTGTGAGCAATGACAGAGGAAACTCTCAGAGGCTGAATCCCCCATCCACATTGAGTTTCTACCTGGGCCAATTTGCCAATCAGATCACAGGTGGTGAAGCCCAAATGGAGTTGTGCTGAGCAGAAGAGAGGTTAAGATCAGAGTCTGAGTCTGCTGAAAGAGCTGGAGTTTTCAGGATTGTGTACTAGAGAGCAGAGAGTATTCAGAGGGGGACTTTGGAAGCCTGTAGCAGGGTTCTGCATAGGTCTATGGATAAAAAGAGCCCCACACAAGGCAGGTGAGACGTCAAGACCTTGCATAAAGTAGCTGCTGTAGAGTTGAGAATGTGTGAGGTGGGGAGATTTTAGGGGTTTCACAGTGCTGGGAAAAACTGTGGTCCCAGCACAGTTGGCATAAAAGACTTTATTGACATAATGGGCTTTCAGCTGAGCCATCAGGAAGAGCACCCTTGGGAGTACTACACACTGTTGTTTCTTTCCATTCTCTTGGAACTCCTCTCTCTGATACTGCATAAACATACTTCTGTTTCTCTACTAAGCTCTTCTTCAACCCCTTTCATGACTATTCTTTCTCTTGTTCACTAAATAAATTGAGTTCCTGTTCATCTTCTCTCCTTCTCCATTCATTTCAGGGAAACTTGTGTTAATCTCCCCCATACATCTGTCAGTTTGTCACACTGTGGGGGCCCGTGTGTTGTGATGAGGCTGGAAGCTATGCCACTAGTATCTCAGATACCAGCAGGGTCACCCATGGTGACAGGTTTCAGCTGAGCTTCCAGACTAAGACAGACTAGAGAGTAGGACCTGGCGACCACTCCCCTATCAACTAGCTATTGAAAACTCTTTGAATAACAAAGAAACAGGTTGGAAGTCACTCAAAAGCCTACTGGGGAAGTTGCCTCTTCAAAGTAGAGTCAACCTCCATGACAGAAATGGAGTAAAGCCCCAGGGACCTCCATTTGGTGATGTGTCATGACTCAAAATGAGGAGAAACAACTGTATAAACATCCATTAATAATTGGAACATGGAATGTATATAGTATGAATCCAGGAAAGTTATAAGTTGTTAAAATGGAATGCATAAACATTGACATTCTAGGCATCAGTGAGCTAAAATGGACTGGCATCGGCCATTTTGAGTTAGATAATTGTATGGTCTACTATTCTGGGCATGACAAACTAAAGAGAAATGGGGTTGCATTTATCACCAAAAAAGACATCTCAAGATCTGTCCTGAAATACAATGCTGTCAGTGATAGAATACTATCCATATACCTACAAGGAAGGCCAGTTAATATGACTATTATTCAAATTTATGCACTCACCACTAAGGCCACAAATGAAGATAGGGAAGATTTCTACCAGGTTCTGCAATCTGAAATAGATCAAACATGCAACCATGAAGTACAGATCATTACTGGTGACTGGTATGCAAAAGTTGGAAACGAAGAAGGCTCAATGGTTGGAAAATATGGCCTTGGTGACAGAAACGATGCTGGAGATCGCATGATATAATTTTGTCAGACCAATGACCTTTTCATAGTAAATACATTTTTTTCACCAACATAAACAGCAACTATACACATGGACTGCACCAGATGAAACTTACAGGAACCAAACTGATTACATTTGTGGGAAGAAATAATGAAAAAAGTTCCATATCAAATGTCAGAACAAAACTAGGTGCTGTTTGTGGATCAAACCATCAACTTTTCATATGCAAGTTCAAACTGAAACTGAAGAAAATTAGAACAAGTGTATGAGAGCCAAGGTACAACCTTGAGTATATCCCACCTGAGTTCAGAGAACACCTCAAGAACAGATTTGATGCATTAGACACAAATGGTAGAAGACCAGATGAGTTGTGGCAGGACATCAAAGATACCATTCATGAAGAAAGCAAAAGGTTGTTAAAAAGAGAGAAAAAAAAGAAAAGACCAAATTACATGTCAAAAGAGACTCTGGAACTTGCCCTTGAACATCGAGCAGCTAAAGTAAAAGGAAGACATGATGAAGTTAAGGAACTAAACAAAAGATTTCAAAAGGCAGATTGAGAAGACAATAACAAATATTATGATGACATGTGCAAACAGCTGGAGACAGAAAACCAAAAGGAAAGAAGATGCTCTGTGTTTCTCAAGCTTAAGGAATTGAACAAAAAATTCAAGCCTCAAGTGAGAATAATGAAAGATTCTGCAGGGAAAATATTAAATGATGCAGGAAACATCAAAAGAAAATGGAAGGAATACACAGAGTCATTATACGAAAAAGAATTGGTAGATGGCCAACCATTTCAAGAGGCTGCATATGAAGAAGAACCAATGGTATTGAAGGACAAAGTGGAAGCTGCCTTGAAGGAATTGACCGAACACAAGGCTCCAGGAATTGATGGGATACCAATAGAGATGTTTCAACAAACAGATGCAGCACTGGAGGTACTAACATGTTTATGCCAACAGATTTAGAACACAGCTACCTGGCCAACTGACTAGAAGAGATCCATATTTGTGCCTATTCCCAAAAACGTGGATCCAACTGAATATGGAAACTATCAAGCAATATTAATATCACACACAAACAAAATCTTACTAAAGATCATTCAAAAGTTACTGCAGCAGTATATAGACAGGGAATTACCGGAAAATCAAGCTGGATTCAAAAGAGGGCAGGGAACTGGGACATCATTGCTGACATCAGGTGGATATTAGCCAAAAGCAGAGAATATCAGAAAGATATTTATCTATGTTTTATTGACTATAGAAAGGCATTTGACTGTGTGGATGATAACAAATTATGGATAACACTTCGAAAAGTGGGAATACCAGAGCACCTAATTGTACTCATAAGGAATCTGTACATGAACCAGGAGGCAGTTGTTCGAAGAGAACAAGGAAACACTACCTGGTTTAAAGTTGAGAAAGGTATGCATCAGGGCTATATCCTTTTACCATATCTCTTCAATTTCTATGCTGAGCAAATAATCCAAGAAGCTGGACTTTATGAGGAAGAATGCAGCATCAGGATTGGAGGAAGACTCATTAACAACCTGCATTATGCAGATGACACAACTCTGCTTGCTGAAAGTGAAGAGGATTTAAAACATTTACTGATGAAGATCAAAGAACATAGCCTTCAGTATGGATTGTGACTAAATATCAGCAAAACAAAAATCCTTACAACTGGGTCAGTATTTAACTTCACAATGAATGGAGAAAAGATTGAGGTTGTCCACGATTTTGCTTTACTTGGTTCTACAACCAACACCCATGGAAGCAGCAATCAAGAAATCAAAAGATGCATTGCTTTGGGAAAATCTGTGAAAAAAGATCTCTTTAGAGTATTGAAGAGTAAGATGTCACAGTGAAGAAAAAGGTGTGCCTGACTCATGCCATGGTATTTTCAGTCGCATCCTATGGTTGTGAAAGCTGGACATTGAACAAGAGAGACAGGAGAAGAATTGATGCCTTTGAATTATGGTGCTAGAGATGAATATTGAATATACCATGGACTGCCAAAAGAACCAACAGATCTGTCCTAGAAGAAGTGTAACCAGAGTGCTCCTCGGGAGCAAGTATGGCTGGACTGCCTCTTATGTATTTTGGACATGTAGTGAGGAAGGACCAATCCCTGGAGAAGAACATCATGTTTGGGAGAGTGGCAGATCAACATAAAAAATGAAAACCCTCCACCAGATGGATTGACACAGTGTCTGCAACAATGAGCTTAAACATAAATAAGATCATGTGCCTGGCACAGAATGGGGAGTGTTTTGTTCCGCTGTATGTAGGGTCATTATGAGTCAGACTCAACTCAACAGCACCTAACAACAACATGTTAATCTGATGACTTTAACTATCATTTCTTTGTTGAAATTTGAATCTGTAGCTTCATATCCTGCCACCATTTCAGAACTTCCATCACACCATTTTAACTTCCGTAAATGGATAAATCTGTCCTTTGAAGCCCAACTCATAGCAAATTCTGAACTTCAATTACCAGTGTTATCTCCAGAACTTAGCACAGTGTCAAGCACATCTACTTGGTGTTGAATTTAGGGATTTACTGGATTGTAGGAGTACTGTGTGGTAAGTTTGAAGGACAACCTGTAATTTATTATTTGGGTTACGGCAAAAATGATGGTTGGTAACTAGGATGTTGTTGTTGTTAGGTGCCGTCGAGTCGGTATCCGACTCATAGCGACCCTCTGTACAACAGGGGAAACACTATTGTCAGTGCTTCTCTGCTGTTCATAGGGTTTTCAATGGCAGATTGATTTTTGGGAGGGGGTTCCCAGGTCCTTCTCCCAAGCCTACAGCTTCTGGTGTTCCCAGGCGGTCTCCCATCCAGGTACTAACCAGGCCCGACCCTGCTTAGCTTCTGAGATCTGACGGGATCAGATGCCACAGGGCTACAGCTGCAGGCTAACTAGGATAGGGAATGGAGAAAAAAGATATAGAAGAGGAGAAGGAATAAAGGAGGAGACTTAGGGGCAGTTTTGAACATGTTGAGTTTCAGATGTCGGCTGTATACTAACACCAGAAAAGACTTTTTTATTTTGGGTGTGGTGCTGTGGTTTGAACCCAGTATCTTTCACATGCTAGGCAGGTCTCTACCACTGAGCTACATCTCCCAACCCAGAAGAGACTTTCTAAGTGACAGTTGCATCCTGTACTGTCTTATTAAAAAAGCTTCAGTGATTTCTCACTGTTAACTATGTCCATATCAAACTCCTCATCCTGGAATTAAGTGTCCTCCACACTCTGGTACTCCCTCATTTCTGAAACAACCTTAAGTACTTTCCTTCTGCCAAACACCTGCTCTTCCTCTCCTGGGCTGGCAGCCACAGTGCCCCCTTTGGAGGCCCTCCTTCTATCTGGAATGCACTCTCTCTCAGACTTACCCGTCAACTCCCCTCTGTCCTTTATAGGCTTATGCCTCTACTCAGGCAGCATCAGACAGTTGGAATTGTTCTTTCCAATTACCCCAGATGGAATGCTCCTCTGAGGATGTATCAGTCTTTTTCACATGTACTGACCATGTGACATTCCTTCTTACCTGTGTAACTATTCACATATGATTGATCCTAGGTCCTCCTGGGATTGATTCTAAGACCCTGCCCACCGCAGACACCAAAATCCGCAGATGCTCAAGTCCCTTATAGGAAATGGCCTTGCAATATTTGCATATAATCTGCTTGTATCTCCCATATACTTTAAATCATCTGTTGTTGTTGTTGTTAGGTGCCATCAAGTCATGTCCGACTCATAGCAGCCCTCATAAGGTTTTCAATGGTTGATTGTTTCGGGATTATTTCCAGGAGTGGATTGCCACATTCTTCTCCCATTTTTGCAGTGCTGGGGATCAAATTCAGGTCCTCAGAGAATGCAGAGCAGCGCTCTACCAATTGAGCTAAGCCCCAGCCCATAAATCATGTGTATTTTGCTTATGTTGTTGTTATGTGCCATCGAGTCAGTATCCAACTCATAACGACCCTACGTACAACAATCAAAACACTATTGTCAGTGCTTCTCTGCTATTCATAGGGTTTTCAATGGTGGATTGATTTTTGGGAGTGGGTTGCCAGGTCCTTCTCCCAAGCCTACAGCACCTGGTGTTCCCAGGTGGTCTCCCATCCAAGTAATAACCAGGCCTGACCCTGCTTAGCTTCTGAGATCTGATGGGATCCAATGCCACAGTGCTACACCTGCAGGCATATTGCTTATAATATCTAATAAACATTATACAAATGATTATTATACTGTTTTGTCTATCTTTATCATTTAAAAATTTTTTAATACTCTCTTTTTCTTTTTCTTTTTTTCTTTTTTTCTTTTTTTTTTTTTTGGTACTGGTAGACTGAACCCTGGGCCTCACTCATATTTTGCAAACGTTCTACCACTGAGATGCACCCTAGCCCTCTATTTATTTTTCTGTTTTATCTTTAGACAGGCTCTCACTCAATTAGGCAGGCTGCCTCTAACCTCAAACTTGCAATCTTACTGTCTCCACCTCCCGAGTCGCTGAGGTTACAGGTGTGTGCCACTGCACCCAGCCTAAATTTTTTAATATTTCCCATCCTTAATTGGTTGCATCTGCTGATAGGAAACCTGTGGATATGGTGGACCAACTGCATATATTTTTTCAACCATCCGAGACTTAGAGCCTCAGAGGCTGGAGATTGTGTTTCATTTCTATTTCCAGTCCCTTCAAGTAACTAGCTTTGCATGTGACAGCTTATAAGCAATTAACAATTGGAAATCAAAGAATATATTAGAGATGAATAATTGAAGGCATGAAGGAATGAATGGCTGGAGTAGTTGAGGGTAACTGTCTTCTGGTTGTTTTTACACACACCCTTCTGTAAGTTCATAACTGTACTAAGTGTGCCAACACTGAAGTGGGCATGTGCTCACGAGAAGAGGCTGGGAAATTCAGCTTGTTTGAGTGACTATCAGAGTTTGGGCTATTTTATCCATGACTTGGAGTTTGAGGCTGCTGGTCCCAGCTAGGACTCCTGTGCCAATTAGTAGAATAGGCAGAATAAAAATAGAAGCCAAGTGAAATGCTGATACTTCACCAGGCTCAGTATACATAAATTATTAATGATCCTGATACTACGTTTTCCTTCAGTATATTTAAATGTGAATACATTGGTGGAAGGAGACAATAAATTTCCATTTCCATTTCTCCAACGTAATTTATACAACTCACATTTATTATATATTTTTGATTACAAAGTACATGTATTCATTGTAGAAAATTTGCAAGGTGCACAGAAACATGAAAGTAAAATTAAAATCATCTATAAGGTCCCCTCTGTAATAGAAACTTCTTAATGTATTGGTATATATCCTTTCAGAATGCTTTTATCAGTATGGGATAATAGAATCTTCTAACTTTCTTTTTGTTAATATTTCCTGTGTCATTAAGCATTCTAAGTAGAATGTAACATCCAATGACTACTGGATACTGCATCATATCCATCTATCACGTAGTTAATTTGTAGTTGTTGGCCACTAGTTTGCTTTGAACATTTCATTATTATGCAGAACTCTGTGAAAAAATATCTCTGTGCCCATAGCTTTTATACCTGTCTCATTGTATTTTATTAAAGTCTAATCCTGGAATTGCTGAGTCAAAGAATGCTCACAGTCCTATGGTTTTTCCAAAGACATCTTGCTGCCAAAAACATGCACTGAAGAAAAGACAGCCTCTTCAGCAAATGGTGCTGGGAAAACTAGATAGCCACATGTAGAAGAATGAAAGTAGATCCCTATTCCTCATCCTTACAAAAATCGTATTCTCATATGCAGAATCTCCATCTATCATCTATCTATCTATCTATCTATCTATCTATCTATCTATCTATCATCTCTGACATGAAAGCAGAAAGGAGACTATTTGGGGAGAGGAAAAAGACCAGCAGGAGGGAAAAGGGGGGACAGGGAAGGGGAATGGGTAGTGAATATGACCTATGTACAATAACTTAAAAAAACACATTGCCGTAATTTCATGTAAGGATTTTTATTTTGCTTGGTCATTGTTTTTCTGTTTTTAAGCAATGTACACTTTCATTATCATCATATGAAATTTTCTGTTTCCACATATCACCTTGACTAGTTTTATAGGTAAAACTATAGGTTGCCTAATTTAGGTTTATCTGAGTACTTGGTTGCTAAATTTCCTCCTAACAAGCCATTTATATTTCTTCTCTTGCCACTTGACAGTTTATTTAACAGTTTATATCACTTGTCCTGTTATGTATTGATTAGGTATTGACGTTAGTCAGAGCGTTTATATGCTTTTATTATAATTAACTCATAGTTATTGTACAGACTAATGAGTTTCTCTGTGACATTTCCTCACCTGCATATATCATGTTGTGTTTGAATCCACCCTCCCTAATACCTTCGTTTGTCCTCCCAAATCCACCCTCCCTCCAAATCCCCCTTCCTACCTTATTCCCTTCCCTGTTATACCTCTTCTAATTTTTTCCTTTCTTTTTTTAAGTTTCTACAAATGAGAGAAAACTTGATACTGTCTTTCTGGGTCTGGTATATTTCACTTAACATGATGACCTCCAGTTCCATCCATTTTCCTGCAGATAACATGATTTCATTCTTCTTTATGACTGAATAAAACTCCATTTTGTGTCTATCACATATTTTCCTTACCCATTCAGCCATTGGTGGTCACCTAGGGTGATTCTATATCTTGGTTACAGCAAATAGGTCTGGAATAAACATGAGTGAACAGGTATCTTTATTGCATGCTGACTTCATTTCCTGAAAGTTTGTACCCAGGAGTGGTATAGCTAGATCATATGGTAGTTCTATTTTAGTTTTTAAAGGGCCCTCCATATTGATTTCAACAGTGGCTGCACTAATTTACACTGCCACCAACAATGTATAAAAGCTTCTTTCCTGTAAGCCTGAATCCTTGCCAGCATTTGATTTTGTTGGTTTCCTTGATGCTAGCTAGCCATTCTGACTGGGGTGAGATAGAATCTCCAAGTATTTTTGATTTGCATTTATCTGATGGCTAACAATGTTGAGGATTGTTTTCATGTTTTTAGCCATTTGTGTTTCTTCTTTTGAGAAATGTCTGTGCAACTTTTTAGCCCATTTGTTGATTGGATTACTTTTTCTTCCTTAACTTTTTTGAGTTCTTTATGTATTCTGGATATTAATCCTCTATCAGATGGATATTTGGCAAAAAATTTTCTCTCATTCTGTAAACTGTCTCTTCACTCTTGATTGTTTCCTTTGCTGTGCAGACACTTTATATTTAAGGTAATCCCACTTAGCAATTCTTGCTTTTATTTCCTAAACTATTAGAGTCCTGGGCTGGGATTTAGCTCAGTTGGTAGAGTGTGGCACTGCAGTCTCTGAGGACCCGAGTTCAATTCCCAGCACTGCAAAAATGGGAGAAGGACCTGGTAATCCACTCCCAAGGCAATCCTGAAACAGTCAGCCATTGAAAACCCCATGAGCGTCGCTATGAGTCGGATACTGACTGAATGGCACCTGACAACAGCAACAACAATTAGAGTCCTAATCAGGAAATCTTTTCCTGTGCCCATATTTTGGAATGTTTCTCCTTATTATTTTTCTCTAGTAGTTTTGAAGTGTCAGGTCTTATGATAAGGTCTTTGATCTAGTTTGAATTGAGTTTTATATAGGGTGAGAAATAAGGATCTAGTTTCAATATGCTGCATGTGGACATCCAGTTTTCCTTGCACCATTTGTTGAAGAGACTTTTTTCCAACGTTTGTTAAGAGCTATTTACATTTTAAAGATATTACTATTTTCCATATATTAAAATTATATTTTCCCAGTTTTTATGTATCTGTGAACTTAATTTGCATTGATTTTTTTATGTATAGAAGAAGACTTTCATTTCATGCTGTCAGGAATAATCTTTTCCTTTATGAATTTGTCCAGTCCATGTGTACAGATTCACATGCTATTTTATTTTAAAGATTTTATAGCCAGAGACCGTGACACACTTCTAGGATCCCAGCAACTCAGGAGGCTGAGGCAGGAGGATTGCAAGTTCGAGGCTTGAGGCAGCCTGCACAACTTAGCAAGACCCTGTCTCAAAATAAAAAAAAGATTAAAAATGTGCTGGGTGTGCAGCTCAGTGGTGGAGCATTTGCCTGGCATATGCAAGGCCCTAAGTTCAACCTTCAAGGCCAAAAAGAAAAAAATTTTTTAAACTTTCAATCAAACTGTAGTATATACAGATAATTAGATAACTCTCCTAGTGCTATTATTGAAAATTTCCCTTTTCTGAATAACTTAAAATACCACATTTTTCCATATGTTAGATTCTTATACATACCATTGTCTGCACTAGACTTCCTATTTTGTTTTATTTGTCTGTTTATCTGAGAGGATATTTTTCATTATGGTGTAATTATAATGTACATAAGTACTTACATAATTCCACCTTTATTCTTATTCTTTTTAGAAGATTTATTTGCCATTCTTATCTATTTAATTTTTTCAGATAAACTTTAAAAATAATTTGCTCAAGTTCCAAGAAAGTCCCTTTAAGATTTATCGAAATCTCATTAAGACTCACAAATTAAGATGGGTGTGGTGGAACACACTTGTAATCCCAGCACTCAGAGAGCAGAGGCAGGAGGATTGCAAGTTCAAGTCCAGCTTGGGCTAAAGAGTGAGTCTGGTCTCAAAAAGCCAAATATATGTGTATGTGTATATAGATGCATATGCTGTTGTTGTTGTTGTTAGGTGCCGTCGAGTCGGTATTCGACTCATAGCGACCCTCATAGGGTTTTCAATGGCTGAGTGCTTCGGGATTGCCTTGGGAGTGGATTGCCAGGCCCTTCTCCCATTTTTTTGTGGTGCTGGGAATTGAACCCGGGTCCTCAGAGACTGCAGAGCAGCGCTCTACCCACTGAGCTAAATCCCAGCCCATAGATGCATATAGAAGAGTAATAATAAATAAAACAAAACATCTTAAAAATCATAAATCAAATGATAGCTGACAACTTGAAAAATCCTACCTACCTACCCAGAAACGGTATTTTATTATTTTTATTTTATTTTATTTTATTTTTTGGTACTAGGGACCCGAACCCAGGGGCTCATGCATACTTTGCAAAGTGCTCTACCACTGAGGTGCACCCCTGGCTCCTTTAAATTTTTTTTCATAATCTTTAGCCAGAGTCTTGCTGAATTATGCTGGGTGCCTGCCCTCAAGCTCATGATCCTTCTGCCTCTGCCTCCCAAACTGCTGGGATTACAAGTATACGCCACCATGCCCGGCTAGAAACAGTGTTTTATTACAATTTTTCTTTAATTGGTTAGGTTTTCTTATGCATCCAGCAATTTAAAGAATTATCTTTATGTCTAGGAATCTCATTTTATTGTTGCCATTATGTATAGAATCCTCATGCATTATATTTTCTAACACAGTATTACTAGTAAATTGTACATTTACTGAGACAGTATCTCATCCACAAGCATAGTAAACCTCTTTATTTTATTCAAATCTCTCATTATATCCAATGAATTGTAAACCTTTGTCTATACAAGTCATGTGCATTGTTGTTGTTGTTATTAGGTGCCGTTGAATTGGTATCCGACTCATAGCAATCCTGCGTACAACAGGGGAAATGCTATTGTCAGCACTTCTCTGCTGTTCATAGGGTTTTCAATGGCGGATTGATTTTTGGGAGGGGGTTGCCAGGTCCTTTTCCCAAGCCTACAGCACCTGATGTTCCCAGGTGGTCTCCCATCCAAGTACTAACCAGGCCCCACCCTGCTTAGCTTCCAAGATCTGACGGGATCAGATGCCACAGGGCTACGGCTACCGGCATGTGCATTCTAGATACTTTATAAAATGTGTTGTGAATAATACCTCTTTTTCTAATTTAGTTTCAATTCGTAGTGCTGTTATAGAAGAATACTATAGTAGTCTGGCTGAGGTCCTTTGTCAGTTCTAATGGCTCCTGTTAGTTTTTCCTTATAGATGATCAGCAAATAATGGTAGTTTTCATTTTTCTCTTCTTAATCCTGAGCCTTTTACATTCAATCCTGTTAAAAGCTACAGTAGTGGAGGAAATGCTTGTTTATTTCGGATCTTAAAGTGAATGTGTTCCTAAGATTCTCCATGGCATGTGATATGTGTGTTGGTCTTTTATCAACTTAAGGAAGCTCCCTTTTATTCCCAGTTCTCCAAGAGGCTTTTAAAAAAATCACAAATAAGTAATTTACTTTAACTTTATGAGCTTAACTTTAACTCTACATCTGTCCTTAATGGGGCAAATTACACTCATTGATTTTCTGATGTTAAATCATTCTTACTTCTCAGAATAAACCCTATCGATCAAGATGTACACGTTGGGTCTAATTAGGTAATATTTTCTTTAGAATTTGTGCATGGAGGTGCATACGTGAAATTGTTTATCGTTTCTCACTTTCCTTGTACCACCCCTCCTCTTTAATTTGTTGGTATTGGCTAGAATTTCAATTCTAGGTTATAATGAATATTTGGTATCTCTATAATCCTTCATTTATATTACACTATTCTCCCAAATTTCTTTCTTTTCTGGCTGGCATGCTTTTTCAAGAGTAGTTCTAAAGAGATATTTACAGCAAACCTTTTTATGCACAAAACATCTTTATCACATGCTTATATCTACAAGGGTGTTTCTGCTGACATAAAATTCTAGGCTTTAAGATAATTTCTTTCAACATTTTCAAAATATTTCTGCACTGCCATCTGCCTTTGGTGCTGCCATTTAGAAGACTGATGTCGAGCTGATTCCCATTTCTTGAGAGGTGACCTGCTTCTTTATTCTGGAAGATTTCAGAACATCTCTTTGATTTGGATCTCTTTTAAATTTTATAATTTAAGATGTAGACCAGCTTGCCTATTAAATTGGAAATGCTCCAATGTGATAGAGTAGCAACACCCGTGATTTCTTAGACTTCCATGAATGGAGCACTAGCAATAACTAAAAAGGAAGATTTGGGGGGTACTGCCAGTTTTCTTCCACTGAAATGACATTTACAAAAATGAATGAATGAATAAATAAATGAGTAAATGAATGAATAAAGCATGGTTAAAGCAGGCAATCTTCACAGCTCTTTCCAATAGTTCTGTTTGTTTCAGGGCAGCTGTTAGCTCATGTCCTGGTTATGAACTGCTTACCTAATAGGCACTGGAAACACTCATAGCCATGTGGAACTATTTACATGTCAAGCATTTGTATACATTTGGGTTATAGCAAAAACCCAAGCTTAGACAGTCTGCACTGGCATGGAATTCGTGGTCTAGTTAAACACACTGTGAACCATCTGTGGTTCCTCTTCAAGTTCATGTTCAACACATTTCATTCTGTCTTCCATCTTCATGGCTCCAGTATAGCTGCTCTTGTCAATGACATGTATCCCCTCCATGTTGCCAAATCTAATAGACTTCTCCCTGTATGTAACTTACTGATGACATGCACAAGATTTGGCTGCCTAACTTTCTTAAAATACTGCCCTTCTTTGGTTAGTTGAGATTAAATTCTGGGTTTTCTCCTATTTCTCTAGCTACACCTCTACTATATGACCAATAAATATTAGAGTTATAGGGATTATTCCTGAGTTTACTTTCCTATGAATATTCTCTCCTTAATAAATCTCACATAGAAATACCTCAACACACCTATAGCCACCTGATTTTTGACAAAGGAGTAAAGCAAGTAAACTGGAAAAAGGACAGCCTCTTCAACAAATTGTGCTGGGAAACATGGTCATCCACATGCAGAAAAATGACAGCTGACCCCCATTTCTCAATATACATGAGAGTTAACTCAAAATGGATAAAAGATCTCAACATAAAACCAGAAACTTTAAAACTTGTAGAAGGCAAGATAGGCAACACACTCCATCATATAGGCTTAGGAAAGTATTTCCTTAATAGGACTCCAATTGCTCAAGAAATTGCAACAAAAATAGATAAATGGGATTACATGAAATTAAAAAGCTTCTGCACAGCAAAA
>VMDO01001365.1:0-157872 GCA_007922755.1 Pedetes capensis | reverse complement strand
GCATTTTATATATCAGACAAAGGTCTAATTACTAGAATTTATAAAGAACTCAAGAAAAAAAAAAAAAACCAGAAAAACAAACAACCCAATACACAAATGGGCAAAGAAACTGAGTAGACAGTTCTCAAATGAAGAAGTCCAAAAAGCCATGAAACACATGAAAAAGTGCTCAACATCCCAAGCCATTAGGGAAATACAAATCAAAACAACTCTGAGATTTCACCTTACACCAGTAAGAATGGCCAAGATCAATAAAACAAACAACAACAAATGCTGGCGAGGTTGCGGGGGAAAAGGGAACACTCTTACATTGTTGGTGGAGCTGTAAATTGGTGCAACCACTGTGGAAATCAATATGGAGGTACCTTTAAAAACTAAAAATAGGTCTACCATATGACCCAGCTATAACACTATTGGGAATTTACCCAAAGGGAGATGGGTCATCACACCACAGAGACACCTGCATCTCCATGTTCAATGCAGCGCTTTTCACAATAGCAAGGATATGGAATCAACCAAAGTGCCCTTCAACAGAAGAATGGATAAAAAAACTATGGTATATATACACAATGGAATACTACTCAGCAATAAGGTCATTCGCAGCAAAATGGATGGAATTAGAGAAAATTATTTTGAGTGAACAAACACGAGCTCAGAAAGAGAAACAACACATGTTCTCACTCATATGAGGGAGCTGATTCAAAATTATAAGAAGGAAAAATCCTATTCAAAGGTTGGATCATAATAAAAGGCGGGGGAAGATAAGAATGATGTCAATATAAATGGTCTAGAAAATGCATATAATTGTTCTAACAAGATAAAAACAAAGACCACTACAGGAAAAGCTTCTATCTTAAACAGAACTGGAACCCAAGGACATATAGAAAAATACTACTAAGTAAAAGATAGAGAAGACTTAGATGGGAAACTTAGATGGGAAGGGTGGGAGGAGGAAAGCATAGGGTTGGGTAAGGGGTAACCTATATGAATAATGTTTATCAAAATGCATATATGGAAATGTCACAATGAAAAGCATGTCAAAATGAATCACATTAAGGTGTACATTAAAATTTCCAATAAAAAAATTAAATCCTAAAAAGAAAAAAAAAAAGAAATCTCACATAGTCCCATAGCTTTAAATAATGTATAATGAGGACTCTCAAAGCTAATCTTCAGTTTTAAACTCTGTTCTAAGTTCTAAACCCAAAGGTCTCATTGCCTACTTGATATCACTGCATAAACACACAGTAGGGGTCTTAAACTTAATGGACTTGAGACAAACATGAATTATCACCCTCCAAACTGTCTCTTCCCAATTCTGTCCTCACCTTGGTCAATAAATCTGCTGTTCAGTTACTAAGCTAAAATCTAGGAAGGAATCATTCATCATTTTTCCTCAATCCCAACATCTAATCTACTTGAGGACCTACAAAAATATAGCATGAATCCACCCACTTCTCTCCATTTCCACCACCATTATGGAAGTTTCAGCCACCAGCATGTCCTGTTTGGATCATAGCAATGGATTCCCAGTGGTCTCCCTGCTTTCAAGCCTGGCTTAGTCCAGTCTTCTTCATGCGGCAGGCAAAGGAATCTTCTTAGAACATGAGTCATATTATGCTATTCCTCAGCTTAAGACTCTGCAGTGATTTCTCAGTACATTTAGAAAAAAGCCCAAAGACTTTTAACAGGGGATAGTTCACCAGTCTTATTCCATGTTATTCTCCCCCAATTCCTTTCTGTTCTTCAAATATGGCAAGTGTTTTTTGTCTTAGGTCCCTTGTATTGCTGTTCCCACTGCTTAGGATGTTCTTTCCCTTGACCCTTGCAAGGTCTTGATTCAAATGACACCCTCCAAGATGGTGTCTCTGATCACACTAACTAAAGTATCCTGTGGTTTATTGAGTTAATATTTTCTTTTTTCCCTTGATAATAATATAAGAAGTTATCTTATTTCTTTATTTACCACCTACCTTTACCCCTGAGAATATATGTTACATAGCATAAAGGTTGTTGTTGTTGTTAGGTGCAGTTGAGTAGGTATCTGACTCATAGCGACCCTCGTAGGGTTTTCAATGGCTGACTGTTTTGGGATTGCCTTGGGAGCGGATTGCCAGGCCCTTCTCCCATTTTTTTTTTTTTTTTTTTTTTTTTTGTGGTGCTGGGAATTGAACTTGGGATCTGAGAGACTGCAGTGCAGCGCTCTACCACCTGAGCTAAATCCCAGCCCACCTACTCCCTTATCTGTCTTAGTCTGGAAGCTCAGCTGAAACCTGTCCACCATGGGTGACCCTGATGGTATCTGAGATACTGGTGGCATAGCTTTCAGCCTCATCGCAACACACAAGCCCCCACAGTGCGGCAAACTGACAGACGTGTGGGGGAGCATAAAGGTAGAGCTGTGGAATTGTTCATCTGCTCTCAACATGACTTACACTTACTGATGTTGACCTTGATTGTGTGGCTGGGGTAGCCTTTGTCACATTTCTCCTTTGCAAAGTTATTTTTCTCCCTTCCCATACTGTACTCTTAGGAAAGAAGTCACCATGATTAACGGATAAGGGGTTATGTTCTACCTCCTTGAATGGGGACGATCTATATAAATTAGTAGGTAAATTCCTATGTGGGAGAATTATCTCTTCTTCTCCATTTATTAATGCATTCCATCCATGCAATCATATGAGATGCAGTCTCATATTCTAGAACAAAGGAGACCATGCAATTTGTTGTGCAGACCGAGACACTTTTGTTTATTCTAAAACACTGTGATGGATGAAACACAAACATAACAGGTATGAGCAAGGAGCATCCCCAGTGAACGGAGATGTACGGCCATCTGCCTAGAGCACTAATTGACACCGAGGTAGCCCTCAGTAATGAACTGTTAAAAACAATTACAGAATCACTTACTGTGTGGTGAAGGAAGCCAGTATGAAAAGATTGACAACTGCACAACTGTGTCCATATGAGATTTCAGAAAAGACAAAACTATGCAGATGGTAGACAGAGTCGTGGTTGCCAAGGGCTAGGGGAAGGCACAGGACTGGATGGAATGAAACACAGGGAATTCTTTAGGACTTCGAAACTGTCCTACCACATAATGTAATGGTGAATTTATGACATCCTGTATTTCTGAAAACCCACAGAATTTTACAGTACAAACAGGCAGCCTTAGTGTATACACATTTTTAAAAGTCACATAGGAGGTCAGGGAATCCCAGAATGGAATTCAGGTTATACCAAAGTAGTTTAACTGTATGAGAAAAGATCATATGACTGGAGGACATCAGAGGGGTAGGAGGCAAGTCCTGAGTAATGGGAAATGAGTGGAGACTAGGATGAACTGTTCCTAAGCATGGCGCCCTGCTTGGTAAAAGTTTTTACCCATGGGAGGATGAGCTACTGATTTTGAAACCACTGTACACGTGTATTATAATTACACAACTGAGTATAGATGGAGAGCAAATGAGGTGAGCCAGGTTCCCACTGTGGAAGTGGAAACGTTCAGATAAGCAAGCAAGGAAGGAAAATTAGAAGGATCCATGAAGTACTGAATTATAGTTGGAGGCATCAGTACAAAGTCATGTCTACTTCAATATGGATGCGGAGGAATACATGTAGACATATGCCTCTATCTACATATCTATGTAAATATATTGGTTAGTATAAACACATATGTTTCCTTGGTCTCACAGCAAAGAAAGTTGTCCAATAACAATAAGCACACTCAGCACACAGATGGTGGTTCTGAGCACCTTCTCCAACAAAAGGCATCAGAGCCCTTTGGAGAAATGGCTGCTTTTAGGACTGGAGCAGGGACACACAAAATGAGTCTGGAATATCTATTTGTTCCAGAAAGCACTGAAATGCACACACACATGCACACACACACACACACACACACACACACACACACACACACACACAGCTGGGAACATATCAAAGGATATGAAAGAAGTTTCTATGGCCAAAACTGGAACTATGTGAGCAACAAAAGAAATAAGGAAGTATTAAAACTATAAATCTAAAATAAGATATTCATTGGTCCAACCTGATAAACATAAAT
This sequence comes from Pedetes capensis, assembly GCA_007922755.1. NCBI lineage: Eukaryota > Metazoa > Chordata > Mammalia > Rodentia > Pedetidae > Pedetes > Pedetes capensis. The sequence continues at coordinate 153,806 of VMDO01001365.1, read as the reverse complement.
GATGGACTACTTTAATAAATGGAGAAGAATAGATCATTCTCCCATGTACAAATTTTCCTACTAATTTATATAGATCGTCCCCATTCAAGGAGGTGGAACATAACTCCTTATTCCTTAATCATGGTGACTTCTTTCCTAAGAGTACAGTATGGGAAGGGAGAAAAATAACTTTGCAAAGGAGAAATGTGACAAAGGCTACCTCAGCCACATGATCAAGATCAATATCAATAAGTGTCAATCAGGTTGAGAGCAGATACTCTTGAGAAGATGTGATAAGAATATTTCCTCATACCCATAATTGCGTTCTACCATGATTAAAGTATTGTTGTTGTTGTTAGGGGCCATCAAGTCAGGACCACTCATAGCGACCCTACATACAACAGAACAAAACACTACCTGACTTGGTATTAAAGTATTAGACAAGTGCAAATTAAAAAATAATTTATAAAATACCCAACCAATACTTTTCAATGCTGTCAAGGTTATGAAAAATAAAGAGTCTGGGCAATCATCACAGCCTAGAGGAGCCTAAGGAAACATAATGACTAACTGTAATAAGGTATTCTGGAGAGAAAGAGGAGAAGAAGGATTCGTGTGGTGAGTAACAGCAAGCACAAAGATGGGTTCTGAGTTAGGAACAAGCCAAAGAATGTTCTAGGCAAGAGGATAGCATGTGAGAGGACCCATAAGCAGAAAACAAACAAACAATAACATACTAGATTGAATAAAAATAAATAAGGGATATGTATTATGCTAGTTATACTACTTATTCTTCCCGATAGGTCCTAAACAGGTTATTCTCTTCCCATTTCACAGATGAGAAAATCAAGGTGGCATTTTTTTTCTTATGGGCACACAGACAATCAGTGGCTAAAATATAACTGGACCCAAGCTTGGACCCTTTTGTGGTCCTTTTCAATTACCTAATGATCCTGTAGAAGTAGGCTATTCTTGTAGCTTGAATCTAAAATGTTCCCCAAAGGTCGTACGTTTGAACATTTGGTCTCCAGGTAGTGGTGCTCTCCTAGAAGGCTATGGAACTTTGGGAGGTGTGTCCTAGCTTTGTGAAAATAGCTCATTGTTGGTGGGCCTTTGGAGGTCTTATGTGGACCCCCAGTTCTGGTAGCTCTCTCTGCTCCTGATCCACCATGATGTGAGGAGATCCTCTTCCACACACCCTGCCACCGGCTGCTCTGCCATGCCTCTCTGCCATAATAGACTGTGATCCTCTAAATCACAAGCCCCAGTAAAGCTACCCTTCCTCCTTAAGTTGTTCTTCCATGTATTTTTCCATAGTGATGCATGAGCTGACTGACACAGCTGTGGTCAAGCACTTTCTCACTTCTGAAATGGACAGAACTGAGTCTGTGAGGAGCTGGCATGCAGATCAGCATGGGTGCTGGGAAGGGTCATCCCAGCAACCATTTGTTCGAAGTTGCTCCCACAAGAAGCATTCTCTTACTTGCCAGGAACCAGAGCCCTGTGAAACCAGAGAGGTCAAATTCCAACTTATGAGCCCAAGGGAAATGATGTATTATGAAAATATGGCCTGGGAGCTGGAACTAAAAAAGAAAAAAGAAAAAGGCTTATTGTGGAACCAAGAACCAAGAATTAGAGTAGTAGAAAGAAAGACAGAGCTGGAGACAGGCTGTATGGAGGGGTGGGGAGATGGGCAAGGTGAAGAACTTAGTACCAACTTGCAAGATGCCATCAGGAGGAGGCAAGAGGCACCCAGCACTGATAATGTAAAGGTTTCTGTTTCCACTTCTACCCTAATTCCTTCCTCCTCCTCCATTACTACCATATAATAAGCTGCTATAAAGCAGGAGGAACTGCCTAAACCTAGCACCTGCCTGAAAGGTTTGTGGTTCTCCTCTAGGGCCTGGGGATGGAGCCACATTTGCTGGGGTAGGGTAGGAAAATGGATGCCGTAGACAGTGAAGAAATTCAAGTGCTGGGTTTAAGCAATATAGCACTTGAAATGCCAAAAAGGATGGTGCTATGGTTTGGGTATTATTTGAATGTGTCTTCCAAGTGTTCATGTGTTGGAGGCTTGGTGCAAGTGTGGTGGTGTTGAGGTGGTGGGACCTTTAAGAGGTGGGGCCTAGTGGAAGGTGGATAGGTCATTGGGGGTTGTATTCGTCACATGGTATGTTGCTGTGGCACAGAAACTGACTGAAACAAATTTATAGGAGAGAAGATTTATTGGGGATTAGGTTAGCTCATAGTTAGCAGATCACAGTCCAGAACGGTGGCAAGGCAGGTGTGGTGTTGGAAGGGCCCAGGGCAGATGACCTCCTCATATCTTGGCAATCAGGAAGCAGAGAGTGACCAGAGCTGCAGGTTCTAAATAAAAACCTCCAAAGGCCTGCCCACAATGAGTACTTCCACAGAGTTGAGGCCTGTCTCCCAAAGTCCCATAACCTCCTATGACAGTGCCACCAGCTGGGGACCAAGTGTTTAACCACATGATCTTTGGGGGACATTTTAGATCTAAACCATAACACTCTGTCCCTAGCCTCCAAAGGTCTATGACCATTTCATAATGCAAAATGCATTCAGCCCAACTCTAAGAGTCTCCAAAGGCAACAGTCTTAACCATGTTCAAAAGTTCAACTCCAAAGTCTCCACTGAGACTCAAGGCAAACTTAGCTGTGAACTCCTGCAAAACAAAAAAACATTTTATATACTTCCAGCATATAATGGCATTAAGTAGGTATTACCATTCCAAAATGCAGGAATAGGGGCACAGAAAGGAAAATCAGACCATAGAAAGACCAATAACCCGCTGGATAAGCAAATCCTGTTGTTCCATGTCTGGCATCTGGCATACACAACATTATTTGGCATCTGGCATCTGGCATCACCTAGAATTGAACAGGCTTATGTGGCTCCACTCTTTTGGCCTTGCCATTTGCAGCATACATGGGCTTCATTGACTGGCTTCTCTTGTTGCTGGCAGCTTCCTTTGGCAGAGGTTTCACATTGCTGGCATCTCCAATATCCTGGAGTCTCCACTGCAACTTAGCCTTTGTTGTGTGGAGACTGCCAACTCCTGTTTTGCCCTCGGTGAAAAGTTCAAAGCATCTCTTTACTGCAGCTTATTTCTTTAATGATTACAGCCTCCTTGCTCAAACCAGCCCTGTCTACAGTAACCTTAGACAAGCTATTGCATTTTTCCTTTCTAAAGTGCCTATTTTCCAGATCTTCCTGCTGTGCCTTTTGCTCCATTTCTCATCATAAATCTGGCTAAAAGCAGCAAGCAACAACCAACATACAGGCTCAACATTATTTTCTCTGCCAAGTTATCTAGTCCATTAAGATGAGTTGGATGGGGAAAAGCTGTTGCAAAAGACCTCTTGAAAGTATTGAAAAGTAAGTATGTCATATTGATGATGAAAGTGCACCTGATTCATGCCATAATATTTTTAGTCACATCATGTGCTTGTGAAACCTGGAAATTGAATAAGGGAAACAGGAGAAGAATTGGTGCTTTTTAATTATGGTGCTCTAGATGAATATTGAATATCAATGGACTGTCAAAAGAACCAACCTAACTGCCCTAGCAGAAGGGCAACCAGAGTGCTCCTTGGAAGCAAGGATGGATAGACTGCATCTTACATATTTTGGATATATTATCAGGAGGGACCAAACCTTGGAGGACATGATGTTTGAGAGAAGAGTAGGTCAGGACAAAAAAATAGGAAGACCCTCAACTGAATGGATTGACACAGTGGCTAAAACAAAGGGCTTAAACACAGAAAAGATTGTGTGCATGACCCAATGTTGGGGAGTGTTTTCTTCTGTTGTACATCAGGTCGCTATGAGTTGGACCCAACTCAATGGCACTTAACAACAAAATCTTTAGGCCAAGGGCAGACCACACACAATCTCTTTGCTGGAATATAACATGAAAGGTCTCTAGCCCAATGCCTAATAGAGTCCTCATTTTCCTCTGAAACCCTATGAGCCTCATCCACATATCTATTGTCTGACATTTTCTAGTCTTCCTTATTCTCATAAGAATCACCCCTCAAGCTCTGCTTATAGCATTCTAGGGTTTCTCTTGTCTAAATTTCCAAACTCTTCCAAACTCCTCCCACAAACAAGTTCTAACGGCCTAAGAACCACATAGTCAGGTTTCTGCATACCAGTGGCTCCGCTGTCTTGTACCAATTTTCTGTATTATTCAGCTGATATATCACTGTGGCAGAGAAACCAACTTAAACAAACCTATAGGAGAAAAGGTCTCTTGGGGGCTCATGGTTAGAGGATCACAGACGCTGTGGTGGCAGGGCAGGTGTGGTGGTGACAGGGGCCATAAAAGATGACCTCCTGACATGTTAGTGATCAGGAAGCAAGACCTTTCACCATTATGTGACACATCCAATGGAGCCCTTGCCAGAAACAGTGCCATGGATTTGGGACTTTCAGTTTCTGAAACTATCAGCTAAACTTCTTTTCTTTACAGGATTTCCAGCCTCAGGTATTTTGTTATAGTAACAGAAAATGGAAAAAGATAGATGGCCAAAAACTATGGTTAGAACACTCAATACCAATATCAGAAAGTACTTAGAGGGGGTTGACTGTTTACCAAACTAGTTATAGAGGATCATTAGGTCAACTACTTTAAGCTAAAGGACCGAGGATAAGTATGCTAATAAAAAGGAATGGTATAATATGGTCCAATATTTTTGACCAAAAGAAAGTGATGTTTGGGAAGAAGAAATAAGAAAAAGCAGAAATCTACTTTGCCCCTCAGCCCCAGTTCCCAAGTGAAGCCCTTATTTGAATGACCTCTCAGAGCTATGGCATCCTTTGTACCCACTGAGCCTTTCCAGGCAGGCTCCAGAACTGAGTCTGCTTTGTCCTGGGTCCCACCCACCTAGAGGATGGCCTCTTTGGAGGTTGACCTGTTGTTTGTGTGGTCGTTTGGTAGAGGGCCAGAATTTTCTCTAGGGTGAACTGAATGTTAGAGATACAGCTTTGGGGCACGCCTAGCGTCTCCTAATTAGTCAGCTAGAGAGACTCCGTTTTACCACACAGATGGAGTCAGGCCTGTTGTCCTCTTTCCAAGTAAGCTCAAATCAAAGGGAGGTATGGTAGAGCTTCAGAACTTTGAAGCTGGAAGCAATTGACATTTGGATCCTGGAGGAGGAAGGGGAAGTATTTGTGGTTCGATGTTTACATTGGCTCAGATAACAGGGCTCAAACAGTTGCCGTCCTACGTTCTCATCATCACGCCCTTCTGCCTCGGCCCCACTGAGCTGGCTAAGTAGGGTCCCGGGGACATTCCTGGCCAGCTGACCTTTGTCCTGGCTGTTTCTAACACAAGCACTATTAGCTGTCTTGTAGCTCAGGATATTAAATGTTGGGGTGGGGGTGGGGTGGGAGTTCACCAGGTCAGCCTGCAGCTCTGCTTTAGTAGAACATACTGTCAATTGTGTGCCAAGAAGTTCTGTACTTCAGAGACGGTGACACCACTCTGAATTTTTAATATAAAATGGGCTTACTTGGGGGGAAATGTTTGAAATATATTTGTTAAGGACTAAGAATTCTTTTTGAGAAAACATACCAGAAAGTACCACTTTCAGATGAATATTGCCAACTTCAGTGTGTTCAGCTCACTGAAGGCAAACTATAATGGCGCCATCTTGATCCCAGTGCTGAGCAAAAGTACTGCTGGAAGTCATCTTTGGATGTGTTCTTGAGGGACTTGGCCCATTCCTTCACATATCATCAATAGTGAGTATTTGCTCTTGGAAGATGGATTTGATTTGAGAAAAGAGCCAAAATTTATAATGAATTCAATCTCAAATGGTAAGTGTTTTGATGGAGCATTATTGTTTTTAGTAAAAATAATCATAAAAATCCTTTTTTCCTCTACTATCATCTTTCTGCCTGACATCATAGAGTAAGATTTTTCATTTTGGAAAGGTTAGAAGAAATAATGCAAGGCATTCCAAAAGAACCTCATGCTGAATGCTATTTGGACGAACTAAACTCAGTTCTGAATTTGGAGTATCAGTATCATCTATTCAGGGACTATTTAAAAAGAATGGTATTTCAAGCCAATAAAATTAGTAATACTAACATTGATGCAATGCTTTTAACTTTACAGAGCACCTTTGGCACCCATATTTAATGGTTACCAAGTTTCAATGAGGCAATATTTGATCACAGAGATTTTTAACCCCTTTAGGTATAATTAAAGACAGGGGTTTCAACAAATATTTGAGATAGTTTTTTGGTTCCCTGTGTGAAAACTTTTTGTATAAAAGTGTATATATTAACTTTATAAATTTATCTATATATAAACTTTGTATTGCCATATATATACATACATGCCTGTAGCCTTAGCCCTGTGGCATCTGATCCCATTAGATCTCGGAAACTAAGCAGGGTCGGACCTGGTTAGTACTTGGATGGGAGACCACTGGGAACACCAAATACTGTAGGCTTGGGAGAGGGACCCAGCAACCCCCTCCCAAAAATCAATCTGCCATTGAAAACCCTAAGAACAGCAGAGAAGCACTGACAATAGTGTTTCACCTGTTGTACGTAGGGTTGCTATGAGTCAGATACCGACTTGAGGGCACCTAACAACAACAAATATATATAACCACAATCAGTTAAAAAAAATATATATGTATATATGTTAACACATGCGCATGGGTGCACACACACACACACAAACAGACAAAATCATACATTATGGTGAAGTAAATCATAACATGAGCTCAGGAGCCAGCCTGCAAGTGTTCAAGTCTTGTATCCATTGTTTACTTCACTCAAGTTAGGTAACCTTCAGGAATCTCAGTGCTACAGTTTGGATTTTAAATATTCTCAAAAAGCCTGTATGTTAAAGTCTTGGTCCCCAGCTGATGGTGCCATTTGGAGGTGATGGAACCTGTAAAAGGTGGGACCTATTGAAAGGAGGTCAGGTCAGTAGGGTTACACCCTCAAAAGGGATACCCCAGACCCTTTGCTTTCTCTCTTTTTGCTTCCCTGGCAACAAAAGGTGAAGAGCTACCAGAAGGACCCATGGGTCCTTTGGTGCAGCGAACACCTGGCTGGGATCCCAGGGATGCGCTTCTGCCCCACACTCCTGAGTTCTTCCGGAGACTTCCATAGTGTGTAGGAGGGCAGCTCCTCAGCTCCCTGACCTGCCTTGAAGAAAGCTTCTCTTTACAAATTCTCATTTGCCACAGCGCTGACACTGCCCCTTCTCTTTTCCCAATAGGCGAGTTGCTCCGGCATCTCTTGCTGTCAGCACACAAGGTTGCTCCATGGGGTGATGGTGGGTACCACCCGCTGACATCTTGTGGATCTCCCCATGGTCTATGAGTCCTGGTGCTTGTGATATTTGTCTGTGGGGCTAAGTCCCCAATTCCAGCGCATTAAGAAAATCCTTTTTAAGAGGATTTAAGAAAACACTTGTTACTGTATTGTATTGGAATTGCCCGCTTGTTCATCTATCTCCTTCATCATAAGTTTTTCCAGGACATAGACTACATCTTACTGTATTTTGTGTGCCTGAAAATTTTAATTGTGGTAAAATATATGCAACCTGAAATTTCCTATCTTAACCCTTTTCAACTGTACCCTTCAGTGGCATTAAGTACATTTCATACATTTCACAGCCTTCACCCCCATTCCTTACCAGCATTCTCTTCGTGTCCCCAAAATAGAACTTTGTACCCATTAAACTGTAACTCTCCATTCCACCCGCCTCCCAGCCCCTGGTGTTTCTGTCTCCATGAATTCAACTCCTTTAGGTATCACATGGGCTGGGGTTTAGCTCAGTTGGTAGAGTGCTGCGCACTCTGCAGACCTGGGTTCGATTACCAGCCTTACTAAAATGGGAGAAGGACCTACCAGCCCACTTCGGGAACACTCATGAAACAATCAGCCATCCAGAACCCTATGAATAGCAGAGAAGCAATAGTGCCAGGCATGCACAGTGTTGAGGAGGATTTCGTTCTGTTGTACATAGGGTCACTAGGAGTTGGACCTGACTAGAGGCACCTAACAACAACAAAACAACAACAACAGGTATCTCATGTAAGTGGAATCATATGGTATTTGTCTTCTGTGACTGACATTTTACTTATCATAAGGATCTCAGGGCTCATCCATGTTGTAACATGTCTGAATTTTCTTCCTTTTTAAAGCTGAATAATATTCCATGGAAGGTATTTGTACAATTTGTTTATCCATTCACCACCACCAACAAAATTCACCTGTTAATGGAAAATTGAATTGCTTTTACCTTTTGGGACTTGTGAATAATGGTGTTATGAACCTGTCTTGCAAATATCTCTTTGAAACCTATGAATGTCTTTGTAAACAGGCCCAGAAGTGGAATTGCTGGAACATACTGTACCTCTGGGTCTAATTTCTTGAGGAATTATCATATAATTTTTTTCATAGTGATATTTATTATCTTCCATTCCTACCAACAGTTCACAGAGGTTCCCATTTATCCACATCCTCATCAACACTTACTATTTTCTGTTTTAAAAACAGTAACCATATTAGTCAGTGGGAGGTGGTACCTTGCTGTGTTTTTGGTTCCTATTTCCCTAAGGATGAATGATGTTGAGGATCTTTTCATGTGTTTATTGGCTATTTATATGTCCTCTTTAGAGAGGTGTCTATTCAAATTCTTGCCCAGATACTTTCTTCCATTCTTTGTACTGGGCTTTCACTCTGTTGATGGTGTCCTTTGGTGAACAAAAGTTTTCTAGTTGACGTAGTCCTAGTTGTCTATTTTTTATTTTGCTTTACACTTTTTCTGTCAGATTCAAGGAATCATTGTCAAATCCAACGTCATGAAACCTTGCCCCTATGTTTTCTTCTAGGAGTTTTACAGTTTGGGGTCTTTTGCATGTGGATGTCCTGTTTTCCTCATAGTATTTGTTGAAAACCTTGTCCTTTCTTCAATGACTGTCCTGGCACTCTTTCCAGAAATCATTTGACTATATACTTAAGAGTTTATTTCTGATGTTGTATCCTATGTCCTTGACCTATATGCTTGGCTTTATGTCAATACCCATGCTGTTTTGATTATTGTAGCTTTATAATATGCTTTAAATTCAGGAAATGTGAGCCCTTCAACTTTGTTCTTCTTTTTTATAATTAAAAAAAAATTTATGGTGCTGGGGATCAAACCCAGGACCTCATGCATGCTAATCACATATTCTAGCACTGAGCTACATCCCCAGCCCCTTTGTTCTTCTTAAAAAAATATATATAATGCCTTGAAGTCCCTTGAGATACCATATGAGTTTTATACATTTTTTTCTTGTTTTGCAAAAAAAAAAAATTATGTTTGAATTTTGATAGAGATTATGTTGATTATGGTAGGGTTGGCATCCTAACAATGTAAAGTCATCTGATTCATGAGCATGGGATATCTTTTCATTCATTTGTATCTTCTTTAATTTCTTTCAGCAATGCTTATTGCTAATGTATAGTTACATAACTGATTTTCGAGTGTTGATTCTGTGTCTTAAAACTTTGCTGAATTTGTTTATTAGTTCTAATTGTGTATGAGTGCGTGCATGTAATCTTTAGGGTTTTTGTATATAAGATCATATTGCCTATGAACAGAGATAGTTTTGGTTCTTCATTTCCAGCTTGGATACTTTATAACCAATTTCTCTTACCTAAATGCTCTGGTGAGAATTTCCAGCACTGTGTTAAATTGTTGTTGTTGTTAGGTGCCGTCGAGTCAGTATCCGACTCATAGCGACCCTCCTAGGGTTTTCAATGGTCGACTGTTTCAGGATTGTCTTGGGAGTGGATTGCCAGGTCCTTCTCCCATTTTTGCAGTGCTGGGAATTGAATCTGGGACCTCAGAGACTGCAGCGCAGCACTCTACCAACTGAGCTAAATCCCAGCCCACTGTGTTAAATAGAAGTGGCAAAAGTGGACTTCCTTAACTTGTTCTCAGTCTTAGAGAAAAATTTTAAATTCCCACCACTGAGTAGAGGTTATCTGTGGGCTTTTCATATATGACCTTCATTGTGTTAAGATACTTGCCTTCTATTCTTAGTTTGTTGAGTGCTTTTTGTTTGTTTGTTTTTTCAGTACTGGGGGTTGGACCCAGGGCCTAACACCTGCTAGGCAAGCACTCCACCACAGAACTGCCCCCGAAACCCCATAAAAAATTTTTTTTGAAATGGTCTCGCTAAGTTACACAGGCTGCCTCTGGCCTCAAACTCCCAACCCTCCTGCCTCAGCCTCTCGAGTTGCTGGGATTACAGGCATGCGCCACCATACCTGGCTAGCATTAATTCCTTAAGTGCTTAGAATTCACCAGTAAAACCATGTGGTCCTGGGCTTTTCTTTGTTGGGAGGCTTTATTTTTAATTCAATCTTTTTACTGGTTGTGGTTATGCTCAGAGTTTTTATTTCTTCATGATTCAGTCTTTGTAGAGTGTTTCTTGAAATTTGAGCATTTCAGCTATGTTGTCAAGGGTGCTGGGGTACCTGTGATCCTTGTTTCTATTCCTGTAAACTTGGTTGTAATGTCCATTCTCATCATAATTAAACCTATTCAGTTCTTGCCTATGTTCAGATACTTCTTGTTGTTGTTGTTGTTAGGTGCTGTGGAGTTGTGCCCCACTCATAGTGGCCCTCATAGGGTTTTCAATGGCTGATTGTTTCGGGATTGCCTTGGGAGTGGATTGCCACATCCTTCTCCCATTTTTGCAGTGCTGGGAATCGAACTTGGGACCTCAGAGACTACAGAGCATCGCTCTACCAACTGAGCTAAATCCCAGCCCTGTTCAGATACTTAAAAAATCTTAATTAAGTTGAACATAAGAGAGAAAAGCCCTGGGCCCCTCCAACCACATTGACAGCCCATCTTGGGCAGGTTCGCTGGGAAGGGCTGGGTCTGGACAAGGAGGCAGCAGTAACAGGGTCATCAGGTCAGAACTCAGGCCACCAGAGCAGGACCCCAAAGCTCCCAGCCCTGGACACTGGTGGGTGACGCTCTGTGAGATGTGGGCATGGTGGGGGTGAGGGAGGCATGATGGGTCCACCCAGCAGGGATGCCCAGAGCCCACAGGGGGAGCTCAACCTGACCAAGAGAGCCGAGGGCGCAGCCTGCGTCCCCAGCCCAGCTCCGTAGACGTGGGCTCAGCAGAGGGGCAGTGGATTCATGCACACTTTGCTCTTGGAGAAGTGCAGTCCAGCTAGGAGCCACTCAGCAAGCTTCTTTAGGACAGAGTAGAGGCATCCTGCATGGCGCCCTCTCACGGTATGACCAGGAAGGGGTCTTGGAGACCTTAGGGAACACCTATGTGTGTTGGAGTGGGGGCGGCAACTTTTGCTGGGTGGAAGCCATTCCCCACCAGTGTTCACCCCTTTCACGGACTCAGTCTCAAGGGGCATCTCCCCCACCCCCTTGGACAGCCAAATTAGAAAGATTCTTCTATTTTTTTTTTCTTTTTCTTTTCTTTTCTTTTTTCTTTTTCTTTTCTTTTGTTCTTTTCTCTTTCTTTTCTTTTTCTTTTGTATTTGCAGAGCTTGGGGTTTGAACCCAGAGCCTCGTGCCTGCTTTGCAAGTGCTCCGTCACTGACCTGTGCCCCCAACCCTCTTTTTTATTTGTTATCAGGCTCTAGCTAAGTTATGCAGGCTGCCTCAAGCCTCGAACTGGCTATCCTTCTGCCTCTGTCTCCCAAGTCCCTGGGATTATGGTGCGCACCACCATGCCACTGATTCCATTGTCTTTCCGTGAGGAGGTGTACTTCTGCTTGTTCAGCACGATTCCAGTCCCGGGGTTTTCACCACTTCTAGAAGCACTGCCACCCCCACCCCACCAAGAATCTCCCTTAACCATTGGCATTAACCACAATTAGACCACTGTCTGAAATTTGTTGTTGTTGTTAGGTGCTATTGAGTCACGTCTGACTCATGGTGACCCTCACAGGGTTTTCAATGGTTGATTATTTTCAGAATTGTTTTGGGAATGGATTGCCATGTCCTTCTCCCATTTTTGTGGTGCTAGGGATTGAACCTGGGTCCTCAGAGAGCACAGAGCAGTGCTTTATCAACTGAGCTAAACCCCAGCCTGTCATACTCAGCAAGTGTTTAATAGATAGATGCTTGCTGTGGTTTGACTGTAGTCTCAAAGTTCACGTGTTGGAAACTTAGTTCCCAATGCAACAGTATTGAGAGGTGGGACCTTTAGAGGTAATTAGGTCATGAGGGTCTTCCTTCCTAAATGGATTAGCGCCATTATTAAAGGAGTAGGTTACTTATTACACAAATAGTTTCCTGCCCCTTTCCTTTCCTATCCTTCCTTCCACTTCCCTGCTTTTCTTCTCTTCCTCCCCTCCCTTTTCTTTTTCTTTCTCTCTCACCCTTTTGCCTTCTACCAGGTAATGATATATCAAGAAGGTCCTGCTATATAGGAGCCTCTTGGCCTTTGACTTCTCAGTATCAAGAACTGTGGGACAAGAGCCAGGTGCCGTGGTACACGCCTGTAATCCAGCAGCTTGGGAGGTGGACGCAGGAGGATCGCAAGTTCGAGACCAGAGGCAGTCTGTGTAATTTGGTGAGACCCTGTCTCAAAAACAAAAGTAAAAAAAAAAAAATGGGTTGGGGGTGCAGCTCAGTTGTCCAGCAGTTGCAAAGCATGCAAGTGTGAAACCCAGGGTTCAACCCCCAGTGCTGGGGAAAAAAAAAAAAAAAAAAAAAAAAAAGAACTGTGAGACATAAGCCTCTGTTGTGTATAAATTACCCAGTCTCAGGTATTCTGTTATAACAGCACAAAGCCGACTAAGACCATGATGGCTGCTACATTTTTTTTTTTTTTATGGCTGTAGCCTTTCCAGAGTATCCTAGCTGAGGGAAGATAGAGGAGAAACAGATTCTCTGCTGCAATCACAGGAGACCAAAGGGAAATGTGTGTGTCAACAAGTCTTCCCTTTCCTCCATCCTTCTCATTTTTATTCAACTACCCAGAGACCAGCATTCTCATTTCAGGCTTTTTGAGGAGGAAACAAACACAGCAGATGACAGGCAATGCCAGCTAGCAATTTTGTTTTTTTTCTTCAGAGCAGGTTAGCAGGGTCTAATAAAACACATTGAAGAGGAATTACATGAAACCAAAGCGGAAACTGTGAAATGCAAGCTGATATTTTTAGAAGTTTGTATAATGGCAGGTCAGATTCCTGAGGATTAGCCAGAGTGGTAAATCTAACACCACTTATTCAGAAAGGGGGCAAAAGATACAACACGCAATTAGAATTTAGCAGCAATTGTGTGTGTGTTGGGGGAGGGGATCAACTCTTCTTGAACTTCTGAAACGAACAGCTTAGAGACTGTAATTTGAATATCGATAGCCAACCAGAGGGGCTCTAGGAGGGGAGGAAAGCCGGTGGGGAGGGGAGAGAGAAGGAGGGGTGGCCAGAGCTTCATTATTTTCATATTTTCAAGCCATGAATAGTTTGGAAGGATGATGGCCAGAGGGGACCAGGAGAATTAGTGGTTGTTTGATTCCGGATCAATTTTCAGATCTGCTCGCGTTATAATGGTGTGACTGCTGCTTTCAACACCCTTGTGACTCAGGCTCCAGATGTGCGGGGCCGACACGTCCCCAGGTCCCACCAGCGCCGTGGTGTGCCCCCGGGCCTCTCTTCCATCCCCCACCAAACAGTTTTTGCCCTGGACTGACTTATTCATATCCAAGAGATCTGCACGTGGCCTTTGAAAGAGAAGACATGAAAATGAAACCCTTCCGAACAAAGGACTCGGGCGTTCTGTGCCTGCCTTAGGAAGAGGTGGTGGCGGGAAGGCCACACCGGGACAGGAGGGGCCAAGGCCCTGTTACCTTCCGAGAGCAGGTTTTGGGAGGATGGAGTTCTGAGCTTCCGGGGAGTGAGGATGAGGTGGGCATGAAGGAAGGAGGGTCGCAGAAGACGAACGTGCCTAGCCTGACGGCCTGCCTAAGGGCTCGGTCTGCTGGTCTGAATTTGAACTTTATCATTACTTTCTGTAGAATAATGGGAGAGCTTCAGTGTTGGAAAGGATCTTCACCATCCATTCCATCTTTTCTCAGAGTGGGGTCAGCCATCTTTGGGATGCCCAAGCATAATCTTGTTGTTGTTGTTGTTAGGTGCGACTCATAGTGACCAAATGCACAGCTGAACAAAACACTCCTCATCACTGTACCACTGTGCCTGTCCGGCACTAGGTCACTGCTTCTCCACGATTCATAGGGTTTTCGATGGCTGACTGTTTTGAGATTGCTTCTGCGGGGCGGGGGCTGCCAGGTCCTTGTCCTGGTTTTTGCTGTTGTAGTTGTTGTTTTGTGGTGCTGGGGAGGAAATGCAGGGCCTCAGACAGGGCAGAGCAGCACTCTACCAACTGAGCTAAACCCCAGCGCTAAGCATAATCTTAGCGGTGTGTAAGTTCTGTGTGAGATTTGGTAGTTTGTACTCTCATCTTGATGATGATATGTTATCAGAATACTCCAGGAATCGAAGTGAGGACCTAAAGCATTGTGGTACTGAGATCGTGTCTATGTTGGATGAGGCAGGCATCCAAGGGAACCTGGGCTTGAGCTCATCTGATGGTGACAAAGCTAAGGGGTCCTAAGGTCACCACTGCACCTACCACCCCTGGTCTGCTTTGTATTCTATTTATGTTGTTGTTAGGTGCCTTTGAGTCAGTGTCCGACTTCTAGTGGCCCTACGTACAACAGGCAAATCACTATTGTCAGTGCTTCTCAGTTATTCATAGGGTTTTCAATGGTGGATTGATTTTTGGAAGTGGGTTGCTGGTTCTTCTCCCAAGCCTACAGCACCTGGTGTTCCCAGACGGTCTCCCATCCAAGTGCTAACCAGGCCAGACCCTGCTTAGCTTCCGAGATCTGACAGGATAGGATGCCACAGTGGTACCGCTGCAGGCACTCTATCTATAGCTGTAATAAACACAAGACTTATTTGCCAATGGTAATTTACAACTAAAAGATACTTACATAGGCTATGATGTTTATTTCTCAAGCTTTTTTTTTAATAAATGAAGACTTTGATTGGATGTCATGAAAATGATGTACTCTAACAGATGGCTAAAAGAACGGAGTCGAGTTTAATAGGTAAATTATGCATTTCATAAAGTTGAGATTAAGGACTGTCAGACATGCTGTATGAATTCAAGTTTCCAGTAATTTTAAAAGAGAAGCCGTGATAGGAAAATTTAGTCATCACATAACACACAGAAGTAAAGACAAACCGAACTCCATAGTAACTGAGTTCTAGCCTTCAGCATGCTCTTCATGTTGGGAATCGCAATTCAGTTTCTGCCAAACAATGTTATTTGTTATTTTAAATTAATGGATTTTATTGCTTTTTGAGTTTTCTTTCTATTCACTTAAGTGAATATGACTTTATAGCTGCCTGATAGTTATAAGAAGTTATACCTGGTGTTATATTTGTACAAAACATAATAAAATGTGTGAAATCAGCCCTATGCATCTGCCAGGACTCTTTTCCCATTAAAAGGAGTCTGTCTATAACTTACCCTTGAGCAGCTCGAATCTGTCCATTGCTCTCACTTAAGGGAATAATCCTCTGGTTGTCTTATGGATCGGTCCTGGTGTTGGAACTGCCATAATCTTTCCAAAGAAAACTCAGCCACCTTGTTCACCTAAACGTGGATCTTTCTATGTCCTGCTTAGTGTCATTTCATTTCTCTGTTCCATTTGCTCCTTTTGTCCTCCCCTCCCTGTGTTCTTATATTTGCCACGACAAAAGTTCTGCTCATGTGTCAAGACCAGCTTGTCAAAGAAGGGAAGAAGCTCCTTCTTATGTGAAAGCTTCCTCCTCCTTCCTTCCGTCCTTCCTTCCTTCCTTCCTTCTCTCCTTCCTTCCTTCCTTCTCTCCTTCCTTCCGTCCTTCCTTCCTTCCTTCTCTCCTTCCTTCCTTCCTTCCTTCCTGCTCTCCTTCCTTCCTTTATTCTTTCTCTCCTTCCTTACTTCCTTCCTTCTCTCCTTCCTTCCTTCCTTCTTTCCTTCTCTCCTTCCTTCATTCTCTCCTTCCTTCCTTCCTTCCTTCCTTCTTTCCTTCATTCTTTTCTTCCTTCATTTCATTTCACTTCATTTTACATTTTCAGACAAGGTCTTGCTATGTAGCCCAGGCTGGCCTTGAACCCACCATCTTCCCGCCTCAGCCTCTAGAGTGCTGGCATTACAGGCATGTACCACCATGCCCAGTTTCCTTTTTCTTTTTTTTAATTAAAAATTTTTTTAATTAGTATAAAAATTAATGGATTTCATTCTAACATTTCCATATATCCCTATCATTATACGTTGTTTATGCTCACCCCCCATAACCCTCTCATGCCCTCCTCCCCTCTCCTCTGATCCCCTTCCCATCCACAAATGGTCCCCTTCTGCCTGCATGCTTTGTGCATATATAATCTATGTGTGTATATATATAATATGTATATATGTATATTTATTTAAATCTAGATTCTGCCTCTGAAAGAAAGCCTATGGCATTGTCTTTCTTTCCCTCCATTACCCTTCCTCCCTTGCTTTTTGGATCCTGCAGATTGCCCCCATGTCCCTCCCCTGGACCTTACAGTTTTTATGGTACATGGAACACTTTCCACATAACATAGAAAGTATTGACTTCTCAAATGTCTCAATTTGCGCTTCTCAAAGGAGTGGATCCTAACCCTATTCATTCTCTATTCCAGTCCACAAACTTAATAAAAGTTTGTTAAATAAGTTAGATCTTTCTACAGCAAAATAACACATCCTAATAAAACCAGTCATCCGACCATACTTTCTCAGACACAGCCTCTAATGTTATCCTTGCAAGATATCCAAGAGACATTTATTAAGCTGCTAGCATTATTTTTTTTAACCAAATTAGAGCATGAGAGGAATAAAACAGAAACAGGAACAATTTGCCAGCAAGACACTATAAAGATCTTGGGAATTTACAGGCAGAAGTGGGCAAGAGGCTCTCTCTAGGGCCAGTTTTTGACCTTTCCATTTATGTTTGAGGAAAAGGGGTTGAAAGTTAATTCTTGTTTGAATCTGGCCTTGTGATTGGTTGCAAGTGGAAAGACTTCTTGCTGCAGGAAATGATGTCATCACGTTGACAAGTTGGGTTTTGGACAGGCAAATGGAAAATGTTCTTAATGAAAGCACAGAATCGTCAGTCTGAGCACGGGGAAGAAGCACAGGGAGGGAAAATGAGGAAAAATCCACATTAAATAGATGTGCCTAGCAGCATAGTGATGAGAAAGGGGATTTAGAGGTTATGGTGAGTGTGGGGGGGAATTCTTCACATTATTATCCTAATGCTTCTCTACGGTTTAAAAAGTGAATATATAGAGTGTATCCCAAGTGGAAAGAAAATGTCAGTTGTTGGCTTCCACATTGGAGGTATGGGTGCCAGAGTTATGACAGAGTCGGATATTCTGGGCTACCATGCATCCCAACCAATAAATTCACTTTTATTTGTGAAAATGTTTGTGTAGGATATGGGGTCACCCATATCCTACAAGTGATCAGATACCCGTAAATGGTAACCATAGTAGCTCTCACTTACAAAGCTCTGATTGAATGTTCTACATGCTTCATTTGTAGTAAGTCATTTAATTCTTTCTCTAATGCTTTGAGCCTGCAGCCATACCACTGTGGAGTCCGATCCCATCAGATCTTGGAAGCTAAGCAGGGTTAGGCCTGGTTAGTACTTGGATGGGAGACCACCTGGGAACACCAGGTGCTGTAGGCTTGGGAGAAGGACCTGGCAACCCCCTCCCAAAAATCAATCGGCCATTGAAAACCCTATGAACAGCAGAGAAGCACTGACAATAGTGTGTCACCGGTTGTGCATAGGATTGCTATGAATTGGACACCAACTTGTTGGTACGTAACAATGACAACACCATGCTTCTCATACCTTCTCCATTTTTCTCAGGAAAGAAATCACCAAGAAGTTAAGAAGGATGCTGAGAGTCACGCAGCTAGTTGGTGGCAAAGTCTGTATGCAACCTCACATGGCCTAACTCCGTAGTCTGTCCAGAATTATGGCAGAGTGCACATCCCATTCCGCCATGGTGGAAAGAACATGAACATTGAAATCACACCAGTCTACATGCACACCCTGACTGCTGGCCTTCAACAGGGGACCCATTATTCAATGTCTCTCAGCCTCTGTTTTAGCATCTACAAAATGAGAATAGTAATATTTAACTCATGAGATCTTTGTGTGGAATCAGCGAGCAAGTGTACATAAAGTCCTTGGGACAGTACAGGAAATAAATGAATCATTTCCCCACGCCCACATCATCCTTCCTTTAGGAATCATTAGAAACTAGGGCCTCAGAGTTTCTCAATGAGATATGATAGAGGGGACGTGAACCTGGTGTCTGGGCTGGTGCCATCTAGGATGTGGGTCCCACGGGATCGAGGGCCTCCTGCTATCTCAGAAAGGGTCTAAGGACTCAGGAACCCACGAGGCTGAACATGAAGAAAATGAGACTTGCAATCAAATTGCTCCCACTAATCCCTTATGCTATCTGCAAACAAGGTAAAACATCTTCATGGCCTGCACAAATTTAGCTACGACGGCCTGGGTGGTTTCCTTGTCCAGCCCATTGTCTCAAATGGAGGCTGGAGTGCTCATCTTCTTGTGGAAGGACGTGTATGGAAAGGAGAATGGGCAGCCCTGGAACTGGGGAGAAATCTTCAGAGTGGAGAGGGGGCACCCAGCACGCCGCATTCTCCAGCCAACCCGCAGGAGATTCTTAGAATCGGTTCCACTGTCCTAGAAGCTCCGGGCTTCTCAGACAGAGAGGCACCTCAATCAACATGTAAGTCACGGTGAACAACTATCATTAAATGGCCCCAAACTACAACTTGAAGTAGGCAGATTTGGACCATATACCCAGGCCCTGCCAGGAACGCCTCCAGGCAAGGCACGCAGTGGCCACCTGTCATTTCCTTAACCTTAGATGAGTGAAAAACTATATTCTATACAACTACATTTTTTTTCAGTACTGGGGGTGGAAGCCAGGGCCTTGCTCATGCAAGGCAATACCACTGACTTGCACGGCCAGCCCCCTTTTTGTTTTTATTTTGAGACAGGGTTTCCCTACGTTGCATGAGCTGCCTCTGGCCTTGACCTTGTGATCTACCTGCTTCAGCCAAGTAGCTGAGATTATAGGTGTGCCCCTCTGTGCCCAGTTTATACAACTGTATTTTAATGGACATCCCTTACCACATTATTGTGGTCTTTATCAAATATGCTGAATGTTCACTCTTTAGGGACATCTGCTAAATGCCAGGAATTCAGACACAACCAAAAGTTCAGTCCGCACTTTCTAGGAGTGCAGAGTTCTATAGGGAGATAGTCAAATAAGCAAGCAATTACTATGTTGTTGTTGCTGTCAGGTGCCATCGAGTCAAGTCTGACTCATAGCAACCCTCATAGGGTTTTCAATGGCTGACTGTTTTGGGATTGCTTTGGGAGTGGGTTGCCACTTCCTTCTCCCATTTTGCTGTGCTGGGAATTGAACTCAGGACCTCAGAGACTGCAGAGCAGTGCTCTACCAACTGAGCTAAATCCCAGCCCCAAGCAATTACAATAGGGTGCAAGACAATCTACCATCATCTACTACCCAAGCAAGTGATGCTTTGAGACTGCAGGGGAAACGTAAGAGGGCACACTTGAGCCACATCTCCAAAGAGGAGCAGAGGATGGGAGGGCATTTGAGGCTGGGGCTTGCTCTGGGAAGTGAAGAGCAGGAGCATGTGGTTGAGATAAGATACAACACAAGGAAAAGCTGAGTCGCAATGGGCCCCAGATGCCATAAAGAGGTGCGTGAGCTTTGGGCCTTAGGTGAACAAAGCTTTACCTTTTCTGGATGCTGAGGATGGGGGAATTTGTGGTCTCGTTCTCTGGAAAAGAATGTGCAGCAACAACTATGCATATTGCACTTTGCATGGTTCCTTAGGAGGGGTTGTGGATCCCTGGCAGTTGTTACGCATGCTCCGCTCTCAGTAGGAGAGATTACTCCTACTCAATAGGAGATTACTCCTACTGAGAGCGGAACGTGCGTAACAACGTGCATAGCAGAAGAGTTCAAGTCCAGCAATGCTGTGTCCATCAAGTAATTGTACCTGTAAGCCCTGAACCCACTACGTGTCTGTCAGCTTGTCGTGCTGTGGGGGGCTTGCGCGTTGCCGTGATGCTGAAAGCTATGCTGCTGGTATCTCAGATGCCATCAGGGCCACCTATGGTGGACAGGTTTCTAGACTAAGACAGACTAGGGAGAAGGACCTGGCAGCCCACTCCCAAAATAATTAGCCATTGAAAACCCTATGAATAGCAGAGAAACCTTGTCAAATATAGTGCCAGAAAATGAGGCCCCCAGGCTGGAAGGCATTCAAAAAAAGACCGGGGAAGAGTTGATTCCTCAAAGTAGCTGTTATTAGGTGTTGTCGAGTCGGTATCTGACTCATAGCGACCCTGCGTACAACAGGCAAAACACTATTATCAGTGCTTCTCTGCTATTCATAGGGTTTTCAATGGCAGGCTGATTTTTGGGAGTGGGTTGCCGGGTCTGTTTCCCAAGCCTGCAGCACCTGGTAAGTACTAGCCAGGCCCGACCCTGCTTAGCTTCCGAGATCTGATGGGATCAGATGCCACAGGGCTACGGCTTCAGGCTTCCTCAAAGTAGAGTCAACCTTAATAAGAAGAATGGAATAAAGTGCCTGGGACCTCCTTTTGTTGCTGTGACATGACTCAAAATGAGAAGAAACTGTCTACAACAATGGGCTCAAACATAAAAAGATGGTGTGCATGGCGGTGTTAGGTAGTGTTTTGTTCTGTTGTACATACGGTCTCTAGGAGTCAGATCTGACTCTACAGCACGTGACAACAACATAACCCCTGGAGCAGTATGAAGGGTGGTAGATTAGAGGAAGCCAGCCTGAAGGCATGCAAGATGGATCCTCTTCTGTGCAGCAGTTTAGGAAAACCAATGGTTTCGTTTAAACCCCTTCATCTTCACAACTTTTGTTAGGAGATGGACAAGATGCAAATCTCACTTGTTGGACTCAGAGCACGTTCTGCCTCGCCTTTGCCCTTTGTGGGGAAGGTGCCCGTGGCCTCCACCTCCCCATGAGGGAAGGCTAAGGGAAGGTCAGAGGAGAAGGTGGGGACTGCAGGTGGTGTCACCAGCCCTGGGCAGGCGGTGTCCACTCACCCCTGTGGAGTTCATCTCTGGAAGGCGTTCCCCGAGCACTCTGTCCACCTCCATTGCCGGCAGTGGCGTCCCACTCCCAAAAGAGGCCACGCCCAGGTGATGGGCCCTCCTGGACTTCTGCATGTTGGGGAGGGGCCGGGATGAGGAGCGGGAAGAGTGCATTAGCTTAGCAACGGAACAGGGGTACAGGAATCGGAGCGCAATCCTGACTCTTCCCGTGAGACCCTGGGGAAGGGGCTCTGTGCCATTCTCCTTTCACTTATTAAATGGGAATAACAACCAAAGCGCCATGCTGCCCTAGAAGGACCAAGGAAGGCCTTTGTAAATACTGCCACAAGGTGATGGAGTGGTGACACATGGCTGATTTATAGTCTTCCTTTTCCTTTTCTTTTCTCTTTTCCTTTCCTTTCTTTTCTTTTTCCCTCTCTTCCTTCCTTGCTTCCTTACTCTTTCCTTCCTTCTCCTTCCTTCCTTCCTTCCTTCCTTCACTCCTTCCTTCCTTCCTTCCCTCCCTCTTTCTTTTGTTTTCTTTTCTTTCTTTCTCTTTCCTCTCTCTCTCTCTCTCTCTCTCTCTCTCTCTCTCTTTCTTTCTTTCTTTCTTTCTTGGCACTTGGGGGCTGAACCCAGGGCCTCGTGCATGCTAAGTAATTGATCTACCACTGAGCTGCACACCCAGTCCCTCTCCATCCCTCCTTTTTAAATTTTGAGAAAGAATCTTGCTAAGTTGCACATGCTGCTTCTGGCCATGAACTGGTGATCCTCCTGCCTCAGCCTCCCAAACTGCTGGGAGTACAGGTGTGCACCACTGTACCAGGCTTACAGACATCCTTGACTTTCTGGCAGACTTTCTCCCTCCCAGGAAAAATAAACAATATAAATAAATAAATAAATAAATATATATATATATATATATATATATATATATATATATATATATACACACACACACATACACACACACACACACACACACACACACATATCATGTATGTTGCCCTTATGGCAAAATCGGGATGTACATATATAGATAGATATACTCACAAAAAAAGACATGCAAGTAGAAAGGAGACTACTGGTGAGGAGGAGGGTCATGAGAGGGTAAGGGGGAGGTTAGCATGAGCAATGGGCAATGAAATGCAGGTATGGAAATGTCATAATGAGACCCATTAAGTTGTACATTAAAAATTCCTAATAAAAAAGGTTAAAAAAGAGAGAAAAAGAAAGAAAGAGGAAGACAGAAAGAGAAAGAAAGAAAGAAAGAGAAAGAAGGAAAGAAGAAAAGAAAGAAAAAGAAGAAAGAAAAGAATGAATGAATGAAAGGGAAAAAGAAAAAAGAAAGAAAGAAAGAGAAAGAGAGAAGAAAGAAGAAAGAAGAAAGAAAAGAAAGGAAGAAACAATGAATGAAAGAGCCCTCCCAGAAACTCTGAGAAGGGAAAGTGCTCTGCATCCCTTTCTCGGTGCCTTCTGCAACTGCTGCCATGTGACAGCCAAGCTGTGAAGATCAAAAAGGGGACAGAGGCAAAGAGATGAGCAGGTTAAGCCGGCCCCACCATCTCTTAGAAACAGCTGCCTGTGGAAGCCAGGGCTGCTTATAACGTAGAGGGTTTTTTAATGTTTTGGTTTAGTTCATTTATTTTTGTGGTCCTGGGGATAAACCCCAGGGCCCTGCACGTGCTAGGCAAGTGCTCTACCACTCAGCTATAGTTACAGTCTGTTGAAGCCAAGACAGCCTATGGCACTTGCTGTACCCCCACCAGGAGGCATGGGCTGTTCAGAACGGCTCAGGGACCCTGAAGTCACGTTGCAGAGGGCCGATTCGCCCATCCATCCCATCCCATGCTGGTTCCTTTTCCTTTAAGATCCATCTTATACCTGGATGATGGGGAAATGATGAGGCCTGCTGAAGGTAAGGAAGGTAAGCCAACCGCACGCTCCCTTCAGATTCCCAGGGCTTGCTCCACAGAGAGATGCCCGGTGGGGCTTCAGCTTTTTCAAGAGATGGGTTTGTCGCCATCTCTGCCAGTTGCTGTGGAGTATAGGGGGAGCGTTGTTACAGGTAACAGATTATTTTTAATTCTGCCTTGTTATTTGGAACCGACTTCCCATATGTTGTTGTTGTTCCATTCCTTGCATGAATTTTCTCAAATATTTGTAACATATGTCATATCTATATGCAGATTTTAAATTATGGATGCCTTCATCCAATCATTTTCGAAGGGGGGGTAAAAAAATCCAAGTCTAATACTCTCAAGCAGGACCACGGTCTCCTGGGCACCCGATACCGTTCAGGTAGACACATCTGGTGAAATGCATCACATCAAATTAGTATCAAGGGTATTCAGACTCGGAGACTACAGGCAGACGAGCCTCTTCTAATGTACTGCTTTTTAGATTGTTGGGGAAACTTGAATCCCAATTCTCCTGTGAAATGAGTGATACTAACACGCCTGTTCAAATGCTCAAAGTGAAGATCAAAGCCGCGGTGTCCAAATTGGCTTTGCAAACAAAGCAGCCCCTTGCTTCCCCCCTGGGGATTCTGCGCTAATTTTATCAACTCTCCCTGGCTCTTCTGCTATTAAATAGCAATAAATAAATGTGTGGGGTTTTTTTTTTCCCTCCTGTGTTTGCCAGTGGCTTATTTGCCTGACAAACAAGCTCATTTCCTTTTAATCGGTGGAGTTTTAGTCCAACTAATAGAATTAATCTATTTTTAATGAAAATGCGAGTGGCTTTTACTTAGAAATCTACCTTACCCACCTCTCTCTCCGGGCACCGGACCCCACCCCCAGCTTCTCTGAACACATACATCCAGCCATGAATATTTCAATACAGCCCGGGCTTTCAAATCAATATAGGCAACTCTCAAGCCCTATTGATTTTCCGAGGTTTGATTCGCAAGGGTGATAAAATATTTCTCGACTTATGAAACCCGAGTTAAAGAGGCTTTGCTGGCCCTTCACCTTTCCCCGTACCTTTGTCTCCTTTGCTCTCCTCCTCCCCTATTTTTCCTGCTCTTTCTCTCTCCCTCCCTCACCCTGTCTGTCCCCCCCTCCCCCATACAGGGCCATGGAGATGGAGATTTATGACTAAGCAATACGTCCTGGGGAACCAGGCACTCTTTGCTCTCTTCCGGCCAGAGGGAGAGGAGGTCGAGGGTAGAGAGGGGCCCTGAGCACGATCCGCCCCCGGGTGTTGCCTGCAGGGACCCTGCCAGCTTCCCTCCTGCGTCTCTGATTCATTTATCAGCCCGGCCGGCTCCTCCTCCCGCACACCTCTGAAGCTGTAATCCCAGAAGGCGACCCTAGCAACATACGAGGAATTCCCCGCTGAGGCGCGGGAGCCGAGCTGCTCCATATGGGTAGGAAATAAGCTAATTAGACAGTCAGCCATGTCCAATGCCAGGATGGATGTTGTTATAAGTTTATCCAGCCTGGCTACAAAGCAGCGAGGCTGAGATCCTCGGAAAATGTGACGGCAGCTTTGGCGGCTCATCCACTGTGGTGCTCACTAGGTTAGGTGTCTGGGGACCGGGGATCAGGTTTCTCTAGCTAGCTCCGCTGTGTTGTCAAATAGATCACGCCCCTTCCTTGGCCTCTGTTTCCTCATCGGTAACATCTACTCGTTCATTCACCTACTTAACACGTCTTTGAGTGAGTCCAGAGTGCCAGAGATGGAGATAGAGAGCAAACGAGACAAATGCTGGTTGCGCCTAGCCAGGGCAGCCGCAACCTATGAATGCTCTGTACTCCCCTACCGCATGCCTCTGGATATTGCAATGCGTGCCTGATGTAGTTGTTTGTTGTTGTTAGGTGCCGTGGAGTCGGTATCCGACTCATAGCAACCCTCTGTACAACAGGGGAAACACTATTGTCAGTGCTTCTCTGCTGTTCATAGGGTTTTCAATGGCAGATTGATTTTTGGGAGGGGGTTGCCAGGTCCTTCTCCCAAGCCTACAGCTTCTGGTGTTCCCAGGAGGTCTCCCATCCAGGTGACTAGCCAGGCCCGACCCTGCTTAGCTTCCGAGATCTGACGGGATGGGCTGCCACAGGGCTACAGCTGCAGGCACACCTGATGTAGTATGATACGATAATGTGTGATTATGTCTGATCCCTTGCTAGAACGGGCTGGGATTTAGCTCAGTTGGTAGAGCGCTGCGCTGCATTCTCTGAGGTCCTGAGGTCAATTCCCAGCACCGCAAAAATGGGAGAAGGACCTGGCAATCCACTCCCAAAGCAACCCCGAAAGAGTCAGGCATTGAAAACCCTATGAGGGTTGCTATGAGTTGGATACCGACTCGAAAGCACCTAACAATAACAACAACAACTTGCTAGAACATGTATTACCCTTGTGGATGCTGCCTAGAATTTTCTAGGTGCTTGATCACTGGCTATTCGCTGAGTAAGTTGTAAGTTGGCTCCTTCTATTTTGGACAAACAAAACCACGTATGTGGAGCCTCCCAAAATGCATTCTATTGTCATGGATCCTGCACTAGTCGTTTCCATCTCAAGTCTTTGGTAAGGAAAAGCATATGAAGGGACTTATGGAGAGCACTTTACAGAATGCCAGTAAACTATAGCCTCCCCTGCAATGGAAAATTGTTGTTGTTGTTGTTAGGTGCCATGGAGTCACTGTCTGACTCATAGCAACCCTATGTACAAGAGGTGAAACACTATTGTCAGTGCTTCTCTGCTGTTCGTAGGGTTTTCAATGGCTGATTGTTTTTTGAGAGTGGGTTGCTGGGTCCATCTCCCAAGCCTGGTCTCCCATCGAAGTGCTAACCAGGCCCAACCCTGCTTAGCTTCTGAGATTTGACGGGATCAGACACCACAGTGTTAGAGCTGCAGGCTGCAATAGAAAATTAGAGATGACTCAAAAGACCTCATTGCCAAAACAGACAGAAAGACAGACAGACAGAAGGCGTGAAGCACCATCATGTGTTGAATGAATGTGTCAGAGCACACGAGGGTGAGGAGACAGTTCATTTCTTGTGGTGGCAGTGTGACAGGTTTTGCACTGAACCTGTTCGTGGAAGCCAAGTTTGCTGCTAGGTGCAGGAAAAAGCCGTGTGACTTTGAGCCGATTTTTGCCTTCCCTATGGACTCAGTGGGCTGGGGTTTAGCACAGTTGGTAGAGCGCTGCTCTGCACTCTCTGAGGACCCAGGTTTGATCCCCACCGCTGCAAAAACGAGAGTGGCAATCCACTCCAGAGATAATCAGCCATTGGAAACTCTACCAGGGTCTCAATGAGTCGGATGTGACTCGATGGCACCCAACAACAACAACAAACAGCCTCAGTGTATCAGGTTAGAAAAGACGCTGAGCTTCCGGCATTGACAATATTGGATTCCCTGCGGCGTGGAGTAGACCTTCTGTGAGCTCAGAAATATGTGGTCTCTCTTTTCTCCCCCATAGATCTGTGAATCCCACAGCGTTTGTTCAGAAAACCCTCTCCGGGAGCCTGGGCCTGGCAGGGCACCCCTCCTTGCTTTCTCCCACATCTGCACCCCCTGTGTGGGAGCCTCTGACTGCCCCTCCACCCCGCTGAGAGCTCTGAAGGCAGGAGCTGCGTTGGACACGTCGCTGCCTCTTTCATCCCTTCCTAGTGCATGGTGGGCACAATGCCCGTTCTGAGAAAGTCTTAACCGGAAAATGGCGGCCCCCAGAAGAAGTGCTCTGCCCATCACTGCGCATAAATGCATTTAGTCCAGGAGCTGTGCAGGCCTGGGGTGGGGGATGCGGTGTCACTCCTGCTGGCTCGGGAACCTTCAGTAAGTACGTTGGAAAGGCATCCGAGCCATCTCCTTCCGGGCCCCATGTTCCTGCAAGCAGGCGGTGACCCTGCAGATGGCCTCTGCTGTTTGCATTGGCCATGAAGCCATCTCCCCACCCCCCAGGAGCCACCTTCTCCTTTGCAAGGGAGGGAACTTGCAGCGGAGTGGGGGTGTCCGGAGTTGGGGCTGCAGGGAACCCGCCTGGGAGTGGCGAGGTGGGCACAGGAGCTGTTTCGGGAGGAGCTGTGACTCCAGCACCTCCCCTTTGCTTTGGGGGTACTCAGAGACCATCTGGGAAGGGATCTGGCGAGGGGTGGGGGAACCCGCTGTGGAGTGCAAAGCCGCTGCTCTCTAGCTAAAGAGCACCTTCCGCTGGAGAGGGGGCCGGTGGGCCCGTGGGCGGCACTGTGCTGCTTGCTTCTGTGTCCTCTCATTCTGTGGCTCCTGAATCCTTTTCCAGATAAAGCACTTCGACCCTCACTGAGCAGGTCACGAAGCTGCCAGGTTCAGTCTGACTCGTCCGATCGGAGGTCACAGAGGCTGAGGTTCCAAACTGTGTGTGTGCCTGGGAGACTGGAGGCACACAGGATAAGGGGAGCCCTCCACAGGATAAGGGGAGCCCTCCACAGGGTAAGGGGAGCCCTCCACGGGATAAGGGGAGCCCTCCACGGGATAAGGGGAGCCCTCCACGGGATAAGGGGAGCCCTCCACGGGATAAGAGGAGCACTCTACAGGATAAGAAGAGCACTCCACGGGATAAAGGCAGCCCTCCTCGGGATAAAGGGAGCCCTCCACGGGATAAAGGGAGCCCTCCACAGGATAAGAGGAGCACTCTACAGGATAAGGGGAGCCCTTCACAGGATAAAGGGAGCCCTCCATGGGATAAGGGAAGCCCTCCACGGGATAAAGGGACCCCTCCACAGGGTGAAGGGAGCCCTCCACGGGATAAGGGGAGCCCTCCACGGGATAAAGGGAGCCCTCCACAGCGTAAAGGGAGCCCTCCACAGGATAAAGGGAGCACTCCACAAGATAAGCGAGCACTCCACAGGATAAGGGGAGCCCTCCGTTGCCTTGGCTTCATTCTTTCATTAGAGAATGGGAGGTTATTTATTTTTTAATAAGACAAACACAAATTTTACCTAAACATTTAGGTAAAATCCCATCTACAAGAAAGCGTGCGCCTTGGCAGGCTTTCAGGCCACACTCCCGACACCCCCCAGGGCTCTCAGCGTTCCTTGATGGAAAACTTTGAAACCCAGGATGTGTGGTTCTTGAAGTCTTGCAGCCTGCTGTAACAGAGTTACAGCTATCTAAAGGAGTTGCAAAGAATCTCACAGTGTTTCCAGTCATTAATCCCTTCACTACAATGTCTTCCTCGATTTCTGAGCAGGAAAGAGTAGGCAGCCGGTTTGATGATTTAAAGTTGCAAGAACTGTTTGCATTCCGTGGCTAGCAGTTTGATGCTTTCTGCCTAAGGGCCCCCAACACCCTCACCTCTTATTCCAAACAACACCCCCAGTGGAAGTACAGTTTTTCTTTTATACCTGCATGTCCACAAAGTCAACTCACCAAAGCATGAAAGTATTCCAAAAAACTTATTTGTACCAAACGCATTATTCATCAAGCAATACAGTAAAACAACGGTTTGAGGAGCATTTACATTGTTCTAGGTGTGCTTGCCTGCAGCCATAGCCGTGTGGCATCTGACCCCCTCTGATCTCAGAAGCTAAACAGGATCAGGCCTGGTTAGTACTTGGGTGGGAGACCGCCTAGGAACAACAGGTGCTGTAGGCTTGGGAGACAGACCTGGCAACCCACTCCCAAAAATCAATCTGCCATTGAAAACCCTGTGAACAGCAGAGAAGCACTGACAATGGTGTTTCGCCTGTTATATATAGGGTCACTATGAGTTGGATGGGCTGGGATTTAGCTCAGTGGGTAGAGTGCTGCGCTGCAGTCTCTGAGGTCCCGAGTTCAATTCCCAGCACCACAAAAATGGGAGAAGGACCTGGCAATCCACTCCCAAGGCAACCCCGAAACAGTCAGCCATTGAAAACCCTATGAGGGTCGCTATGAGTCGGATACCGACTCGACGGCACCTAACAACAACAACAACAACATGAGTTGGATACCGACAGGATGACACCTAACAACAACAACAACAACAACAGGTGTGCTTAGTCACCTAGGGATGAGTTAGTGTTTATAGGAGGATGTTCCTAGGCTTTATGCCATTGTCACGCTATCTTATACACGGGATGTGAGCATTAGCGGATATGGGTATCCATGGGCATGTCTGAGAATCAACCCCCACTGATCTTGAAGGACAAACCTCCATCACACATCCAGCTTTGGATGTGTAATTGCTCAGTTTTGGGCACATGTATGGGTAGAGTAGTCAGGCCATGTAAAATTGGTAAAATTACCTTGGGGGATTTCAGAGGTACCCCAAAGGGAGGGATAGCTGCCCTCCAAGGCATCTGAAGCTGAGTTCATTTGAGACCCCGCTGTGACTTCTGATCTCCATGTTATAGCACCCCTGGAAAAGGAGGAAAACCAACCTCAGATATGAGGTCCCAAGTTAGAAAGCTCCAGGCAAGTGCCCTGCATTGATCTGCTGTGGATCTGTTTCCTACAGGAGTAGCCTTGGCTTGGGAGGCTAGGCCTGCATTTGTAGGACAGCTAAGGAGACTCTGTGATTCTCCCAGCAAAAGCTGGGGCTGAGGCTGGGACAGATGGCAGCTGTGTGCACTGCTCCAGCAGAGCAGAATCCCTTTTACATCTGCTTCCCTGGTATCGAGCCGCTCCCTAATAAACAAGTACTAGCTGACTATCACCCCATACCCCAAACAGTGTTAAACAGCAGCTTTAAAAGGTAATCTATTTTATTGAGGGATAAAATTCTAGTTTAGGCAGTTTGGACATCACCTGGTCAAATCCTCTTACTTTAATAGTGAGGAAATTGAGGCTTTGAGTGGTGAAATGATTTGCTTGATGTCACATAATCTGTTCATATTGTTGTTGTTAGGTGCCATCGAGTGGAGTCCGATTCATAGCGACCCTATGTACAGCAGACCAAAACACTTCCTGATTCTGTGCCAGGCACACGATCTTATTTATGTTTAAGCCCATTGTTGCAGACACTGTGTCAATCCATGTGGTGGAGGGTTTTCCTTTTTTTCGTTGACCTGCCACTCTCCCAAACATGACCTCTTTCTCCAAGACAGAAATTGTCCCACTTCCAGCTTCAAGCTTTTCCCATTGTTCTAAATATCATACTGTCTTTTCCAGACAACCATTGTGGAATATAATAATAATAATAATAATAATAATAATAATAATAATAAAGGTTTGGGCCCACGTGGTCACTTTTCTCCAAAAGCAAGGAGCTCATGATATATAATATAAACTGAGAATTGAAAGCCTTTTCTCATTGAGACATTATGGTTGGCCAAATATTCCCTCTCCTCTCCTCCCACATTGTGTAAAGAGTGTAACCCCACATCCTTGCTGGGCTGAGCCGTGGGGCCTGTGTGGCCAAGAAAGTGAGCAGAGAGGAAAATGCCATTTCCAAGCAGGGGTGTGCTTGTTGGGATGGGCTCTTGTGCCCTTCCCCATGAGAACATGCCATAGCCTCCTACTGCTCCTTTATCCTGAGTCCTAAAGTGCAGGGACACAGGTCACCTCGAGCAAGTCTGGAGCAGAGCTGCTGAAGTGATGACCCATAGACCCAAGGACAAGGATGTAGATTTGCTTTTGGAAGCTGTGAAGATTTGGGGAGCTGTTTATGACACAGCACTACTGAAGCAAAAGTTGGCAGGTTCAGGGAGATCTCTCCTTAGATATTTGTAGCTTGACTCCACTTTTCACAAGTTCAGGTTGCTAATCTCTTTATCAGATGAGTAAAGTGTGTCTCAGTCAGATTAAATGTCTTTTTTATAAGATCATCCTGGGAAAACAGAGGCATCGCCTAAGTTAAAATCTATGTATCCTTCCTGACTTTCAGAATTCAGTTTCTTGTGGTATTTAAGCATAAGACTCTTATTGATCGTGAGGTTGAAAACAAACCAAGCCAATTTGGTTTTGCCTATCTATTCTCTAGGGGCTGGGATTTAGCTCAGTTGGTAGAGTGCTGTGCTGCAGTCTCTGAGGTCCCGAGTTCAATTCCCAGCACCGCAAAAATGGGAGAAAGGCCTGGCAATCCACTCCCAAGACAATCCCGAAATAGCCATTGAAAACCCTATTAGGGTCACTATGAGTTGGATACTGATTTGATGGCACCTAACAACAACAACATGTATTCTCTACATATCAATCACCTATTTTCTATCTATGCATCTATATTCTCCATCAATCATCTGTTTTCATGTATCCATACATCTATCTTATCTGTCAATCTATTCTATTATTTATCTATCTATCATCTATCATCTATCTTCTTCTATCCTTACCACAATGTATTTGTTTGCGCTACAATAAGATTTTCTAAGAGTCTTATCACGCTTATTATTGTGGGTTTGACATTTTAGTGTCTTAAAAGATCTGCTGAGTTGATCGTGTTTAGGTTGGTCTTTCTGCATCTGATTATGCTTGTTTCCAGACCCAGGCAGTTGTTAATGAAACAGTTGCTGTTTTGTTGACAGAACATTAATTACTTGATCTTAGGACTCCGTAATTGCACAAGCCCCCTCTGTATACATTACTAATTACATTAGCAATTATATGGCATTTTAAAGACAAAGAAATGACTGAGGCAATTGCAGTGTCACAGGTAGCCTGCTGTTAGATTTCAATCACATTCCTAATGTTCCCATGATGTAATGAAGTAAGTCTTGGTGGCTCTTGTGACACTGAATTAAAGAAACGGCCTAGGACGTTGCCCATGGACCCACTGCCTAGCAGTGAGCCTCCCGCGCAAGCAGAGCTAATGTGGATAATGGCCCTTTGCCCTCTAAGCTTCATTTTCTCTCTCCATGAAGAAAAGAGACACAGAGAAAGGATGGACAACAAGAATGTATTCATTCAACAAATAGTTATTGAATACCATGGTCTCAGATACTGGGGACTGTGGGGCACAGGCCTCCCAGTCCGACCTGGAGGTTCGGAAGGGAGGCGCAACCATGCACACAGATACTAGACACACTTCACCTGGGACCCTCAGGTGTGGGGCGCGGACTTCTGTGGTCCTCAGGACACTGGTGGCAGAGATGGGAGAAAGGAAAAGCCTCAGGCACTTTTGCCTTCTAGGGGCAAACACCCGTGTTGGTGGTCTCGGTGGTCACGAGGAGACAGTTCTTGCTTCATCGGTGATCAGGCGGAGAGCGGGTTCTTTCCTTGTTGATGGTTGCAGCAGGGGAGAGCATTCTTTCCTCACCAAAGGTCTGGGAGAGAGCAGGAAAGCTGTTTCCTCATTGCTGGTCTGGGCAAGAATGGGCGAAAAGGTCTTGCTTAGCTGATAGTCTGGGCAAAAAAGGCAAAAAGGGTCTTGCTTAGCCGATGGTCTGGGCGAAAATGATCGAGCTGCCAGCATAGGTCCTTATATAGCTCGCCCATGGAATGGCCTGAGCCAATCAGCTTTAAATCCAATTGTCCAATCAGGTTCGGGGGATTTGTGAAGGGTTTTGTACAAACGTGCAACCAACCTATTTTCATTTTCCCTAGATTTCTAATTTACAAACCAGATATTCAAAAGCTGTTTTCCCAGTTTGGGGGTTTTTGCCAATTTCCTCCCAATTTTTCCCTACAGGGGACTGAGACCTAGTTCAGGACTTCATGAAATTTATAATTTTTTTGGAGGAAACAGAAGTTCAGCAATCAAGACTCAAATAAATATATGCAACAGTTTTTGTTAGTGCTGTGACATACAACTCCATAAGTCTGAGAGACATATTGCAGAAAAATCTATTTCTTGCTCAAACCCAGGACAGCAATTTCTAGGTGGTGACTCAAGGACCCAGGCCCTGACACAGCCTGGCTTCAGCGTTCTGGACTTCTTAGTCCTCAGATGTACAGACAGAAGAACCAAGCAAGAGTCTTAGGGGAGATTTTAAAGGCCAGGGTTGGAAGAGCACCTACTATTTTTCCTATGTACCACAGGCCAAGATCGATCACAACGTTCCTTCTTCACTGCAAGAGAAGCTAGAAAATGTAAAGAAGAAATTCACATTCATCCAGTGTCTTCCACATTATAATTACAGATGGTGACCAGCATTATACAGGAAACATAGGTAGCACCACACCAGGATGCAATGGGAACAGTCTCTAACTTTGCACCCAACGCTCATTCCCCCATCTCCTGACAGTGTCTGGGCTGCCTTATGCCATTGTGTGTGCTTCTCACTTAAGGTTCCCTACAGCCTCACCCCCCCCCCATCACATGGTTGGAGCTGGACTGGTCAGCTTCTCTCCCTGGACAGTAACCTTAACTTCATTGTTGTTAAGTGTAGTGGAGTTGGGTCCTACTCATAGCAACCCTAAGTACAACAGAATGAAAGGCTCCGCAACACTGTCCCATGTACATGATCTTTTTATGTTTGGGTCCAATGTTGCAACTGCTACATACATGTTGAATTGTACCACATCAGCAAAAGTTAGTCCCACGGGTTTACTCCATTCCTATCATTAAAATCGACTCTGCTTTGAGGAGGCAACTCTTCCCCAGTCATTTCTTGAATGCCTTCCAGCCTGGGGTAGGGGGGGCTCATTTTCTGGTACTATATCTGACTGTGCTTCTCTACTATTCATAAGATTTTTCAATGACTGTTTTGGGAGTGGGCTGCCGGGTACTTCTCCCTAGTCTGTCTTAGTCTGGAAGCTCATCTGAAACCTGCCCATAATGGGTGGCCCTGTTGGTATCTGAGATACTGGTGCATGGCTTTCAGCATCACAGCAACACACAAGTCCCACAGCACGACAAGCTGGCAGACACGTGGGGGAGTGACCTTCACTAGAGTGAAATAGAAACAAAGACTGGCTCTGATTCACTGCCATGAAAGTGCCATCAGCAGACTATCAGTTCTTGTCATTTGTGTCCCTGCATCTCAGCCCTTGATCTTCCTGAGCCATTTTGCAGCTTTTCCTTTGAACCTCTACATGACCATATATTGCCCCAAGTGATTCTCTTGGGTTAAGCAGTTTGTTTTCTGTGCTTGAAGGCAAAGAGAGCTGATTGATTTTAGGGTGCAATTTAGACTATGAGTCTTTGGGAAGGCCTCTCTGAGGAAGTAGCTTTTTTACTGTCAAAGGAAGTGCAAATTGAAGTTAACCAGGCAAATAGTGGAGAAAATTATGTTTAAGGCCAAGGAAAGCACATGTACAAAGGCCCTGAGGTAGGAAACATTTGTAGCATTTGAGAATCATAAAGCTTGTCTAGGTAGAGTTGGCGGAGACAGAGAAAGAATGACATAAAATGAGGGTGGAGAGGTGAGAGAGTAATTGATTTCCAGCGCTTCTTAAGCAATGGTACGGATTCTGGAGTTTACCCTAAGTGCAATGATAGCCGGCTGAGGTGTAGCTCAGTTGGCAGAAGGCTATTCTGTGCTTTTTGGAGGACCAAGGTTAAATCCCCAACACCGCAAAAATGGGAGAATGACATGGCAGCCCACTCCTGAAAACAATCCCGAAACACTCAGCCGTTGAAAACCCTACGAGGGTTGCTATGAGTCTCACCCAACTCCATGGCACCCACCAACAACAGCAATGGCAGCTACTGCAGGTTTTGAGAGGAAAGACGATATGACCCAACTGAAATTTTTCAAAAGGCACTCTGTGCTAATCTGTGGACAACGACAGGAAAGCGGGAGAGGAGATGCAGAAGTCACCTCCGGAGTCCCTGAGAGTAGATGGAATGGAGACATCCGTGTGTTTTGACGACCAGTTGAAGAAAATGAAGGGAGAAAAGCAGACCCCTGGTGTACCTGGGGATAAAATGGACACCTTTTGGTGATGAATAATTTTCTAGAGTCGAGGAAAAGGAGATATCAGGGATAACTTTGAGTTTCCAGAGGCTGAATTTATTGAGACCAAAAAACAAACAAACAGAGAAATAGGTGAGAGATGAGAAGTTACAAATTTCCTTTTGGCATGTTAAAGTCAAAATCTTGGAAACCTCATGTGATGACGTCACATATCCACAAAGTGCCCTCCTTACCCACGGAGCAAGCCTCCAAGGCCCCAGGGGATGCCGGAAGCCACAACCTGTACCAAACCCGAACGTCCTATGTGTTTCCCACACTTACCCACCTTTGACGACATTGAATTTCCCAGTTAGGGATTAACAAAAACATTGTACTGGAATCTAGAGCTACAGCTCTTGACTGTGAATCCAATCTATTTGCCATTCTAATCCACATCTGATTTTGTAACCCTCTAAAACTGTTGAAGGGCTGGGATTTAGCTCAGTTGGTAGAGCACCCCTCTGCAGTCTCTGAGGTCTCTGGTTCAATTCCCAGTACCACAAGAATGGGAGAAGGACATGGTAATCCACTCCTGAGGCAATCCCGAAATAGTCAGCCATTGAAAACCCTATGAGGGTCGCCATGAGTCAGATATGACTCGATGGCACCAAACAACAACAACAAGACTACTGAAAGGGTGCGGATTAGATTTGAGAATATAGTAGCTACACCACAGAAGAAGGATGTGGCTGTCCACTCCCAAAGCAATCCTGAAACAATCAGCCATTTAAAACTCCATAAGGGTTACTATGTGTTAGACCCAACTCCATGGCACCTAACAACAACTACACAGCCATACTATCCTGGCATCTGATGTCATTTATCTCAGAAGCTAATCAGGGTTGGGCCTTGTTAGTCCTTGGATGGGAGACCATCTGGGAACACCAGGTGCTGTAGTCTTGGGAGAAGCATCTAGCAGCCCCCTCTGGAAACAATCAGCCATCAAAAACCCTGTGAGTAATAGAGAAGCACTGACATAGTGCTGGGCGTGGCACAGTGTTGGGAAGTGTTTCATCAGTTGTACACAGGGTTGCTATGAGTCAGACCTTACTCAAGAGCACCTAAGAACAACAAACAACAATAACAAGATGGAACAATCACAGCAATAGACTGTAATAAGTGCAATGAATGTTCTCACTCATTTCTCTCTTCCAAGATCTCAAGATCCTATTACACTGTCCTGACCCTTCTTGTTGACCATGACTAACTGAAACTAAAAAGCAAAAGCTCAGGTAAGGGGGGATGGCTGTCTATAGATGTGCTATTCGGAAAAGAAATCTTGGAGCTGGCGGGGTGGCGCACACCTGTAATCCCAGCGGCTCTGGAGGCAGAGGCAGGAGGATCACAAGTTCGAGACAGAGGCAGTCCATGTAACTTAGTGAGACCTTGTCTCAAAAAAAAAAAAAAAAAAAAGGGCTGGAGGTGCAGCTCAGTGGTCCAGCACTTGCAGAGCATGCAAGGCGAGGCCCTGGGTTCAACCCCCAGTACCACAAAAAAAAAAAAAAAAAAAAAAAAAAAAAAAAAAAAAAGAAAGAAAGAAAGAAAGAAAAAAAGAAGAAAGAAAGAAGAAGGCTTGGTTGGGGATAAGAGTTTAGATATGGTGGGGCCAAGCACAGCGTTTGGAGCCATGGAAAAGAGGAGACCAAATATTTCCGCAGTCCTTCCAGCTCTGATAACTCCCAAACCTAGCAGTGAACAGGCACAAAAGGGCTCCCTCTACCCGCTCCTCCAATAGGCTTGGACTGTGTCGTGTCCTGCAAGCCTTGTGCCATTAACACGCCAGCCAGTCCTGCCCTCCTCACCCCGGATGTGGTTAGAATGGCTCCCTTTGCATGGTCAAAGCCTCGCTCCCCAATCACAACCCCTGGCCCTTCCACTCCTTTGCCTTGTGTTCTGCAGAAAGCAGCCCTTCCGCACCCCCAGATCTGAGGCTGGCTGGGCGCCTCTAAGACAGCCCTGCAGCCCCCTCCTTGCCAAGGGCTCTCGTTAAGTCTGGGGCACAGGTGATTTCTGCCTCTCTCTTACAGCAGCTTGGCTTCAGAGAGGGTCCTGTGGTTTGCTCCAGCCTTTGAGAGACAGCACAAGGCCCCTGCACCCCTGCGGGGCACCTGGGCCACCAGCCTGACCACTGCTCTCTAGAGCCAAGGGGGCAGGTGGACCAGCATGCCCAACAGCAGATGCTGCCCCTGGAGTCCAGCCTGGTAACCTGAAACCGGAGACGCTCCCCAGAGGTGTGAGAGGTCCAGCTGACCCCTCACCTCCCCACAGCCCTGGGTCCTCCTCTTCTGTGTGCCAGGGACCCGTATGTGAGAAAAACAGGGCCAGGCTGGGCCAGGGAGGGGCCTGTGAGAAAATTTGAACTTTATTGGGCCTGACATTTCCGCGACTATTGTTGCACATATGGATTGGATCAAATGAGATAATTTATGCGAAAGCTCTTTGAAAATTTCAGAGGGCCGTCCAGCGTAGTGGGCTAGCGACGTCGCTGCCATTCCCATTATACCAGAAAGGTTTTCCTCTTTAACATTGCCCACATGTTTGATTAAAATTAGGAGGCAAATTGGCAAATGTATAAAGTGCTTTCTTGTGTAGCTGGTCCCCTACACCTAGGGTGACCAGATGGTCTGCATTTTTCATGATGGCCTGGATTTTATGTAATTTTATCCTTTACAACAAAGGTGATTTGTTGAATTCTTATTGGAATGTAATTATTAAGTCTCCGTGAAAACTTTTCTCAAAAAATGAATTCGTGTGTCAGAATGAAAAGTTTTCACCGCTGAGTATTTTAATCTGCAGGGGCGCACACGCCGCCATATTTATTACTGGCATCAGCGCAGGGTGGGGAGAACTCTGTGAACTCACACATGCCTCTTCCATAGGTGTCCTACCTGGTGAGGAAGGGAGATGAGAGGACGAATGTTGTTTTCTTGTCACACGTGAGCCAAGCCAGAGGGGTTGATGCAGGACTGGGGCTTTGTGAAGACAGTCGCCCTGAGATTTAGTAGAAAGAAAAGAAAGAAAGAAAGAAAGAAAGAAAGAAAGAAAGAAAGAAAGAAAGAAAGAAAGAAAGAAGAGAGAGGGAGAGAGAGAGAGGGAGGGAGGGAGGGAGGGAGAGAGAGAGAGAAAGGAAGGGAAGGAAAGAGAAGGGAAGGAAAGGGAGGGAGGAAGGAGAAAGAAGAAAGAAAGAAAGAGAAAAAAGAAAGAGAGAAAAAGAAAGAAAAGAGAGAAGATGGGGGAGGGAGGAGGAAGGAAGAAAGAAATCCTCTAGATGTAAACTTCATAATCTTTACAAAATATTAGCTCAAAATGGATCATAAACTTTAAAGTAAAACATAAAACTAGATTTTTAAAGTATTTGTAGTTAGATGAGAGATCTTAGACTTGATACCAATGTTGGACCCCATTAAAATAAAAAAATTTGTTCTGTCAAGCACTCTGTTTAAAGGATGAAAAGACAAGTACAGATGGGGGGAAAATATTTGCAAGCCGCAATCCAAAAAAGGACTACTAATTAGAATATATAAAGAACTCTCAGAACTCAAAAGTAAGAAAAAAAATCTAATTAGGAAATAAGCAAAAATGATAAAGAGCTATTTTATTGAAGATGGCATTTAGATGGTAAATAAGAACCTGAAAGATTCAACTTCATTAGCGATTAGAGAAATGCAAATCAGAACCACAATGAAAATCACTACACACCTATTATAATGACTGAAATAAAAAACTAGTGACAAATTCTGGCAAGGATGCTGAGTAACTGATTCTCTCACGTATTACTAGTGGGAGTATAAAATGCTGCAGCCACTTTGGAAAATGGTTTGGCAATTTCTTATAATACTAGACATGATTACCATGTAACTTGACAATTGCATTCCTGGGCATTTATCCCAGAGAAATGAAAACTTGTGTTAAAAAAAAAAAAAAAACCCTGTACATGAATCTTCATAGCAGCATTATTCATAATAGCCCAAACTGGAAATGAACCACATATCCTTTAATGAGTGAATGTGTAAAGAAACTGGTGTAGAATCCTACTCAGTATTGAAATTCAACAAACGGTTGGTGTATGTAGCCACTTCAGTGACTCTCAGGGGAATTATGCTGAATGGGAAAAAAAATCCCAAAAGTTTACACCCTATGATTCCATTTATATAATATTCTTGAAATGACAAGCTTATGGAGATGGAGACTAGATTAGAGGTTGCCAGGGTGTGGGGACAGGGCATGGGAGGAGGGCGGGCAGTGGGTAGACACGATTCTAACAGGGCAACACAATCTAGTATTTTGCATCTTGCCTGTGGTGATGGATACAGGAACCACAGTGAGGAAATTGCACAGAACTAAATATGCACACATGCAAGTAGGATTCATAAAATGAGAAATCTGAACAAGGTGGTGAGTTGTAGCTACGTCAATTTCCTAGTGATATTGTTCTGTAGTTTTTCAATGGGTTAGCACTGAGGGAAACTGAGTAAAGGGCACACAGGATCTCACCATGTTATTTCTTACAACTGCAGGTAAATCTACAATTATCTCCAAATAAAAGTTTGAAGTAAAAGACATCAAGAAAATGAAAAGGTAAGTCATAGATTAGGGGAACATATTTCTAATAATATAGCTGATAATGGATTTATGTCTGCAATATACAAAAACTTTCAAAACCCAATGATAAAGTGACAGAGCTCCTAATAAAAGGAATGGGTAGCTAATTTGAATAAACACTTTACAGAAGAGGACAAACAAATGAACAATAGTTTTTCTGAAAAGATGCTCAACATTTTTAGTCATCAAGAAAATATAACTTAAAATCACAGGGAGATATACTGCCTATCCATTAGAATGGTTAAGATCAGAAAGTCTGATGATATGAAATATTGGTGAGGGGGTAGAGCTAGTAGAAATCTCATGCATGCTGGCCTGAGTGAAAATGGTGTAATGACTTTAGAAGAGTTTGATGGCTTTTTTAAAATAAAATTAAATGTATGTTTACTATATGACCCAGCAATTCCATCCCTACATTTATACCAAGAGAAATGAAAACATTAGTCTACAAAATGTATGTGAATATTAATAGCAGCTTTATTGATAATAGTCAAGTTTTGAAAAAATACAAATCTCCATTGATAAATGAACGGGTAAATAAATTAAATTGCATTCATAGTATGGAATGCTACTCTTCAATAAAAAGGAATGGGCTACTGACATAGGAAGATTCAAAAATTATCATGTGGAATGAAAAAGGCAAATAATTACATACTATATAATTCCATTCATATGAAATTTTAAAAGAGGTAAATTAATTATAGAGGCAGGAAACTAGCAGTTGCTTTCACTGAGGGATGCGGAAGTTCACTACAAGGGGCACCAGGGTGTGTTTGGTGGTGATTAAAACCTTCTATACATCTTGATTAGCTCAGTTGGTAGAGCACCGCTCTGCAGTCTCTGAGGTCCCGAGTTCAATTCCCAGAGTTGACCCCAGAGTTTACCCCCAGAGTTTACCACGGAGCAGATCTGGCTTAACGAGAGGAAGACCTGCAAAAGCGTCATCCTGCTCACAGTCAAAGTCAGCTGCCTTGGTGGACATGATTCTTGTCAGGATAACTAGCCATTTTCAAGGTGCAGGAAAGAAATCTTTTACGTGACTGAGCAGGTCAGACTAAATGACATTGATACCTCTTCTGATTATATATATATATATATATATATATATATATACACATATATATACATATATATGTATATATACATATGTGTGTGTGTGTGTGTGTGTGTATATATATATATATATATATATATATATATATATATATATATATATATATGTATATATATAATGCTGGGATTTAGCTCAGTTGGTAGAGCGCCGCTCTGCAGTCTCTGAGGTCCCAAATTCAATTCCCAGCACCGCAAAAATGGGAGAAGGACGTGTCAACCCACTCCCAAGGCAATCCCAAAACAATCTGCCATTGAAAACCCAATGAGGGTCGCTATGAGTCGGACACGACTGGATGGCACCTAACAACAACAACAACAACATACATCTTGATTGGACAGTGTAAATTCACCAAAACATATCAAACTGAGTGTTTCAAATGGGTATATTTTATTGTATACGTCATAATCATATTTGATTTTGCAAGTGAAAAGGGGACTTAAAGGTCACATAGAGTCTGTTAAATATAAAATCAAAGTAGAGAACAAGTTTAACATGTGCTTATAGACTGCTAAGTGGAAGGACAAAAAAAAAAGGCAATGAAAGAAAAACATTATAGATATGAAGAACTAAGGTTACAGAAATTCAATATATGATAATTACTATCCTCAAAAAGAGAACCAATGGAATTGAAGAAAGAATTTAATACATAATAGTAGGAAAGGCAATAGATGATAGATGGACCTTATATAGCCTGCAGCCGTACCACTGTGGCGCCCCATCCTGTCAGATCTAAGAAGCTAAGCAGGAGTGGGCCTGGTTAGTACTCGCACGTGAGACCACCAGGAAATACCAGGTGCTGTAGGATCAGGCGAAGGACCCAGCAACCCACTCCCGAAAAACAATCAGCCGTTGAAAACCCTATGAATAGCAGAGAAGCACTGACAATAGTGTTTCACCTGTTATGGGTGTAGGGCCACTATGAGTCAGACACCCACTCAACGGCACCTAACAACAACAACAACAACAACAACAACAACAACAACAACAGACATTATATAGATAGATACACATTATATAATTAAAAACAGAACATGGGTAATGTCTCAGTCTTGGAGAAAAAGAAAATATGGTGCATAGAATCAAATATAGAAAACAGCAAGGCACAACATATAGAAAATAGTGAATCCAACATGTGACTCTTGTCGTTTCCATGAGACTGAGGATATATCATTTATAAAATTAGGCACAAGTGGGTTAATCTCCCTTATAAAAGAAAAATATTTTGGATTTCTAAAATGATGGCAATTTAAACATAGGTTTTTAAGTTTTCTTCCATTTTTAACTCAAACAGCCAAAGGAATATAAACCAAAGGGAAGTGGAAGAATACCTGCACCATTCCTAGATGTTAGGGAAAGAAACAATTCAGATTCCTGACATTTTGAAGAATTTATGTAGACACTTACAGAGTAGGCCCAAGGTAAAGAATGATCACAGGAACAAAAAAATGTAATCTACTTTCTTGGAGGAAGCTTTCCAAGTTGTAGGTGGAGATTTTGGATCCCATGAATATTCCTTCACTCTTAGGAGTCGTAACTAAGTGGATGGGAGTCTACAGGGCAGATGAATTAACTCCCATTAAAGTTTCTTCATGGCTAGAGTTTGGCTCAGTTGGTAGAGCCCTGCTCTGTACTCTCTGGGGACCTGGGTTCAATTCCCCTTACTGCAAAAATTGGAGAAGGACATGGCAATCCACTCCCAAAGCAATCCCGAAACAATCAGCCAATGAAAACCCTGTGAGGGTTGCTATGCGTCAGACTTAG
Source organism: Pedetes capensis (assembly GCA_007922755.1). Lineage (NCBI taxonomy): Eukaryota > Metazoa > Chordata > Mammalia > Rodentia > Pedetidae > Pedetes > Pedetes capensis. The sequence continues at coordinate 111,355 of VMDO01001365.1, read as the reverse complement.
CTCAATGACACCTAACAACAACAACAACAAGAGTCTCTAGTCACTGCTTTTTGGTGATACTCAGTGGTAATTATCTCAGGAAACCCAGAAATAACCAGGTACCTCCAGGACAAAACCAGCACTGCCAGCAAAGTGGGTCTGAGCTTGGAAAGCAATCGTGATTTTCTCTAATGTAGAAAATGGCAGCCAGGTAAAATTTGGGAGCATGAACTTCTCAGTCCATAACATAATTGTTTAGCAGAAAATACTTAAAGCTGAAGACTCAGTAATGTAATGACACTGAATAACTAGATATCTCTCTACCTTAAGAAACTTTCCCTTCTTTTCCTATGTACTGACCTATGAGTTCATATGTTGAAATCTTACCCTATGAGGTGATGATATTAGGACACAGGGCATTTGAGAGATGAGTAGTCATGAAGATGGGACCTGGTGAGTGGGATTAGTGTCCTTTTAAAAGGGGTCCAAGGAAGAGCTTTGCCCCTTCCACCATGTAGACACAGGGAGAAGGCACCCTCTGTGAACCAGGAACAGGCTCTCATCAGACATGGAATCTAACAGCACCTTGATCTTGAACTTCGTAGGCCCCATAACTGTGAGAAATACATTTCTGTGGTTTCTAAGCTACAAAGTCTTTAGGTTTTTTATTGCAGTCTACATGAACTAAGACACATCTCAAATCAGAAATTATATAGACAACTTCTAAAATGATACAAGAAAAATAGAAATCAATGACAAGCTTATCAAGTGAAAATCTTTGCCAGATGTAGTTGTCCATTCTTGTAGTCTCAGCATTTGGGAAAATGAGGCAGGAGGATCTTGATTTTAAGGCCAGTGTAAGCTACATGGTGAGACTTTGTCTCAAAAAAAAAAAAAAAAAAAAAAAAAGACAAGACAAAGACAAAGAAAATGCTTCAAACAATAAGCTTAAAAAAACCCCTCATCACTTGGGAATTAGAAGGCACTACTAAATAATATTTAGATCAAAAATAAAAGTAAGAATATTATATCAATGTCATGGTTAAGCACAAAAATGAAACACATTCAACAGAATAGAAAGATATACTGAAAGAATCCTGATGTAAGAGAATTGAAAGAAGAGATGAACAAAGACATCTCAAGAAATGTGAGCCAAGATTGCTCCAGGACTTTTAGCAGTGAAGCTAATGCTATCCCACTGAGTCACTCTCCTAAATTGGATAGAAGCAAATTAAGTAATAAAACAATATTATTGCAGTGATAAGAGAATCACAATTTTAAATCAGTAGGTTGAGATAAAATCTGTAATCAGAGAAATTAAAGACCACTAAATCATTTCATTTCTAATAAGTGAAATATAAACAAATTTCAGTTAAATTAAAAAAGGAAATATTACCACCATGACATTGCTCAAAAGAATACTTGTAAGAGAGAGAGGGACAGAGGGAAAAAAGCAAATCTTGACTTATTCATAAAGAATTAGTCATAATCCCAAGAATTTGTTCTTTTGGGGTAAGAGGAACAAGTATCAAATCACTGAAAACTTAATAAAAAAGATACTAAATTAGATCACAAGGAAAAAAAGCAATAACTGTGTGTAATTCTATGCTAATCAATTTGAAATTCTGAATGCAATGGTCACCTATGTATAAAAGTTTAAAGTAATAAAATTGACACAAGATGAAATTAAAATCCTGACTTAATCAGTAACAATTGGTAAAACAGAAAAAGCTGTCAGAGAATTATCTCCAAAAAGGCTCCAAGCCCAGAAGTTTTTATGAGCAAATTTTAAATTTTTTTTTCAAGATAAACAATTCCCTCCTGTTATGTAAGTTACAAAAGTAATAAAATTATTACAATTTATCTTACAATGCTTCATGTCTCTCCAGAAAACAAGCTTAGTCATGCTAAAAAAACCATAAACCAATCTTACTTTGGCTTGACTAACACATCAGTATGCGAAGTATGTGCGAGGCCCTGGGTTCAACTCCCAAGTGCCGAAAAAAAGTCATAGAGCATAATCGAGACTGTAAAAATGGTTGGATTATAGAAAAGCTGTTGATGTAATTCATCATCTGTGTAACTTGCAGGAGAATGAGTCCCATGATTTTCATAAAAGTTGCCAAAATACATTCTAGAAATTTCAATATCGTTCCTGATTTCTCGTAAAGCTTTTAAAACAGAAACTTCTTAGCAGCGAAGGTGACTTCCTGGACCAGATACGGAATATTAATGTCAAATTGACCACGGTCACATTGAATAAGGAAACCTAGATATTGAAGTCAGATCTTACTATGTGAACTTGCCGTGATCGAAACGTTTTAATATTTTCCTGGCACTCTTAGTCGTAAGTACATCAAGAGGCAGAAATATGAAGTGCAAATGTTGGAAAGGGGAGAAAAATCATTTGCTTCAGAGGGGACAAGGATAATATCCTTGATAGACTTGGGTTTTGGAAACAAAACTCTCCTTATTTTCTGCTTTTCGCTCTGTCTCATTGCTCCCTGAGGTAATGAATACATCGCCTCCTAGCTGCTTGAAAAAAGGAGAGAAAGAAGGCTGATGTGTGAGGAAGGAGGAAAAGAAAAATGGGGACTAGCTCAAAAATATCATTTATTTTTATAAAATTGCACACGTATTTATATATACTCACATATACGGAAAATCTAGAGAATATACATTAAAATGTTAACAGGGTTTATTTCTCAATGAAAAAAATGACAATTGATTTTATTTCTTTATGTTCATCTATAATTTCTAAATTTTGTATTCTATTGTTGTTGTTAGGGGTCAGGGAGTTGGGTCTGACTCATAGCAACCCTGTTTATACAGAATGAAACACTTCCCAACATTGTGCCATACCCAGCACTATTGTCAGTGCCTCTCTGCTATTCAAGGAGTTTTTTATGGCTGATTTTTTGGGGACTGGCAGTCAGGTCCTTTTCCCCAGATAGCACCCAATATTCCCAGACAGTCTCCCATCCAAGTACTAACCAGACCTGACCCTGCTTTGCTTCCAAGATCTGATGATATTGGATACCAGGGTTGTGCAGCTGTAGACAAATTTTGTACAGTGAACATTTATTACTTGTGTGGTAGAAAACATGCATTATTTTGCAAAAGCCAAAGACAAATAAGGGGAGAAAAGGTGTTCAAATTATAGCAAAGCCAGGTGTAGAGGCACATGTCTAATCCCAGCACTTGGGAGGCTGAGGCAGGAGGATCCCAGGTTCAAGGCCAGTCTGGGTTACATTGTATCAAAAAACTAAGGGGTGGGGAAGTAGCTGAGTGGTAGAGAGCTTTTCATGCATGCACCAGGTTGTGGGCTCAATCCCTAGCACTGAAAAAAACAATGATAGCAGAGAAGATTGGTGGGAAGTTGGGAAGTAAAATACAAAGGGAACAAGTCACTGGGGTATGCTGAAAGAACCATGGCTCTGGACCCAGAGGACCTGGAGTCCCTCTCTGCTGGCATTACTGACCGGTGTAATCTTAAACTCTCTGAGCCTCAGTTTCCATTGGGGAAGATTCCTATTCCCCATTCCTTGTTTGCCTGCCCCATGGAAGAGCTTCACTGGAGCAAGAGAGTGCTCCCTTGCATGACACCATGTGTCACCATTCACCCAGGACAGCCTGCCATAATCTGGATTCCTCTTCTCTCTTTTCACTCTCAGAAGTCTTCTAGTTTAAACGATCGATGAACATGGTCTCTCTACTCATGGAAGCTTCCTTGGTGGGAAAATGGCTGTTGTTGTTGTTAGATGCCATGAGTCGATATCCGACTCATAGCGACACTCATAGGGTTTTCAATGGCTGACTGTTTTCGGGATTGCCTTGGAAGTGGATTGCCAGGCCCTTCTCCCATTTTTGTGGTGCTGGGAATTGAACTCAGGACCTCAGAGACTGCAGGGCAGCGCTCTACCAACTGAGCTGAATCCCAGCCCAGGAAAATGGCTATGTTCCTCCAATTATTTTGAAGTGTGAGCTTTAGCAAATCTTGGCTGCTAGACTTGAGCAAGCAGATTCCTGGGGAATGAGTTACGCCTACCCTCACAGGCGCTGCAGCAAGTGACACCTGGAGCCACCCAGGCTTGGCATGGCTTGGCCATTTTTTAGGCATTGGTGGGCAGAATTGTGCTTGCACCCTTAACAGTGCAGGATGCAAGGTGTCTTTATGCCAGGCAGAGGGCAGCAAGGCTGGATCCCACAGCCCCAAGGCCACACTGCTCTGTGTTGCCCCAGATCCCACCTGGAGCTGCGAGAGACAAGCACTGAGGGATTAAAATTGTGGTTGGATGCATGTGGATCGTTCACCATTCACGCGTTCACCCCAATTTGGCTCTAAATTTGCTCAATACCTCAGCCCTGACTAAGATTTTCGATTTCGGGACCCAAATTGTGGCTTAACCCACAGATTTTCCTCCTTCCTCCAAATATTGCTGGGCCTCTGGCAACACTAAATCCTGGACTCTGAAAAAGCAATTTTGCTCGGATAACTGCTGTGGCAGCTGGGGATTTCTTGTGGTTCTAAATTTTGTGGAATATGAGGCTGATGTTATAATAATCTTATGTGTTCTATTAACTCTTTGAACTCTTTTTTTTAAAAATGGGGCTCAGGAGAGGCCACGCTGGAGCCACACCCATTCCCATGGAAGTCAGCCCGGCTCAGCTGCTCAAGTCACAGACCGAGGCCCTCTGGTTGACACTGAGCAGAACTGGAAATTGGGAAATGAAATTTTGGACCTTAGTTTCTTTGCATATCAAGTCACAGGAAAAACAAAACTTGCATTGGACTTTAATTTTTTTGGACTTTTACTCCTACATGTTAAGGAAATTTAACATTGGACCTTAATTCTCTTGGACTTCCAACTTCTTTGGACTTTCCTGAGAAGAGGATTTAATTGTTGGACCTCAGTATCTCACTTGGAATTTCCAAATGGGAGGGTGTTCATGTTCCAATCTGGCCCCCTCCCCGCGGCTGGAGTTATGTTATTGAATATATTTATATTGTTATTTAATCACATTGCAGAACCTCAGTAAAAGCATTATATTAGACAACATGGCTAGATATTTCGGGACAGAAGAAAAACAGACTAGCGAAAGGATTTGTACATCAGTTAGTTAAATTAATAAACTCCTTGGGACCACTCAGAGTCTTCTGAGGGTAAACTCTAAACTCTCCTTCGATTCCAGAATGATTCTCCAATGGAACTGGCCTTCAAAAGGTGAAAGCAGTATTGTTCTGAGAGAAAGTTCCCTCAGGGAAAATAGCCACAACATTGGATGACCATAAACTGGATGGCTAAATTCAGCAGCTGAGGAGAACGAAGAGTTGGGGTATCTTACTAGAAATCCCTCCCCCTGATTTAGCTCAGTTGGTAGAGCACTGCACTGCAGTCTCTGAGGTACTGAGTTCAATTCCCAGCACCGCAAAAATGGGAGAAGCGCCTGGCAATCCACTCCCAAGGCAATCTTGAAACAGTCTGCCATTGAAAACCCTATGAGGGTCGCTATGAGTCAGATACCGATTCGATGGCACCTAACAACAACAACAACAACCATGTTTGTTTACATGAGCAATACTCCTGGTTCTCCTGGCCCCTCCCCCTTGGGTCCCCATTAGGGACAGGAGTTACAGCCTTTGGTAGATGCTCCTCAATTGAGGGGAGCTGTAAGCCCAAGGATTTGCACTCTCTCCTCTGATCCTGGATTCTTGGCCAGCACGTCAGGTGTGGTCCCAAACTTGCATTCAGGTGGGTGGCCCCAGGGGCTGTGCAACTGTTCTGTCTGTGCTTATAGTGACGGGTTTGGGGCAGGGTACATTACCAGGCTCATTGTGCACCTCAGCCTCACTCTCCAACAACTTTTATCACTGATGACACTGACATTGTCATTTCATTTCAATGGCTCCTCTTCTGTCCTCCGCTAGGATCTGCACTTGGGCAAGGACAAGAGTATTATTTGTTTACAGAGCCCTCAGCAAGCCTCATCTTTAGTTGAATAATAAGCCCTCCGCCTTACAATGTTGTATTTAAAGGTTAAATAGATAATATTTATGAAAATATTTTGTAAACTGCTAATCATTCTATAACTTGGTCAATTATCATCATTACTTTTATTACATCTAAAATAACCATCACCTACTTCACAAACCAGGGTTTAAAAAAATGAGGCTCACTGTAATGTGTCAGTAGGGAAAGCGGCTACCATGTATTGACTTATGTGTTGAAGATGCAAGATAATTTCTTACTCTGCATATGTCTTACTTTATTGGCACCACAGCTTTCCTTAGACTGTTGAGAAGAACATGAAGCTCATGGGACATGCTGCAGTGTATGTCCATAGGAGGTCCAGGATGTTATTGTTACATAACCATTTTTTAAAATAAATTTAGAAAGTATAAGAACATACAGAACCCAAAACCAGAAGATGGAAAGAAATAATAAAGATCAGAGGCAAAATTAATAAACTAGGGACTAAAAGAAAAATAAAAAGAATTGATGAAACAAAGAGCCATTTCTTTGAAAAGATAAACAAGATTGACAAGCCCTGAGCAAAACTAACCAAAGGAAAGAGAGAGAAGATTCAAATCAAGAAAATTAGAGATGAAAAAGGGAACATTACAACAGATTCCAATGAAATCCAGAGAATCATTAGGGAATATTTTGAAAAATTATATTCCAAAACTCTAGAAAACAGATGAGAAGGATGAATTCCTAGACATATGACCTTCCAAAATTAAGTCAAAATGATATAAACAACATAAACAGACTGATAATGAGCAGCAGGATTAAAGCAGTGACAATCTCCCAACAAAGAAAAGTCCAGGACCAAACGGATTAACTGCTGAAGTCTATAAAACCTTTAAAGAAGAATGAACACCAATGCTCCTCAAATTATTTCACAAAATACAAATGGAAGAAACACCACCACACTCATTCTGTGCAGCCAGTATCACCCTGATACCAAAACCAGAGAAGGATGTATCAAAAAAGGAAAACTATAGACCAATATCTCTAATGAATTTAGATGTAAAAATCCTTAATAAAATACTTGCAAATCTACCACAACAATATATTTAAAAGATTGTACATATGATCAAGTTGGCCTCATCTCAGGGATGCAAGGCTAGCTCAACATACACAAGGCAATAAATGTAATATAACACATAGACTCAGAAACAGAAACCACGTGGTTCTATCAATAGATGCAAAAACAGCCTTTGACAAAGTCCAACATCCTTTTCTGTCATAAAGCCTTGAAAAACTAGGAATTGAGGGAACATACTTCAACATAATAAAGGCAATACATGAAAAACCCACAGCCAACATCATACAAAATGAGGAAAAAACTGAAAGCATTTTCCTAAAGTCAAGAACAAGACAAGGGTATCCACCATCTCCACTGCTATTCAATGTAGTAATTGAACTAGTAGCCACAGCAATAAGACAAGAGAAAGAAAGAAAAGGGAACCAAATAGGTAAGGAAGAAGTCTGATTATCCCTATTTGTAGACAACAGGATCCTATACTTAAAAGATCCTAAAGACTCTACCAGGAAACTCTTAGGGCTGATAAATATTTTTGACAAAGTAGCAGGATACAAAATTAACATACAAAAATCAGTAGCTTTTCTTTATACCAATAGCAACCAGGCCAAAAAAAGAAACCAGGAAAACCATCCCATTCACAATAGCTTCAAAACAAATAAAATACCTGGGAATAACCTAATCAAGGATGTGAAAGATCTACATAATGAAAACTTTAAGACACTAAAGAAAGAGATTGAAGAAGACACCAGAAGGTGGAAATATCTCCCATGCTCATGGATTGGAAGAATTAATATTGTGAAAATGGCTCTATTACTGAAAGCAACATACAGATTTAATGCAATCCCCATCAAAATCCCAGTGATATTCTTCACAGAAATAGAGAAAACAATCTAAAAATTCATTTGGAAGCATAAAAGATCCTGAATTGCTAAAGTGGTCCTGATCAGAAAGAACAATGCGGGGGCATAATAATTCCTGATTTCAAATTATATTACAAATCTACAATAACAAAAATTGCATAGTACTGGCACAAAAACAGATGTGTAGACCAAAAGAATAGAATAGAGGATTCAAAAATAAACCCATGCAGCTACAGCCACCTAATATTTGACAAAGGTGCCAAATATGTAAGTTGGAGAAAAGATACCCTTTTCAACAAATAGTGCTGGGAGAACTGGTTATCATCATGCAGAAGACTAAAACTAGATCTCTCTCTCTCTCTCACCTTGTACAAAAATCAGTTCAAAATGGATCAACAAATGCCTTAATGTAAAATGTGAAACTTTGAAACTGCTAGGGGAAAACATAGAGAAAACACTTCAAGATATAGGCATAGGCAAGGGCTTTCTGAATAGGACCACACAGGCACAGAAAACAATAGCAAGAATTGAAAAATGGGATTGTATGAACTTAAAAAGCTTTTGCATAGCAAAGGACACAATCATCAGAGTGAAGAGACAGCCTACAGAATAAGATAAAATCTTTGCCAGCTATATATTAGACGGGGGATTAATATCTAAAATACATAAAGAGCTCAAAAAATTAAACACCAAAAAAGCTAAGTATCCAATCAAACAATGGGCAAAAGAACTGAACAGAGACTTCTCAAAAGAAGAAGTACAAATGGCCAACAATCATATGAAAAAATGTCCAACATGCTTAGCCATCAGGGAAAGGCAAATCAAAACTACACTGAGATTCCATCTCACTCGAGTCAGAATGCCTACTATCAACAAAACAATCATCAACAAATGCTGGTGAGGACTCAGGGAGAAAAGGCACCTTGTATACTGCTGGTGGGAACGCAGCTTGGTGTAGCCACTATAGAATCAGTATGGAGGTACCTCAAAAAACTAAAAATAGAACTGCCCTGTGACCCTGCTATCCCACTCCTGGGTATACATCTGAAGGAATATAAGTCAATATGTTGTTGTTAGGTGCCGTTAAGTCGGTATCTGACTCATAATGACCCTACGTACGACAGGAGAAACACTATTGTCAGTGCTTCTCTGCTGTTCATAGGGTTTTCAATGGTGGATTGATTTTTGGGAGTGGGTTGCCGGGTCCTTCTCCCTAGCCTACAGCACCTGGAGTTCCCAGGTGGTCTCCCATCTAAGTACTAACCAGGCTTGATCCTGCTTCGCTTCCTAGATCTGATGGAATCGGATGCCACAGGGCTAGGGCTGCAGCCATTTATAAGTCAGTATACCATGGAGATACCTGCTCATTCATGTTTATTGTGGCATTATTCACAAATAGACAAGATATGGAATCAACCTAGTGTCCATCAACAGATGAGAGGATAAGGAAATTGTGGTATATATACACCATGGAGTTTTATTCAGCCACAAAGGACAAAATTACTTCATTTCCTGGAAAATGGATGGAACTAGAAATCATTTCTAATGAATTAAGCCAGACTCAGAAAGATAAACATCACACGTTTTCTGTCATATGTGGATATTAGACTTCAGTATATATTCATTGGGGCTGGGATGTAGCTCAGTTGGTAGAGCGCTGCACTGCAGTCTCTGAGGTCCCGAGTTCAATTCACAGCACCGCAAAAATGGGAGAAGGGACTGGCAATCCACTCCCAAGGCAATCCCGAAATAGTCAGCCATTGAAAACCCTATGAAGGTCGCTATGAGTCGGATACCGACTTGACGGCACCTAACAACAACAACATATATTCATTATTAAAACGTACAGATCATGAAAGCAGACAGGATTTAAGTAGGGAAAGATCATGAACTAAAGGGGGAGGTAGCAAGAAGAAAGGGTAACGGAAGAAAAAAATCATGTATTTTGCCCTTATGGCAAAATCAGGGTGTACATATATAGATAGATATACTCACAAAAAAGACATGCAAGTAGAAAGGAGACCATTGGTGGGGAGGGAGGAGGTGGGAGAGGAGGGTCATGAGAGGGTAAGGGGGAAGTTAACATGAGCAATGTACAATGAAATGATGTATGGAAATGTCATAATGAGACCCATTAAGTTGTACATTAAAAGTTACTAATAAAGAAGTTAAAAGAAAGAAAAGAAAAATCGTAACATTTGGTATTTATGTCACTTGAAGCTAGAAGTTGCTGCTCCCAGGCTGCGTTCTTCTTCCAGGTTGGAAGGAGGCATAGGTTTAGCCCCTTCCTCTCTCCTAAGTTGATATCTTTGTGTATCAGCTTCCCATTAGCTATTCTGTTGATGCCCCGTGCAGCCCCAGCTGCCCGGTGAACCCTGTCCCCCAAGCAGAGATAATGAGACAGTGCTACTTATATAACCTGGTCTGATTAGAGCCTCAGATCTTTGCACCTCAACAGCTGTGTGTCGTCACCAATGGAAATTTTTAACACGTCTGCCAATTCCCCGGTCGCCCAAATAAGTGGCTGAAAGAGTGGCTGCTGTTTCATCGTTTATTAGGATGGAATTTAGGTTCTGATAAAGCCTAATGCTGAAAATTAGCTCAGAGGAAACTACCTCGGTCGTTCTTGGTCTCTGGCTGATAGGAACAAGGAGAATGTATTCAGGTGGGCTTTTGTATCCTGTAGCCAGTTCAGCACACAAATTACTTCAGAGCTATTTTTAAAAACGTAATAGGACCAATACTTAGGAGAGCCAGCTGCGGTGTGAGGAGGATCAGAAAGCGTCTATTATGGCGCTACATCGGCTGGCCCACAAAGCCTCGGGTGATATTGAAAAAGCTCTTCCTGATCTGCCCAGTGGCTTAACCACGTTGCCAGAGTCCTCTGGGTGCTCCCAGATCTGCCACGGGTGGAGAAGTCGTGTCAGCCTGCAAAGCAGGTTGGAATGAGCTTCCTGATATTGGAAAAGACCTGGGCATCACTGGCTTTCCAGACCGCAAGTGAGACCTCCCAGGAGCCAAGACTACAGGTGTTTAATGTGATCATTGATGACTGTGACTTCTGAGCTTTTTATTTTTCTTCTTCTTTATTTGCAGTACTGAGAGTTGAACCCAGGGCCTCGTGCCTGCATGCTTTGCAAGTGCTGGACCACTGAGCTGCACCCTCAGCCTACTTTTTAAACTTTTTTTGAGACAGGGTCTCCCTAAGTTATGCAGACTACCTCTGGTCTTGAACTTGCGATCCTCCTGCCTCTGCCTCCCAGTGTTCTTTTTGAAGTCTCCAAAAAAAGGCTTGGCATTCTGGGTGGGGTGTTCAGGGTCTCAGGCCCATCTCAGGAAAAAAAAGAAAAACTAGCAAGTTATTTTTCCAATGCATTCTAGAACATTCCTTCCTTTTCTGATATCAGGGAGCATGAATCACCTTTTTATCACTACTCCCACAATTTATTATTATTATTATTATTATCATTATCATTATTATTATTATTAATTATTATTATTATTGCGGTACTGGGGGTTGAACCCAGGGCCTCACGCTTGCATGCTCTGCAAGTGCTGGACCACTGAGCTGCGTCCTCAGCCCATTTTTTTACTTTTTGAGACAGGGTCTCGCTAAATTATGCAGACTGCCTCTGGTCTCTAACTTGCAATCCTCCTGCCTCCGCCTCCCGAGCTGCTGGGATTACAGGCGTGTGGCACCACGCCTGGCTTACTCCCACAATTCTTGATGGTTGACACCCAGTCCACTCCCTTCCTTGGCCTTTTTCTTTTCAGACAAAAATGATCAACGGATCCACCAAAATGCGCTATGTGCCTGGCCAGGAAGCTGGGCGGGAGAGGAGAGGTCATGGGGAGAAGTTGGAGGAGGCAGCTCCTGGCCTCTGGGCAGCTTACCATCTAGTGAGGAAATTCTTTCACTTCTTCCCCCGCTCAGAGAAAGTTTTCTTTTCTTCTCTCCCAAGCTATTGCTCATTTTGGCCATGTCCTTCTTAAATCTTTCCAAGTCCTTTCAATTCTTTCTTCCCTTCCAAGCTTGAATCTAGTACAGGGAAACAATACTCTTGCTTTAAAAGATTTTTAAATTCAAAAAGATATAGAACCTCTTGCTTATGTTATTTTAAAATGCGAGTGGGAAATCAGGAGGGTGAGAGGCAGAGTTGGGCTCTGGTTCTGTCACTGCCTGGCTCTTAGGATTTGGCCATGTCCCCAGCCTGCCTCAGCTTCAATGAAGTCCTGGATAGTGACAGCTGATCACAGGCTTGGTAGGAGCAATAGACACTGGGTATGGAAAGCCACTTGTGCTGATTATTTTTAAGTACAAAAATTAAAACCATCCAAGTTCTACTGTCCTGTTGTGAATCAAAATAAAACCAGCCCATAGTTTCCAAAAACAGCAGCCGTGTCCACGGTGCCTTGTCTGAGATGCCTTTCCTGGGTATCTGGACAGGCCATGGCCTGCCCTTCCAGCTCCCACGGGCTGAGGTTCATGCCTTCCGACCCCGTGCATCCATCTCACGGCTGCACATTTGCAAACCTGCCCCTTTGCGTTGGGAGGCCCTTGGCCCTGTGGGGAGCATCACGCCCTGCGTGTCTCAGCATCGCCACTGCTCTGTGCCGGCTTCGCAGCTTGCAGAGCACATTCCCAAGTACACACACACCCTCTCTTTCTAACCCCAGAGCAATCATCATGCTGGTCAATTTTATAGGTCGCAGGGTGTGCTCAGAAAAAGCAAGTAACGTTCCCATGGTCAAAAATCCTTAAGAGCAGCCGGGCGCGGTGGCGCACGCCTGTAATCCCAGCAGCTCGGGAGGTGGAGGCAGGAGGATCGCAAGTTTGAGACCAGAGGCAGTCTGTGTAACTTAGCGAGACCCTGTCTCAAAAAGTAAAAAAACTGGGCTGGGGGTGCAGCTCAGTGGTCCAGCACTTGCAGAGCATGCAGGAGTGAGGCCCTGGGTTCAACCCCCACTACCGCTGGGATTTAGCTCAGTTGGTAGAGCGCTGTGCTGCAGTCTCTGAGGTCCCGAGTTCAATTCCCAGCACCGCAAAAATGGGAGACGGACCTGGCAATCCACTCCCAAGGCAATCCCGAAAAACAGTCAGCCATTGAAAAACCCTGAGGGTCACTATGAGTTGGATACCGACTTGATGACACCTAACAACAACAACAACAGTGGGGGAAAAAAAGTCCTTAGGGGCAAACTCATTTGAATGTGAACCTCAGTCTCCCTGTGTAGCCCAGGGAGCCCTCAAACTTGAGATCCTCCTGCTTCAGCTTCCCAAATGCTGGCTCACAGGTGTGAGCCACCGCACCCAACAAATCTGTCTTTGCAGGTGAGTTTCGTCCCCTCCTGCCTCTCCACACTATGCCCAGGGTTTCTCTTCTTCCTGCTTCCAGCACTGTCCCTTTCCACAAACTCAGCGTGCTTCTCTGAAGCCTAGAACGTCAATCATTCCCAAGCGGACCAGGGCTGCACAGTGCCAAAGCGAGAGGACAGTGGTCTGCAAGCCAAGAAGAGAGGCTTCGGGGGAAACCAGCCCCACCGGCACCTGGATCTTGGGCACTCAGGCTCCCCTTTTCTCTCTCTATGTTTCACCCCCAGGTCCACTGGAGGTTCGAGGCTCCCAGGAGCTGTGAAGTCCTGGGCACCTTGCCAGCAGCTAGCCCTCTCTGATGGAGGCACATGTGTGACCATGACTGGTCCAGCTGGCTTAACTGCTCTTGTTGGCTTATTCTGGCTGCCGGAATCTTGTCTGTGGGGTCTCCGAAGACACCCAGAGTGTTTTAAAGTCCTATACCTCAGGAGGATGCTGGGATTTAGCTCAGTTGGTAAAGCGCTGAGCTGCAGTCTCTGAGGGCCCGAGTTCAATTCCCAGCACTGCAAAAATGGGAGAAGGACCTGGCAATCCACTCCCAAGGCAATCCTGAAACAGTCAGCCATTGAAAACTCTATGAGGGTTGCTATGAGTTGGATACCGACTCCACGGCACCTAACAACACATCAGGAGGATGAGAAAAGCCAAGCCGAGGATAGTGAAACCACAGAAGGCAGCACCTTCTGGTTAACAATCAGCCATCCCAGCTGGCAGCCAGGCGCGTGGCGCTCCGAGGCTGCCCTCTGTGCTTATCTTGCTCACATTTCTCCTCCTAGGCTCCTGGGCTTGGCTTTGCCTCTCTCAAGGGCCTCAGTCACCCTTCTCGTCTTTCCTGGGACTCGGCCAGGTGCTTTTCCTAAGCCTTCGCTGACACACTTGCTCTGGGTTCTGCCCAAGCAGGAGCTTTCCAGGTCCTAAGCTAGAGAAGCCTGCTCAGCCCCACCTGCTGCAGAATGCTTCTGGCCTCTCAGCTCCGTAAGAGGGAAAGGGGCTCTTTGCATTTTCTCGACCGTAGAGTTTTACATCAAGGTGATTCTGGAAGCTTGTGCTCTCTGACCAGCCGCACGCGTGGTGTACCAAGAGAAGAGACGCTGTGATTTACATTTGTTTTGTTTTGTTTTGTTTTGTTATTGGAAATTTTTAATGTACACCTCAATGTGATTCACTCTGACATGCTTTTCATTGTGACATTTCCATATACGTATTTTGTTGTACATTATTCATATTGTTGTTGTTGTTGTTGTTGTTAGGTGCCATCAAGTCGGTATCCGACTCATAGCGACCCTCTGTACAACAGGGGAAACACTATTGTCAGTGCTTCTCTGCTGTGCATAGGGTTTTCAATGGCAGATTGATTTTTGGGAGGGGGTTGCCAGGTCCGTCTCCCAAGCCTACAGCACCTGGTGTTCCCAGGTGGTCTCCCATCCAGGTACTAATCAGGCCCAACCCTGCTTAGCTTCCGAGATCTGATGGGATTGGATGCCACAGGGCTATAGCTGCAGGCTTATTATTCATATAGGTTCCCCCTTACCCTTTTGTGGGCTTCCTCCTCCCATCCCGCTCCCACCCCATCAAATATTTCCATTCTTTAGGGCAAACATCGGTTTCAAGATAAACACGGATTCCCCAGAGCACACACACAAGGACACTATGACAGTCTATGCTTTCTGATCATAGCCAGCTGGACTTCCACTGTTTTACTATTTCAGCTCCGATAATGTCGGGGCTCACCACGCACGTGTCCAGGGGCAGATCCTTGCTGGTATCTTCACCTACCCTAGGAAATAGGTGTACAGAGTCCTAGAGGGTGGGCTTGGCCTGCCTGGGGGCCAGGTGCTCCTGCTCACTCTATTCTTCCCCCAACTTTGGGCACCAGGCTGGGGCAGGATGAAAGTGAACCAAATGGACCACATAGGCTCCTCTGCTCTGCGCCTTAGACATTTTCCCATTTGGATTTATCTTTCTGTGTCTCTTTTTGCCTTTTTCTTTATAACCTCATTTTATTAAGGCATAATTGACAGACAATGAACTGCACATATTTAAAGCGTACAGTTTGATGAGTTTTGACATCCGTAAACACCCACGAAACCATGGCCGCAGCCAAGTGAGTGAATGTATCCATCATCCCTGAACGCTCCCCCAGGCCCGTGTGTAGTCCTCCCCGCTTCCTGGCAACCGCTGAACTGCTTTCCATCACCACGGACTAGTTGGCAGTTTCTAAAATTTTATATAAATGGAATTATACAGCCTGTAGTTTTATATTTTAAAAAAAATGTTTATTCAGATATAATTTATATATAATAAAATTCTCTTGTTTTAAGTGTATGTATTTGTCAGGGTTCCCCAGAGAAACAGAACTGATAGCATATGTGTGTGTGGAGAGAGGAGAGAGAGAGAGAGAGAGGGAGGAAGAAGAAGAAGAAGAAGAAGAAGAAGAAGAAGAAGAAGAAGAAGGAGAAGGAGAAGGAGAAGGAGAAGGAGAAGGAGAAGGAGAAGGAGGGGGAGGGGGAGGGGGAGGAGGAAGAAGAAGGGGGAAGGGGAAGGGGAGGGGGAGAGGGAGGGGAGGAGGAGGAGGAAGAAAGAAAGAAAGAAAAGAAAAGAAAAGAAAAGAAAGAAAGAAAGAAAGAAAGAAAGAAAGAAACAAAGAAACAAAGAAAAGAAACAAAAGAAAGGAAGGAGAAAGAAAGGGAAGAAGAAAGAAGGAAGAAAAAGAAAGGAGAAAGGGGAAAGAAGAGAAAAAGAAAAGAAAAAGAAAGAAAGAAAGAAAGAAAGAAAGAAAGAAAGAAAAAGAAAGAAAGAAAGAGGAAAGGGAGAAAGATTGATTCACTTTAAGGAGCTGGCTCACACAGTTGTGGGGCTGGCAAGTCTGAAATTAGTAGGGCAGACATTTGTAGGTTGGAAACTAAGGCAGGAGGTGATGATTCAGTCTTGAAACAAACTTTCTTTTCCTGGAAACCTCAGTTTTTGTTCTCAAGTCTTTTAGCTGCTGGGAGGGGCGGCCCACATCCCTGGGGGTGATCTCCTTCACTCAAAGTCAGCTGATTGCACAGAGTCACACATCTGCAAAATACCTTCAGAGTGACACCCAGATCAGGGTTGAAGCGAGCAGCTGGGTATGGAGGCCCGGCCAAGTCCACACACAAGACTAGCTGTCATGGCGGACAACTCAAGAGTTTCAATCTATTGACTAAAAAGCGGTGTTACCAGCACACTGTGCAATTTCAGAAGAGTTCCATCGCTCCATGACTTTCACCACGTCTTCCCTTTGATTTATCTTGCTGAATCTCTTTTGTGCCATCCTTGTTATCAGAGGATAAAGGACCAAAGCTACCTCTAGTCTAGTTCTTCAGCTCCTCTAACCTGCCACATTTTTGCAGAGCTTTCCCACAATTGCCCACTGCTTGTGTGTGACTTACCAATATGTAAGAGTTGAAAACAGTCACTCCCTGACAAGGTCTGATTCCTTGATTCTCATTCAAGAACACTGAACTCGATTGATATTGAGTCCTGCTCAGTGTATTGCACACTTGTAGGAGTCATCGTGGTTTATTCTGACCCCAACTCTACAAGGTAAAGAGTCACTGGCCCATTTCAGGCAACAAAGAATGGTCTCAGAGAGACCAAGTGCTGTCATAACCTGAGATCTGAAAACAGCCCTGTGGGTGCGAGCAAAATGGTAGGAGGTAGTGATGAGGGAGAGAACAAGTAGAAAGCACGTGATGCAATTGTATGAGAGTCCCACAATGAAACTCATTATGTTGTTGTTGTTGTTGTTGTTAGGTGCCGTCGAGTCGGTATCCGACTCGTGGTGACCCCCATCAGGTTTTCAATGGCTGACTGTTTCGGGATTGCCTTGGAAGTGAATTGCCAGGCCCTTCTCCCATTTTTGCGGTGCTGGGAATTGAACTCAGGACCTTAGAGACTGCAGCGCAGCGCTCTACCAACTGAGCTAAATCCCAGCCTGAAACTCATTATACTGTATGCTAATTAATAAAAAGAAAAAGAGAATAGTCCTAATATGGTTTGAGTGCTTCTCCAAAGGTGCCAGAAGCTTTGTGTTCATGTGGTGGTGTTGGGAGGTGATGGGACCTGTATAAGGAGGACTCTGATGTGCAGTAGTTAGGTCACTGGAAAGAGGTTAATGTGGTTCTCACGAGACCTTGATCAGTTCCCATGAGAGTTTGTTGTTATAAACTGAGTGAGCCTGGCTTTAAAGTTCTCTGGCTTCCTGGCTCTCCATGTCATCTCTTCGGCATGAGCTCCTGGTTTTGCGATGCCATTCACCATAGGGGCCGAACAGATGGGTCCGCCTGACCTTGGACTTTCAGCCTGAAAACTGTGAGCTAAACCTCTTTTCTCTATAAAGCATCCTGCCTCGGGTATTTCATAATAGCAACAGCAAATGGACTAATCCATGACTCTAAATCCCTCCGTTGAAGCCCAGCTGCTCCCTTTAGATATTGCCTGCACAGCATGTGTGAAAGAGCCAGACATAGCATCATAGGCACCTGACAAAACCTCGCCAACGTGACATACCTGTGAAGATCCTGAGTTCAGGGGTCTTGGCTGGGACATCGAGAATCACAAGCAGTTTCACCTGGCATTTCCACTCACACTTGAAAAAGGACAGCACACAAAGGCAGAAGGATTTATGTAGTTTTCTTTGTCACTGTTTCTGGAGGCCTTGGTTTTTAGTAAAACCAGGATAGCATATGTTGGGGAAAACATCCTTCCCAGACTTACTTCCTCTTGTCTTTTTCTTGCCAACACAGTCCTCCAGCAGGTGGAAAGCAGCCCGGTGCTTCGGCGAGGGACCTGGAGGATTTGCCTAAGGCTTTGGGTCTCCTTTGTTCCCTCCTTACCTCCTCCAGCTGCTGCCTCTGCCACAGGCTCCTTCTTCTTTGCCACTCTGATGAATGTCAAGGTGAGGCTGCAAGTTTTGCTGTCACTTCCCGGGGCTTGGTGCCATCAATCACGTCTCCTGTGTCCTCACAAAGGAACAGCCCTCGCTCCATTCCCCACATCAAAATATGTCCTCCAGGAGACTCTTAGTGCTCCTTCCTATTTATCTTTGACTCCTGTACCTCCGTCCTCTGAGAATTTACTGGACTGAACTTTTCATCAGCGTGGGCCTCAGCTCTGTGCCAGCATGGATGGCCCTGCTTGGAAATCCTCCCGTTTTTTTCGTTTGAAGATCAGGTATACATCATGCTCTCTCTCTCCATTTTATCTCTCCTTCCACTCTCTGAAATTCTGACTTTAAACAATTAGCAAAAAATAGTCAAATAAGAAGGAGAGGGGCCACTAGTATGGGACCTGTCCATGGAAATTAGTCCAGGCTGACAATTTGGGGCCAGGGTCTGTTGTTGTTGTTGTTGGTTGCCGTCGAGTTGGATCCGACTCATAGCAACCCTGTGTACAACAGAGAAAACATTCTTGGACACGGTGTTATGCCCGGCACCATGTCAGTGCTTCTTCTCTGCTATTCATAGGGTTTTCGATGGCTGGTTGTTTCAGGAGTGGGCTGCCAGGTTCTTCTCCCATTTATTTATTTATTTATTTATTTATTTATTATTCATTTGTGGTGCTGAGGATGGAAACCAGGGCCTCAGAGAGTCCACAGCAGCACTCTACCAACTGAGCTAAACCCCAGCCCTGCGCCACAGACTAGGAAAATCCAATTCAACTTAGAAGAAGAAGGTAGCTGGCTGCACGGGCATTTCCTCAGACTTCTGGACAACCTCATTTGCCATCAATATGCCAGTCCTGAAACATCCAGAGAAAGGGCCAGTTTTGTAATAGTTTTATGAAAGCAAAAGATGTATTTTGTGTTTTCCTGCAAAGCTGGGGTAGGTTTCCCAAATGTTGTTGTTGTTGTTAGGTGCCGTCAAGTCGGTATCCGACTCATAGCGACCCTCTGTACCACAGGGGAAACACTCTTGTCAGTGCTTCTCTGCTGTGCATAGGGTTTTCAATGGCAGATTGATTTTTGGGAGGGGGTTGCCAGGTCCTTCTCCCAAGCCTACAGCTTCTGGTGTTCCCAGGCGGTCTCCCATCCAAGTACTAACCAGGCCCAACCCTGCTTAGCTTCCGAGATCTGACGGGATCGGATGCCACAGGGCTACAGCTGCAGGCGGTTTCCCAAAAGAGCTGGTTAATTCTTCTGTGCTCAACCCTTGTATGTTCAGTGAATTTAGGGAAGCGATAGGTTTTGGGGGCTCCACCCAGATGTGCCGATATAAATGCAGTGGAAGCAATGACTAATTGTGTAAAGTTCTCAAATGTAAAAAAATGAAGGCACCGGAGCGTCACTTACAAGGTGACTTCTGTGGCTTATGCCCTAGAAATCTATGTCCTGGGTTTTTTCCAGATAGCTCCAATTTCAGATTTATTGATACTTGTCAAGTCACAAGATCTGATTGCTGGCTTACAAAATATGATCGCTTTGGTTATAGGTGAGCCCGTGTGATGTGGGGTCATCGTCGAATGAATATTTCTTGGATGGTGTCAGACATGGCTGAGTTCTACCAAACAGTATACTACTCAATGAGTCATATGACCGAGATGATACAGCAGTTACCAGGTGGTTCTGCTAATAATTAGAAACACATTTCTATATTTCATAGGACCCAAGGAAAGGAAAACATCACCAGGAAAATGTTCCATGTGGGGACAATTATTCAACAGGCCCTTGGCTGGGATCTGTGGACATGAACATAATTCAGAGGCAAAAATGAAATACTGGAATAATACACGGCCATTTCTTTTATTGAAGCAGAATTACAAAACACCAGAGTTAACACTCAGCCAAGTCTTGATTATCCAAGCAATGATGACCCTATTTGTAGATTATTAATCTGCCTCCTCCCTGGTCCCATCCCTCTAGTCCAGTCCTTCTCAAATTTGAGAAACAGACTGGGAAGTTAAGAATCCAGAAGTTATTTTTTAAAAGGGAGAAATCCTTAAAATTGTGTCATAAGATAATTATAATTGTATGAAACTTCACGTAAAAGTAAAATTAAGATTAAATTCACAAAGTAAAAAGAATCAGCACCATAAAATCGAAACATTAACTATTAATAGCATTAATCTACAGTGATGGATGAGGTAGTTCTGCCAAAGCGATATGTTGTTGTTGTTGTTAGGTGCCATTGAGTCCGTATCTGACTCATAGCGACCCTCAAAGGGTTTTCAGTGGCTGACTGTTTCGGGATTGCCTTGGGAGTGGATTGCCAGGTCCTTCTCCCATTTTTGCGGTGGTGGGAACTGAACTCGGGACCTCAGAGACTGCAGCGCAGCGCTTTACCAACTGAGCTAAATCCCAGCCCGCCAAAGTGATATAGGGAGATACAACCTTCCAGTGTGACCAGGAGAAGGGGGTCACGGCTGGAGACCCACAACTCCCAACTCCTCCGCAGGGCATTAAGAATGGTCTTGAGAAACATTGCTTTGATCTGTATGAATTGCGTTTTCTCCTTACCTTGTTTTGGGAGTGGGCTGCCAGGTTCTTCTCCCATTTTTTTTTTTTTTTTTTGTGTGTGTGTGTGTGGTGCTGAGGATGGAAACCAGGACCTCAGAAAGCACAGAGCAGCACTCTACCAACTGAGCTAAACCCCAGCCCAAGGCTTACCAGGGCAGGGAGACAACGAGAAGCCAAAATCAGAGACCCTTCCTGTTTGCTACAAGTTGTTGCTGGAGGAAATTTTGGGTTATTTACAGACTTCAACTGGATCCACTTGAGGGCTCATTTCATTGGCTCCTCATTGCCATGGATACGTGAGGACTCTCTACCTACTGCCTCTGCAGAAAGGCCTGCCTGTTACACGCGGCTGGGAGCGGCAAGGTAGCAAGGCACCTGCTGCTTCCCCGACGCCCACACTGGGTTTTGGATGACAGGGGGCAGGTCTGTTAGGATTGTCTTATGTCATAAGTGGACTCACTGGAAGCAGCAGCCCACTGTGTATTGTGACGTCCGTGACGCTATTCCACACTCGGCACTTTTATCTTCTAAGTGTCTCACAAACGCTGACTAATTAATAATCCGCTTTTCAGCATTGCCAGGAAGGAGTTGCAAGGAAAGAGCGATGGGAGTCTTTCCAGAGAAACACATGCTCGGGTTTACCCCAGGCTCAGGGAGCAGAAACAAAAATGCATAGAGCCAAACACTTGCTGTGTCTGCCACTTGGACATTTGTTATTTTATTTAGACTTCCTAACAACCTTGCCAGGAAAAGCATCTTCCAGAGAGTTCTTCGTATCTCCATTTATACCGATGGGGAAGTTGCATTTTGCAAAGCCGATTTCCCAATCATCCTACAGTTAGAGTGCATGGAGGTGGGATTAGAACTCAGGTCTGCTGGCTTCCAACGCTCACACTGGTTCTGCCACGCCACCGTGCAAAGAATGCAAGTTTAGAATTTCCTCTGTGTTAGTCATTGTTGTTATTGCTGGCAATGAGCGTGATTCATATTTCATAACCATAACATTTGAAATTTATGATGCCCTGGTTTTGAGACACTTAAGAGTCTGATGCAATGATTATGCTCTTGCTCAGTTCAGAAATGGGGAAGAGCTGGATTGGATATTAGAAATCATCCGGGTCTCATTCCCTGTCTTACAAGCAATTTTTCATGAGTCCGGACTCTTGGACTTGCAAAAACAATGCTTGCTTTGTCCTCAAAAGGCATAGCCACGACACACCAGATGTTCTAGCCTATGATTAAAAAAATTCTTATTAACTTTTAATGGAAGAAAATTAGGCTGATGTTAGAACATATCCTTTACTCTTTTTTTAAGATCACTTACAAAGAGCTGGGACTGTGGTTTCTCCCCCTGCGTGCACCACTCCCTTCTAAGCGAGCTGAGTGCCAGAGAACCGCTTCCTGGGCACGGCACCTATTGTTCTAGTTTTCACTGGATCAAAGGGTACCCAAGGCCAAACGGTGGTCCCATTGCTACTCATTCTTGTGTCCACAGACCAACAGAGTAAATGCCATGCCCTGTTTCTCTTCTTGGCACCTGCTGGATAAACAGCTGTGGCCATTAAGAGGAGGATGTTACTTGACCCCAAGGCAGGAGCAGGCACTGAAATTCTGCTTCTTCGGAGAATAATACATTTTGTCCTTGTTCTGGCAAGTGGGAAAGCTGGGGTGCAAACCCGGAGCTGTGGGACTCCAAAAGCCCGCGCTTAAATTGATGTGGAGTTTACTGAGCATCAATCTCATGTAGGAAATTTACATATTCACTCAATTGTTTATTTTTTATTACGTGCCTCCTCATGCCACATACAATCCTATGTCTTGGGAATACAATCCTCCTCTTCCTCCTCCTCCTCTTCTTCCTCCTCCACCACTTCCTCCTCCTCCACCTCTTCCACTTCCTCCTCCTCCACTTCCTTCTCCTCACCTACCTCCTCTTCTTCCTCCACCTCTTCCACCACTTCTTCCTCCTCTTCCTCCTCTTCCTCCTCCACTTCCTCCTCCTCCACCTCATTGTCCTCCTCCACTTCCTCCTCCTCCTCGACCTCCTTCTCCTCCTCCTCCAATTCCTCCTCCTCCCCCTCTTCTTCCTCTTGAACTTCCTCCTCCACTTCCTCCTCCTCCTTTTCCGCCTCCTCCTCCTCCTCCTCCTCCTCCTCCTCATTCTTCGCAGGGCTAAAGTTAGAACCTATGGCTCCACTGCATGCTAGGCAACTGCTCTACCACCAATCTCTACCACCACCCGCTCTTGGTCTTTTGAGACAGGGTCTGGAACTTACTACGTAGCACAAGCAGGCCTTGACCTCACAAGCCCCCTGCCTCAGCCTCTCCAGGCTGTGATTACAGGCATGTGCCGGCACACCCAGCTCATTTTTTCACTTCATCCTGATAACTCTACATGTACACACGTGTGGATATAGTCATTAGGTGCACGCACACATAGACATAGAGGTGGGTGTGGTTATTCTGCTTGTTTTGCATTTGAGAAAATTAAGATTCAATGTAGTAATTTATTCATGATTACATAGCTAAGGATGACAGATCTCAGATTTAAGTCTAGATGTCTGAATCCCAAATATTTCCATCTTACCACCCCAGCCTCATAACCGCAAGAATGGGAGAAGGGCCTGGCAATCCACTCCCAAGGCAATCCCGAAATAGTCAACCATTGAAAACCCTATGAGGGTCGCTATGAATGGGATACCGACTCGATGGCACCTAACAACAACAACAACAATCCCAGCCTCATAACAAATAGGGGTTTGCTGTTCAAAATGGGATCCACTTTAAGGGAATAACCAAAACCACCCCCTACAACACTACCAACAGTATGATAGCTCATGTGCCATTTGAACAGGTTTCCAAGGGTCAGGCGATGGTCCCTTTGGTGTGTTATTCATTATAATAAATTCTAGAGGACAGTCGCTTTTATTTGCTGTTTTGGGGTATTGGAGGGGGAAAGATTCTGGCCCCGATTCTGGCTGCGGAATTATATGTGAGCAAGATAATTCACAGGGGATAAATTCCACGGCCAAGGGGCAAAGCACCCTGGCCAGTAGGCTGCCAGCCGGGCATCGCCTCTTCCTCGCCTCCCTCCCACCTTGAAGTTCCTTTGTTTGATAAGCAGTCATCCACGATGCATTATAGACACACTTCAAGGTTATTTCTGATTAGTTCACTGACTGTAGAATCCCTAAGAAGTTATTTCCAAAGCGATGCCATCATCTGTGACCCTCTGATCCCTCTCCTATAGGGCAGGGCAGATCTGGGTGTCAGAATGGAGTCCACTCATTCACTCTCTCCACGAATGTTTGTGAGACCTCAGGTGGTGGGCGTGGGGCACCACCACCAATGGTGTGGCAACTGACACGGTCTCTGCGCTTGGGAGCCATCAGAGGAAAGAGGGGCCAGATAACCAACGGGGAAGCAAACAAAGAGGAGCAGAGCTCAGTTACAGAGGGGACACGAGGGCCCTTGCAATGCTGGAGGGTAGAGAAGGCGTCCCAAGAAGATGGCACTTGATCCAAGGCCTGAAGGATGACCAGGGGAGCAGGAGCTAGTTTTCCTTTGTTGTTGTTGCTAGGTGCTGTCCAGTCAGTATCTGACTCATAGCGACCCTATGTGCAACAGGGGAAACACTATTGTCAGTGCTTCTCTGCTGTTCATAGGGTTTTCAATGGCAGATTGATTTTTGGGAGTGGGTTGCCAGGTCCTTCTCCCAAGCCCATAGCACCTGGTGTTCCCAGGCGGTCTCCCATCCAAGTATTAAGCAGGCCCGACCCTGCTTAACTTCCGAGATCTGATGGGATTGGATGCCAAAGGGCTATGGCTGCAGGTTAGTTTTCCTTTAGAAAAGCACAATCCAGTAACGTTCTCAGTTTATGATTTACAAACACATCTCACCTACTAACTCATGGAGTTTGAAGGTACCTGTACCCTGAGAGAGATGGATGAGATAATCCATTTATGCTTCTGAATATTCTGGTTGAGAATCACATTTCGGATCAAATTCTCCTAAATGTGTTTTGTGAATTGCCCTTTAGATGTCTTTGTTCATGGCGTCCTTCCAACCTAGAGTGCTCACTACCAACCTCTACTACAAGACACCCTTCTTGGAAGGCCCAGACTAGCCTAGGCTCCCCGGTGGAAACTTCTTTTCCAAACCTCCAGCCCTTCTGTCTTTCCTCAATGTATCCTTTCCTTCTTGGGGCGTGTGCCTCGCTCCTTTCCTGTGATTTAAGAACAGACATCAAGCCTTCATGCCCCAGCCTCCAGTTCTTCACACAGTGTCTAATGGATCAGCTCATATGTTCAACAACCAGTTTCAAAGCATAGTAGGCTGCCCAGCTACCTCAAGAATTCCATGCATCCAATATCAACCGAGCAAACAGGATCCTCTGAGTTTGAGGGTTTTATGGAAGAATTTGACCAGACACACATATATAGATAGATAGATAGATACACACAGAAAATTGGCCTAACATCATATATACTCTCTCCTCCAGGTAAGTATCTTAGTATACTTTCCATGTAGGCAAAAGTTGTAGTAAGTTTTCCTTAACCAGGGAAAAACTCAGAGAGTAGCAATTATGAGGAAATCCCTAAGTCAAGAACAAATTCCAAATTAAACTTCTTCTGTGGTGGTTGTTGTGTTGTTAGGTGCCGTCGAGTCGAGTCTGACTCATAGCGACCCTCATAGGGTTTTCAATGGCTGACTGTTCTCAGGATTGCCTTGGGAGTGGGTTGCGATGTCTTTCTCCCATTTTGCGGTGCTGGGAATCGAACTCAGGACCTCTGAGACTGCAAAGCAGCGCTCTACCAACTGAGCTAAATCCCAGCCCTAAATTTCTTCTACTTAAAAAAAAAAAAAGTAAAGGTCATTTTTACAGTACAAAAATTTTATTTTTTTTTTGTTAGGATAATTTAAAGTTTAAAACTGAAGTAGACATATTCATTTTACAAACAAGATATTCTTTCATAAGTAAGACCATTAAAAACATTAAACAAAAAAGCTGTCTTTACAAAAAGCTCTGTGCATAGCAACTTTATACTGTATATAACTGACAAAGCAAAACAATAAAATGAAACTATACAGTTTGAAAATGAGACCTTACTGTACAAAAGGTAGAGAAGATAATGGTTTTTAAACCATGCATATGGAAATGTGCAAAGAAAAACTGGGAAGAATTTCAATGCTACAACAACAACAAAAAATCGAGACAAATAATGAAGCAAATCATCCCTTTCAATTGAAAACTCTTACACAGCTCCTCCTACAAAGATAGGGCAGAATTCTGTAGTCACCTATAGAAATACTTGTCTTCCAAGTGGCACAAAAATAATGTGGGACTGGAATGATTCCATAGCAATGACTAAAGAGGACAGAGTAGCTTTGTTTTTCGTTTATTAGTACACTAAAAATAACCCTTACACACATTTGTACAGTTAAATAGATCTGTTGCCGCCAAGGTTCTAGCTGAATGGTCAAAGGATGTCTGGGATTTAGTTACACACATTTTTCGGTGTAAAGCTACCCACAAATTCTACAATCATCGTGAAGACAGTACCGCAGCTCATCTTCATGCAAGAGCAAAATTCACAGGTTCTGAAAGCAATGCTACTTAAAAAAAAAAAAAAAAACATTTCCTTATGTTGGATTGGCTCAAATCCAGATCTCCAAATGCTTAATTTTCCTCTGCCTTCACTCTGGGATGGGAACGTTCGTATTCCACACATTCTTCTCCTTCCACCAAGTTGCTCACTGGGGAACTTTCCTCGAGCGTTTCCGTGTGCTTTGGCTCTGTAAGCCCTGCCTATGAAGTATGTCGGCAGTAGTTATAAGCACGCCAGGCTTCCAAAACTGTGGATTCCCGCGTGCATATAAAAAAAATACGGGTCATATTGGCTAATTCCAGAGTGCACTAAAGGCTAATAAGACAGTTGGGGCTTGGGTAGATGAGAGCATATATCAGTGGGGCCACGTGAAGATCATCTGAAATTGGCTTGGATGCACTAAAGATGGTTTTCCAAGACATCCACACCCATTTCTCATGCTAGAGCCCTAACAAAGAACTCCAAGCTAAGCCTGGGTGTAGACTCCACGGTGGTGCCAATAAGTCAACAGGAGATCCCTGATCTGGGGGAAAATGGCGTCCTCTTAGTGACCCAAGCCTGTCTGGATGGGTCTCCAGGTCATCTAGGCTTTCAAGACTCAACCCCTGCTAGCAGCTATGCAAGGTTTTTCGCCCAAGATCTAATCACAGAACTACATGGGCAGATGGGGTGGGGGCTCAGCGACTGTGCAGCTTAGAACACAGCCAGCGCACAGCCAATCTTGGGGCCTCCCGTGAGTCCCGATTTCCATGCTTTTGAACACCAGGAAGAGGGGGTTAAGGATTTGAACCTTCCTCTTCCACTTCCAGTCCCACTCTTTCCCAGAAAAAGTATCAAGTGGGACAGATAGTGTTTTCAAGAGAGTTCATAACATAAAAGGGGAAATCTGCAGAGAGAGGAAAGGATCTGGTCATTCTGACTGATCTTAAGAGCCCAATTGTCATCTTCTTCAAACCCTGCTTCTGAAGTTCTGGGGGGCTTCCTGCCTCTGTGCTGAGCCAGGCCACCAAAGAGGAGGGAATGTGTGGCCCTGGTGAGGAAGGATCGCAAGGGGCCCTTAGTCGCAGAGTCCTGTGGCTTTGGCTCTTCTTGAAGGTGAAACACTTTTTTTTTTTCCTGGAGATGTTCAAAGCTCGAGACGCTAAAACAGGGGAATTCTCCCCCTTGCCCAGGGAAGAAAGTTGAAAGTTAAAATGAGTTTTAAAAAACTATTCACCTAGAGTGAATACCAAAAGGGATACGTGGACTGTTCCGAAAGCAGACGGAGCTGGGAATGAAACGATGCTTGGAGTGTAGGGTGGATTCATTTGAGTCTGTTTTCTCAGTGTATTCTGTAGGAATCTACGTAAGGTACACATTCTTGCTCATGGGTCCATAAAATGATGGAAAAAGAGGGGGATGCAGGATGAGGGATAAGAGGCTAAGAAGTAACTGTAGTAATAACCACACACCTTTAAAACCTGTTACTACGTGTTTGCATCATGTTTCATTTTACATCAAGAAGAGAAATCCCTCTCTCTTCGAAAAGAAAGGTCTTAATTTCTACTTCTACTTACAATAAGTTACACGTTTATTTATTTAAATAATTGTAAAACATTTTAAAATTTTTTCCCTTTTTTGTTTGTTTTTTTCTTAAAAGAGATTAAACTATAAGCAGACACACATACAACATTTCATCATTCAATTTAGGTTTCATTTTAAGAAAGTCTTCCATGCTGGTACCCTGTTTTGTTCAATTTTTTTTTTTCTGCATAAACTAAATTGGTATCTGAAAGGCGTCATAGAAAATAGAAACTTTCAACTTTTTTTTTCCTACAAAGAAAAACAAATAGTATCCAAAATATTAAGCATGAAGTGTTTGCCAATTTTTTTTCTTAAATATTTTACAAACATAGGAAGGTGGTTTTCGTAATGTTCATAACAAAGAATTGCATTTCTGCTCTTAGCACTGACCGCGTCAATCTTTTGTCCTTGGCCCCACCAGGGTCAGTTTGTGTAGCCACGTGGAAGCTACAGGAGC
Source organism: Pedetes capensis (assembly GCA_007922755.1). Classification (NCBI taxonomy): domain Eukaryota; kingdom Metazoa; phylum Chordata; class Mammalia; order Rodentia; family Pedetidae; genus Pedetes; species Pedetes capensis. The sequence continues at coordinate 82,982 of VMDO01001365.1, read as the reverse complement.
AACGTGAGGCCAGGTAAGATGGAGGCTCTTTGCCTTCGCGTATCTGTCCGCCACGTCCACTTGGGGGCGCAACTCTCTCCAAAGAGCTCAGAGTGCTTTCTTCATTATTGGTCCATCAGAATAAGTAGTTTTGTGCTACGAGAAAGCAGTTCTTCCTCCGCTTTACATCGGGGGTACCACAAGTCCCGTCATGGCTGCAAGGAAAGAGCGACCCAGGAATCAGAAGCGACCCAGGAATCAGACTCGGAGGCGCTTACGATAAAGCTTATCCCAGGGAGCCGGCAAGGGATGGGAATGCTAGAAGCTGACAGAATCCTTGGGGACGGTGTCCTTGGCTGCTATTCCAACAGATTTTCTCCAGGTTTGGGCGAACAGAAACCACTGAAGCCTCAGGGAGCTACCGAAATGCAAAGCTTGCTCTGCTTGGAGGCCAACAGTTATGCTTTGCTTTGTTTTATAATAATGGGTTGTAACCATGAGATCATGACACACATGTGTAAACAGAATGGAAATATATGGGTGCTGTGTCTCACGCCTCCGCACGTCTGTCAGCTTGTGGTGCTGTGGGGGGCTGTGGGGGCTGTGATGCTGAGGGCTATGCCACTGGTATTTCAGCTACCAGCAGGGCCACCCATGGTGGACAGGTCTCAGCTGAGCTTTCAGACTAAGACAGACGAGGGAGAAGGACCTGGCAGCCCACTCTTGAAACAGCCATTGAAAACTGTATGAATAGCAGAGAAGCATTGTCAAATAGAGTGATAGAAAATGAGTCCCCCAAGGCTGGAAGGCATTTAAGAAATGACTGGGGAAGAGTTGCCTCCTCAAAGTAGTTGACCTTAATGACAGGAATGGAATAAAGTCCCTGCGACCTCCTTTTGCTGATGTGGTATGACTCAAACTGAGAAGAAACATAGTGAATGCAACATTGGGCTCAAACATAAAAAGATTGTGTGCATTAGCTATATATGTTGTTGTTGTTAGGTGCCATCGAGTCGGTATCCAACTCATAGCGACCCTCATAGGGTTTTCAATGGCTGACTGTTTCGAGATTGCCTTGGGAGTGGATTGCCAGGCCCTTCTCCCATTTTTGTGGTGCTGGGAATTGAACTCGGGACTTCAGAGACTGTAGTGCAGCACTCTACCAACTGAGCTAAATCCCAGCCATATATATATATATATATATATATATATATATATATATATATATATACACACACACACACACACATATATGTATACACACAATTATACACACACACATAATACTGGGTAGTGTTTCGTTCTGTTGTACATAGGGTTGCTGTGAGTTGGATCTGACTTGCTGGCACCCATTAATGACATATTCTTCATTATTGTTGTTAGGTGTCGTCAAGTTGGGTCCAACACTTAGTGACCCTATGTACAACAGAGAGAAACGCTCCCCTACACTGTGCCATGCCTGACACTGTGTCAGTGCTTCTCTGTTATTCATAGAGTTTTCAATGGCTGATTGTTTCAGGATTGCTTCGAGAGTGGGCTGCCACATCCTTCTTCCATTTCTGTGGTGCTGGGTATTGAACCCAGGGCCTCTGAGAGCACAGAGCAGCACTCTACCAACTGAACCAAACCTCAGCTCCTTTTCATTATCATACTAAAAGAATTTCCAGATTGTGTGGTTCCAAATCACTTAGGTGGAACAGAAAGGGAAACTCCAAGTATTGAGCCTGTTGACTTATTGAGCATCATTTATACACACCAGGGTGTCCATCCATTCTAGATATCTTTCTGTCCATCCTAGTCTAAGTTGGGTTAGTGATGGTTTTAGCTTTGTTCTTGTAGCTCAACTTCCTTTGATGCTCACTGCTGGTATGTGACACTACTCACCAATGAATACAGATTCACTGGTAAAGAAGAGTTAATTCCCAATGTGGGAGTCACCCAGTACCCAGTCTTCATGCACTATTCTACCATAGTGTCCAGTGCCTCCTGCATCTAAGCAAGAGGCAGTGGATGATGCCTGTCTGGGTAGAATCAAGTCCAAGGTTTTCCCCTCAATATGGGACATCAAGCAGCGTGAGGAAGATGTGGAAAAATCACAGGGCCAAATGTATTTGTCTATCCTTGGCTGGGTCATGATGAGCCCGGGGAATTCTAACATTCTTAGAAAATGCCAGAACAGTGTCCTTGCACCCAAATTTTAAGCACATCTTGGATTTGATTCCTTGGTTTCTTTCTTATTCTACATCACATTGAGCGGGGATAACAAACATTTTTGTTGAGTGGTATTTATAAGCAAATGGCTAAAATTCTATCCACTGTTCCCAATCCACTCGCCTCTCTCTTTCCTCTCTTCTCTCCTATTCTTCTTCTTATTCCCCCTCCCTCTGGCCCATTTCTCTGCCCAGGCTGGTCCTCTCAGACAAAATTGTCAGCCATCCCTTTCCCTGCCCATACAGCCTTTATTGAATGTTTGCGAGATCTGGATTAAGGTCTTACACAGCTAGCAAAGCCTTAATTATTTTTGCCTGTATTACTGTATATTGAATCGATGTAACTTTTCAATAAAGGCAGTTCAATTCTGGACACTCCCCAATGATTTGGGGATATAGCAACTCTAGTAATTATCCCAGAGTGTAGGAGCATTTTTTTTCCTGGAGGGAGCTGGAAAATGAATCAGACACAGAGTGTATAATATTATCTTGACAATCCATACTCATCAACTGTAAATGCCTGATAAATGAGGCAGGAGGTGGAGCAAGAAATGGTGCATTTATAGCTCCCTGGCTGCAGAATTCTGACTCATGTTCTCAGCTTTACCTTGTCAATTGCCTTCCCCACTCCTCAGCCCCTTTCTTCTTCTGGGTCCCAGAGACTTACGGAAGGAGTATATGGAAGGACAGAGCTGCTCAAAAATCAAAATCCACTGCCTGCTAGGAAACAATGGATTTCACCTCTTTCTTTTTCCATTGTCCCACATCCAACACTGGGTGGGCTGGCTCTGTGCTAAAGGGCATCCTTGACTTTTTACTTGTAGAAACCAGAGCCAACAGATGGAAAACAGATAGAAATTGCAGAACAAGTGAGCACTTTCACTGCTGGTGGTGGAGAGATGCTTCACTGTCTGTTGGTTATCTGATTCCTTTTCACCTTGGGCATTTCGCCAGGAAGCAACAACCTAAATTTGCTCCAGGTGGCAAAGATCTGAATGGAAGGTGGGGACTGAAAAAGGAATTTCATTATGACTATTCTGGAGAGATGGGAAAAGGACGTGGCAACCCACTCCCAAGGCAATCCCGAAACAGCCATTGAAAACCCTATGAGGGTTGCTATGAGTCGGATACAGACTCCAGGGCACCTAACAACAACAACAACATCCCTGGAGAGAGAGTGGGGCTGCCGGGGCACAGGCTCTGGGGTCTAACTGTCTGGGCTCAAGTCATCAGTTACTTGCTGGGTGGCCTTGGACAACTAAAAAATGATGCTAAGGGCACGTCTGGACCCAGGCAGCTTTGTAGAGCACTCCGTTTGGTGCCTGGCACACAGTGCAAGGCTTTGGGAGGAGAGGCGGCTGCAGCTGCCACTGTTGATGATGAGCACTGTGTCCCCTCCCGATAGTCTAAAGAGGCTCTCACCTGTCGGGGGTCAGCCAGACCCCTCAGCCCGCAGTCCCATGCTCCTCTGTGAGGAGATGGGGCTGGAGGCTCATCAGACCCTTGCAGTTCCAGGATGTTTTCCTGCAGTGCCTGTGGATGGTGAATTAAATGTCAGCTTCGCTTTCTCCCTCTCTGTATCTCCTGGCGCCTTGGGGTGCTGGACGCTGAGTCTCCACTCACCGAGTTCTACCTGGAGACAAGCAGTGGCAAGTCCGGCTTCTCCTTGCCTGGCTTTATGGAATGCCCTTTGCCCAGCTACATTCACACCATTCACATAACCTCCGAAGGCAGCTGCTGGGATTCCTACAGGACAGATGAGGAAACCGAGGCTCCGAGAGGACAGTGCCTCACAGATTTAGGCAGCCTGGGAAGAGCTGATCTCGAACTCCCACGTAAGATTGAAGCCTAGCCGAGGCTGGTCTACGCACTCTCTAAGGTCCCCCTCAGAATGCACCTGACTTTTCCCCACGCCACTTCATGTCTTCACTGTTCACAGCAATGTTTTCAAGGCTGCCACCCTCAATTGCCAGGTGCTTCTTTCCTTCTCCCTGCCTCCCTGCCCCTCCTCCCTTTCCTCTTGAAGGTTCAAATCACCAGGGAACTTTGGAGGGAATTGGAGGATTCGAAAGAGGGTTGGGACTTCGCCATGATTCTATAGGAACGAAGCTAGAGCCTGGGGCCTGCGCCCCTGCGCAGCCAACGATGTCATCTCCATGCAGCACAACCAGTGACACACAGCTCAGTCCCTCTTGGTCCGGGCATGCTGGCCGGCAGCGAGCAGGAGTCCGCCTGGCTGAGGACCCTGGAGAGGGTCTTCTGGTTTTCCGGCTGTGGCTGCTCTATAGAGACCCTCACGAGACCACACAACTTTCCCTTTCACGCCCGAGAGTTGCCTTGAACCTGACTCTGGGGGCCGTACCTCACGAGGAGCTAGGGCTGCAGCAAGCGGCAGGGTGGGGCCCGAAGGTCAGATGCCAGGGAAATTCTGTCCCAGCCTCCAGTAGCCCGAGATCCCCCCAGGCCCCACAGCGAGGCTCCCTGGTCAGAACAGATCAGCTGCAGACCTGGGGCCACCAGCTCTACCCCCCAGAATTCGGGGAGAGAGGAGGTGGGGGAGGGCAGGCAAACAGAGGTCACATCTCACTGTATGTCCTTAAAGTGACGCTGAACAAATTTGCTGAGCTGCCAGAAATAGGAGCAGGTGCATCCTTCCGGTCCCCCTCCTGTGCCAACGCCAAGGCCAACTGGGCTCACCCTCTGCCTCTCCTGTCCCTCATTCTGCCCTTCCTCACTCAGGTTAAAGTCTATGAACAAAGCCAGAGCACTGAGACAGCGGGGCAGTCCCCACTGGAGCGGGCAAGGGAAGGGGTGCCGCAGGGGATATTCAGCGACAGTGGTCACTGCCCTTCCTGGAGATGCAGCCCCTGTGAAGTAAGATCTGGCCCATCCTCTAACCATGGGACGGAAACCGCTGGTGTTTGAGAGACAGGGCAGGAGAGGGCACTTAGCTACAGGCTGCGCTGGTTCTCTATCGCTTAGACATCTGCATGGAAACCAAAAAAAAAGTTCCATCCAATATACAGATGTTTCCAACTACGCACATACTGGGTGGCGTGGGGTCTCAGCAGCTGTGCTGACTTAGAAGTGAAGGGATTTTCAGCGACACCTCTGAGGGCTGGGTTTCCAGGATTGGCTTTGACAGTTCTCTATGACGTCCCTTGATGTCAGGGAGACGCCACAGTCCCAGGGGCAGAAGAGAGAGGAACTCTCAGCCACCTTCACAGGTGTCTCCGACCGATTCAGAGCCCACACACTCTCATTGAGCCCCCAGGAGTTGCTGTCCTGAGGACGGCCAGCCCATCCAAGGCTCCCTAGCAAGCTCTGCTGACCCCGGAGGCTTTGATTCCCAAGGGTTACCCAGACCCCGCTCTTTTTGCCCCTCATGAATGGTTTCATGTCAAGATGTGAGAAACAGCCTTAAAATAACGCGGGTCGCCAGGCAGCCCTCACGCTCAGCAGTTTCCAATTTGCTCTTCTGCCATCAGCTGCCTCCCACTCGCGATGGGCTGATTAGATTCTCATGTCCTCACTACATTGGTGTTACGTCACGTCATATTACATTTTCGGACATTGCTCAAAAGTGGGTTTGATGGCTGATATTAATTTTGGTTCCTAGAAACAATATGTCTTGTTGTTTCTCTCTCTCTTCCCTTCCCCAGCCCTCGATCAGGCACCTGCTATCAATTTGGCCAGTATGTAACCAGCATGCTCAGGACTGGCGGGTTGCTCCTGAGGGATCCTTTAGTGTGCACAACAGGAACATACATGCGGCGCAGATGGTGAGCCAGGTAGGCAAGAAGTAATCAGCCCTTGGCATGAGGTGGGGTCACCTGGCACCTTCCAGAAACAGTGAAATAGTCCTGTGCACAGTCCTAAGGCTGGAGAATCAAAACACTCCTTGACAGCATGTCTAGCTCCAGCATGGTTAATTCTGTGCCCTGTGGTTTTGTGTCTTGTCTGTTCCCGGCCCCCTTCTAGAAGTGTTCTAGAAGCTTCTAGAAGTATTTTAGAACTCCTCTAGAAGTGTTCTGGAACTCCTCTAGAAGTTTCTAGAAGAGTTCTGGAACTCTTCTAGGAGAGTTCTAGCCCCATTGCATCTGCCATTCAAGACCTTCAATGAAAGCACCAAAGCATCCCTCCACATGCAAGTGCTTAGGGCCGTGGCAATGATGGCGGGCCGTCTGCTCCTCCCAGTGTCACATGCCCTCCCAGAGTGGTCCCTTGGCTTACCTCTGAATCCATTTCCGTTGCCGCTGGAGCAGGCGGGCGAAGGCGAGCCTTGAGGCCTGATGACAGGCGCAAAGGCACTCTTCTGTTTGACAGCAGGGAAAACTGAAGAGGAAAACGGGAGGATGGAGGATGTGCTGGAAGAGCCAACGGTGGGACTCGAGGACATGACTGGAAAGCAAAGGCACAGCGGTCTTTAGGAAGGGGACGCACGTGGAAACCAAGATCGCTCTTCAACATGCACACACTGCACGCTTTCACTGTCAAATGACTGATGGCCAGGCATTGGCCTGGATTCCAGGCGTGAAAGAAAGGTTGAATGGGACAGCGCTCCCCCCTGCTAAGAGGAGAGCAGGCCCACATCATAGCCACTGTGGCAATGACCCTGCCTCAGGACGGAGGGTGATGGAAGCAGACGCAGAAGGCAGAGGACTTTTCGGCCAGGGAGGCAGCGAGTGAGGTGGTGACAGGTCTTCATTGGTGAGAAGGGGACATGGGAGGGTGAGACCACAGTATCTAACCAGTCATCAAATCTACCCGGCGAAACCTCTTTTATGCTAAAATCACATCCTACCTGGGAACTGTGGGCCTCCCTGGTAGCTCCCAGGGCCCCAGAAGTCTAAGGTTCTAGGTGAACCTCTCAGGTTCCTCTCAGAGGAACCTCTCAGAGGGTGGCATCTGGATGGGCCATTTCTTCATTAAATGTTAAGAGTTTATTAACATCTAGAAGAGTGCCTCCCTCTCCCTGGACTTTCAGTGCTCCTGGGAAATAAAGCTGCAAGTAGCTGTCCCCTGACCTAATGCTTGGAAAAAAACACCAATATTAACAATATTAACATTAAATGACTTAGGGGGAGCCAAAAGCTAAGTGTTGTAATTTCCAAGAAAAATAAAGGCAATTTATACAATAAAGTGCCCCATCTCTAAATGTCAGATACTCCACCAAGTTGCATCATACAAGAAGATAATTTGATTTGCTATGTTCCACTTGCCCAAAACAAAAAAACAGAAGGAAAGAAAGAAAGAAAGAAAGAGGGGAAAAGGGTAGAGTTCACAAGGGTTACAAAAAGACAAAATTGAAGGTCAAATGTGTTTGATGTCCTGTGGTATATGCCACCCTGTTTCTCTTTTCTCTATAAAATACTTTGGGCTCTGTTCCCTCAATTGCATATATAAAGCAAGCATAGAAGATACCTCTAATATAATGCATTTTACAGCAGAACTACAAACTAAAGACATAAAAAAAAGAGCTTTCTGTAAAAAGTACTTATCCTTCAGTAGTCCTGATTTAAAGAGAAAGCACCTGAGTATATCTCTGTCATTCTTCAAATAATATAAATACAAAGAAAATAAACCGAAAGAGGACAGAGTCAATAATCTCATGTAAGACTTGAAGATGGACGTGCACAAGAAATTGGGCCAATTCGCTGCAATAAGACAGGAGGCAGGGTGAAGCGTTGGGAGAGGGTCTTACTCACAGTTCCAAGCAAAATTTCCTTTTCTAGCCTTGATTTTAGCATCAATGCAATATGAAAACAACCACAACAACACAGAAAACACTCTCTGCTTTCTTAAAGACATAGATTTAGAAGCAAAAGAAAAGCTGAGGCTCAGAAGGCCCTGATTCTGACCAAGGTCCGATCTCTGCTGTATGTTTTCATCCATGTGGGCGCCAAAATGGCGCATTGGTTTCTGAGTTGTAATAGCAGAAGCTCCATTCATACAACGTGAGAGAGAAGGTTCTTACAATGTGAGCTAGGCGTTCATGCATACACGCACCATCCTATTTTGGTCAAGCATATGTCTCATGTTTACAAATATGTTTTCCTGGTAACTGATTCCAACCTCAAGTGTGGCTCAAATATGGTTGCTTCTCAGTTGGCCGAGAGTCACTGCAAGCTTTACTAAGTGACATGAAAGAACTGTTGTGGAGTTGAATAAGCACAGGTCATAAATATTTTTTTTAATTCTGTAAAAATGACAAATTATATAAATTAATTTAAAATTTAACACAACTATAAGAATCATCCATTGAAAACCCTATGAGGGTCACTTTGAGTTGGATCCAACTCTATGGCACCTAACAAGGACAACAACAATAGCAAAAGTACTAAAAGGAATTTTAAAACATGTATTTCAGCAAAGACACTTTTTTATTTTTATTTTTTATTTTTTTTGTGGTACTGGGGGTTGAACCCAGGTCCTCACACTTGCATGCTTTGCAAGTGCTGGACCACTGAGCTGCACCCCCAGACCATTTTTTTACTTTTTGAGACAAGGTCTCGCTAAATTACGCAGACCGCCTCTGGTCTTGGACTTGTGATCCTCCTGCCTCTGCCTCCCAAGTTGCTGGGATTACAGGCATGTGCCACCACGCCCAGTTTAGCAAAGACAATTTCTATGTTTACTTGTTTCAATAGTGACACTGTCAAAAAAATTTTGCTAAAATAGCTTTTTAACTAGTGAGGGGATTTTAGATATTAAATGTTATGATAAATCTACATCAGTGTCATATTAACAAAAATGCAGACAAGTCCTTGGGGCAAAATCTAGTCCATAAACAGACCAGATGTACGTGAGAATTGATACTTACCAAGTTAACATTTCCTGTTATATAGTTGTGAAATAAAGAACCATTGGGAGACTAATTTTAGAGTACATCCTCATAGGTAGCACGAAAGTAAATCTAGGTAGATTAAAGTATTATTTGAAAAAATAAAATTATAAAAGTGCCAGTAGAAAAGTTAGGAAGGTTATAATTTGCATAATCCCTTCAACCCAAAACTGAAATAAAAGTTTACAAGATAGATCTGCCTCGTGATGAAAAACTTCGGCATTATTCTGTACCCCATTATCATTTACTAATAAAGGAAAAGAAAAAAAAAAGAAAAGAAAAACTTGGGTAACACATATAGACAAAAGACAAGCGACAGATTAAGAAAAATAGTTGCTATATTTATTTAGATACGTTCATGTCCTTTATAGCTAATGTTTTTATAAGTTAATTAGTTTTAAAAACACCCCAATAGAAAACTGGACAAAGAGCACAGAAAGGAAAGTCACTAAAGTAGAAATGAAAATGACCCAGACATCCATATAGAAGCACTCAAACTGATTGGTAATAAAATGGCAATTAAAACAATAACAAGATGTTATTTTCCATTTATTAAATTGATGAAGGTTAAGAAAAAGTTGACAGGCAAGGGAACATACACGTTCTCTTTCCTGAGGAGGGAATCATTCTGTCTGGAGGGATTGGCATTACACAGCAAAGTATTTTTTAGATGTGGCTATCCTTTGACCCACTAATATAATCTCTAGAAATTAATCCCCAGGAGGTAATCATGAATATGTCAAAAAGAAGATCCAAGGGTGTTTTTATAATAACAAAACATTGGGAAATAAGTCACCCCCAATAGGGTAAATTACATGCAGTTCATATGATAGAATGCTATTGTTGTACAAAAATTAAAACTGTTTGAGAAAAATATTTCACCTGGTGGAAATATATCCCTCCTCAGCTGAAAAAAGCAGATTATATATTAACATATACATCAGCCCCACTTTAATTTAAAGAAAAAATATATACAGCAAAAGTCTAGAAGGATGTGATATATATCCAAACTTTTAACTATAGTATCTCTGTCTCATGAGATTACATGTACTCTTAAATTTGTTCCTTTTACTTGTCTATATTGTCCATTTCTTCCACAGTGAGTATGTATTACTTTTGATGTAGGCGAAACCAGCAAAAGCTGCTGAAATTTAAAAATGGGGCATCTCTATTTCATTGGTAAGAAATGCAATCAATTTTCCTCTTTAAGTCTTATAAACTGTCTGTAAACAAAGTTTTCTGTTCACTCTTCTGATGTAAACAAAACAAAACAAGATAAACAAAAAACAAAAACCAACAATTATTGTAATAAATGCTCAAATGCATGAGATCGTGATGATGGTAATTAGAGCTTTTAAGCAAACATGATTCCTAATATCTGTTCTCTCTATGCAGAACCCAGGTCTGCATCATTGAGGAGTTTTATGGAGTTCAGCTTCCCATCTGTGATTTTGGTCATTTGTCTGCCCTTCTTCCACCCTCCTTCCATCTTTCGGCAGAATCTCATTAGTTGCCTATCAGTGCAAACATTGCAATTTTCAAAATGTTCCTATACATGACTGGAAAGCTGTACTTTAAAAGATAACAATGATTATCTCTGCTTAGAATTAAATATTACCATTAAAATGACAAGTAAATGGAAGAGAAGTCTTTGATGGGGGGATGGGTCGGGAGAGGAAGCGCATGAGAGGGTAAGGGGGAACCTATTTGAATAATGTACAACAAAATGCATATATGGAGATGTCACAATGAAAAGCATGTCAGAATGAATCACATTAAAGTGTACATTAAAAATTTCCAATAAGAAAAAGAATTAGCGTGTGTCAATTTTCTTTTTTTACCTCTTCATGCTCTTCAAAATTTCTCTAGTCAGAATGATATTATTGTAATAGGATTTTTTTTCTTACTAAAGAAATACAATAAAAATGCATCAAAACGTGAAGGGTTTTTTTTTTTTTTTTTTGAGAGTGAAGTATGCTTTCTTTTAGAAACTATTTCCATATGTTCCACGTTTTCTGTAATAATCATTTAATATATCGTAGTAGAAAATGTCTTAATATTTATTTATGAAAATATAAAAGCACTGAAGCCCAGGCCCTGGCCTAAGACCGTAAGTGGAGTAGGAATCTCTAAGGGCAGGTTGGATTCCTGCCTGCATGGATTCCGTCCCAAACTTTTGAGTTGGCTCGGTGGCTACTCTGCTTTGGACGGCGTGGCCCCCGTGGGTGTTGCAGGTTTGTGGAGCAGATCGTGTCTGGGGACAGCTGAATGTACCATTCTAGGAAAGCCGATCGCACGCACTCCCAATCGAGAATTTCCCTAGACATCTATCTCTCTGTGGAGAGAGGCCAGCGCAAAGGCAAACGCGTCTGGCCCAGAAACCCATGTGAACGCGGGGAGTTGAGGAAAAACCACTTTTCTTCTCACAAGGATTGATTGGCTTGCACAGCCGCAGCTGGAACTCGCTGGGCACACAGCCTCCTTCGCACCGAGCCATTGCATTTGCTGGCGCTCAGGGTCTGTCAGCATTTCATTATGACCCCCTATTGTCAGGGGTTTAGAATCCAGCCATAAAAACTTGCACTGAGCTGGAACTTGGCGCACATCGCTACCGCCAGGAAGTGAAGTTTGTGTGCGGAATTGAAAAAACATCTGTTTGGCCATTTCTGAAGTAGTGCGAAAGCAAACGCAGGGAAGATGCAAGCTTTTGACACTCTGTCTTTGGTTGTAAAGCAAGTCGAACTCGACAGAGAGATTTGGCTCTGTTTCTGTCTTAAGGTCTCTGGCCAGGGATTGCCCCATGGCATGGCCCAGCCACCTCAGATTCATTGGCAAAATAAAATGAGAAATCACAGGATTGTGTTTTCAGACGCAAGTAACAGAATTGATGAAATGTTCTCCCCGGGGGTTTTAAAAAATATTTCCTAGAGTAGTGAAGACTTTGCTGGTTAGAAATACGGGTCAGGTGCTATTGTAATAAACTCCGCTGGGCTTTGGGTATTTTAGCGGCAGGGGAATTTGACTGTAATGAATGCACTGGTTCAAATCCCATTCCCAGTCCACAACTTCTCTGTCCCTCTCTCCAAGAATAAAAGTGCAAAGGATCTCTCTTGGCACAGTAGGAGCCAGGAGGGGGTCCTCTAGGGTCCTTCCCACTCCCAGTGAGGCAAGATGCCTTCTTCTCATCCTCTTTCCCCCTATTTGCATATTCTGGTCTGTTTTCACACGAGACTTAACGATTTGGTGTGTTAAGATTTTTCTTGTGAAAACTTATGAAAAACAATGCAATGGTACTAGGATATACACTTTTGTATTTTTATTCTTATACAAGGTTATTTTGCTAGCTGTTGTTAGCCTCTAGTTCAGTCTGTGTTGTTTAAATTCTAATATGTGAATTATTTGGATTGAATTCATGTTTGAGGCCACACTGAGGTATGTACTGATGTACAGCCTTGAATGTTGGATCATTATTGTAGCTTATATTTTAGAAGTTTATTTCTGGCTTTATTATATAAATTTTCTATTTGGTCATGGTTTCATCATATCATAATTTAATGAATCTGTTTTTTTCTCCTTTTTTCAAATATTTTTCTTGTGGCAGTGGGTTTATGGGACCATGAAGTCACTGGCTGGAGTGGGAAGAATTCCTCTCTACTGGATGAATTATCTAATGAGAAATATTAAGCTACTAGCCAGGCATGGTGGCACACGCCTGTAATCCCAGCGGCTCGGGAGGCAGAGGCAGGAGGATCGGAAGTTCAAGACCAGAGGCAGTCTGCGTAACTTAATGAGACCCTGTCTCAAAAAGTCAAAAAATGGGCTGGGGGTGCAGCTCAGTGGTCCAGCACTTGCAAAGCATGCAGGCACAAGGCCCTGGGTTCAACCCCCAGTACTGAAAAGAAAAAAAAATGCTATTACCTGACTGGGCATTTGCATTAATCTATTCTTTCTGTCCATCTGTCCATCTGTCTCTCTTCCCACGACTACACTACTAGTACCCTCCTCCTCCTTCTCTTCCATCTTCTTTCTCTCTCTCTCTTCCTTCCTATCTACCCCCTCCCTAATGCCACACTATACATGGTATTAGACTAATCATTTTTGAACTACAAAAACTACTTCATGTGGTTCAACCTAACACATATAAAAACGTATGATTAGACTACGTGAAAGTACCATTTCTGTAGATCAAAGATGGAAGTTAAATGGAGGGAAACTCCTATGGTTCAGCCTAATAATACATGATAACTATGTCCATATTTTTATATTATTGAATAATTTAAACACACGTCCTCCTGAATGTGGTGATAGGTGCTCTAGTCCTACTCTTTGATTTATTGGCCATGAATCCTTCACTAAGTCACTTAGCAGCTCCTCATCTCTTCCCAGGAAGCGTGATAATAATAATTAGGATGTCCATGTCACAGAGTGGTTGTGAGGGTTTGACTAGACTCTAGATGCTCTACAGTGAAATGCAGTTGCTAATTATTCTCATTGTTTTCACCATTATTATGTGACATGCTTTATACCCTGGCGCTCCTGCCAGCACGTCACTTGTGGGGATTGTTGAAGACGTAGCCTCTTTGCCACTAAGAGCACCCTGTCCAGGAGGGAGCATGTGAGAAATGACCCCCCCCCCCCCATCTCAGCAGCAGAAGTGTCTTCATTTCTCCTGAGCTCCTTAAAAGAGTAATATGTAGACAGGAAATCTTGTGACAAACAGCATTCCTCTCTTTGCTTTACTGTAGCATGTGTAAACATGGAACCAAATTAATGGCTCCTTGAATAGACTGAATGGCCTCTGTGCCTGTCCTTGAAGTTATCTCATTTTCCTACACAGATTTTTTTGCTTTCACCTCAGTTTCCTATGAGTTTTCTGTTTTACACACTCACCCCGCCCCGTTGTCTATTGTGATTTGGAGGAAACATTTTTGGAACAAGATAAGGTAAAAACAGGTGAAGAAACAAATCGACCGACAATTATGCATTTCTGTCGATCACTCTGATCTAACAAGTCTGGTCGGGGCCATCTGCAGAGACACCACACAGAACTCACGTCTGTGCAGTAACAGAATTTTAGTTGTACTAAAAGAAGCCACTTCCACTACCCTCTGCTACTTGGTGCTTTGTCCCCATCACCCCATGCAGAGTGTTGACTGTAGGACCCCGAATAGAAGACCCAGAAATAACTCCTGAGCATGTGCTTCCTGGGAACCGCAGGTCCAAAGGCTCTGTGAGGCAGCCTCCAAGGCTTGCTGCCTCCTGGGCCATGGTGGACATGGCTGGTGATGTCCCTGACATGTCCTTGTACCCAGTAGAGGGGAACCACCCCAGGGGATAACAGAGCAAGCCGCAGGGCCATGTGACAACACTCAGTGTTTCAAGAACCTTCTACTCAATCACTTAGGCTGTCCATGTCAATGTGTCCCCTGGCCCCAAGTATTCCCTAAGGAGGTTTGGAAAACACGTTCGCTCAGGCTCCCGGGGCCATTGTGTAAGTTCCCAGCTTAGCTCCCAAAGGAACCCAGATGAGTTTTCTCAACTTCCCCAGACATCAATCTTCCTGCCGGGCCATAGATTAAGCTTAAGAGGCTGTGTCTCAACAGGTCGCAGAGTTACATGCGGTCAACTTCCACCTCTCTGGAGGTACTTAAAGGAGGGGAGAGCCATGTCGCAAAGTCAGAAAAGGGCATAATGTGACAAAGTAACTTGAAGCCATCAATTCCCTGCCCAAGTGATTGCCTTGCTATATTCCAACAGTCTGCAGCCATACCACTGTGGTGTCCAATCCCGTCAGATCTCAGAAGCTAAGCAGGGTCGGACCTGATTAGGACTTGGATGGGAGACCGCCTGGGAACACCAGATACTGTAGGCTTGGGAGGACACAGCAACCCACTCCCAAAACACAAACTGCCATTGAAAACCCTATGAATAGCAGAGAAGCACTGACAATAGAGTTTTGCCTGTTGTATGCAGGGTTGCTGTGAGTCAGACACTGACTCGATGGCACCTAACAGCAACAACATATTCTAGCTGTGTGATGGTGGGTAAGTCAGGTAACTTCCATGTACCCAAATATCTTTTCCAAAAACACAGAGGTAATATTAGCTGCAGGAAGGTCTCATGAAGATGAAATGAAATATTACTTCTAAAAGCGCCCAATAAAAAAAATGAACATATGGTTGGCTGCAATGGAATCCTAATTCCTCTCTTCCATAGCCATAGCCAAACATGCTCTTTCTCTATAACAAGGGAATCATTCCATTCCCTTTCCTCCCCCAGAAGGCTTTGAGTAAGCAGCGAGTCAAAATCCAGCTCAGAGGGGAGAACAAAAGGTGGGAAGGACATTCTACCAGGAAATTGGCTGTCCTCCATGCTAGGAAGATTTAAGGATGCCGCTCTTTCCCGAAAGGCAGAGCACGGAACCCCAGGCCAAGAGAGGGCCCTGGAGGAGGCACTTACTTCCATACGGGGAGCCTGTCGGGGAGCCGTTCAGGAATCCCGGTGACCCTGGCACGCCCAGGTTGGCCATGGGGACGTTGCTGTAGCCGTTCATGCTGTTGCTGGACGTGCTGTAGTTGGACTGCTGGGGCGTGGAGCTGGATGAGTAGCCCCGTGGGGAGATGCTGCTTGTGTTGCGGATGTACCCTTGACAAGGAGGGAGAGGGTGCGTAAAGAAAGAGGTACCCGCAGTCCGCCCAGGTACCCACAGTCTAGCCCAAGTCTGCACTGGCCCTAGGCCATTATACACCCCCTTCTGAGAAGCACAAGTGGCAGTCTGGTTTTGACATGTAATCGTTATACGAATCCACGTGGTACCGTGTGATATTTTAGCACATGTATACAACAAGCAATGGGAGAAGGACCTGGCAATCCACTCCCAAGGCAATCCCGAAACAGTCAGCCATTGAAAACCCTATGAGGGTCGCTATGAGTCAGATACCGACTGGACAGCACCTTACAACAACAACAACAACAAGAAGCATGGAGCAAATTGGGGTAACCGGCATATCCATCACTCAGATATTTACCCTTTGTTGATATTGTAAATATTCAGAAACCTTTCTCTTCTAGCTATTTGAAAATATGCAGTAAATTGCTGTACACACTAGTCATCCAACCCCCATGTGTCTGTCAGCCCGTCGTGCAGTGGGGGCTTGCATGTTGCTATGATGCTGAAAGCTATTCCACTAGCACTTCAGATACCAGCAGGGCCACCCATGGTGGACAGGTTTCAGCTGAGCTTCCAAACTAAGACAGACTAAGGAGAAGGACCTGGCATCCCACTCTCGAAACAATTGTTGTTGTTAGGTGCCCTTGAGTGGGTATCCGACTCATAGCACCCCAAAGGGTATTCATTGGCTGACTATTTCGGGATTGCCTTGGGAGTGGATTGCCAGGTCCTTCTCCCATTTTTGCGGTGCTGGGAATTGAACTCGGGACCCTAGAGACTACAGCGCAGTGCTCTACCAACTGAGCTAAATCCCAGCCCCTGGAAACAATTAGCCATTGAAAACTGTACGAGTAGCAGAGAAGCGCTGCCAAATAGAGTGCCGGAAAATGAGCCCTCTGGGCTGGAAAGCATTCAAAAGATGACTGGGGAAGGGCTGCCTCCTCAAAGGAGAGTTGACCTTAGTGACGGGAATGGAGTGAAGTCTCTGGGACCTGCACTTGCTGAGGTGGCACAACTCAAAGTGAGAAGAAACACAGTGCCTGCAACAATGGGCCCAAAGAAAAACATCATGCGCATGGCACAGTGTTAGGTAGTGTTTCGTTCTATTGTAGTGAGGGTTGCTATGAATCAGACCCGACTCGATGGCACCTAATAACAATAGTCACCCAACTGTACTATAGGACACTAGAACTTATTCTTCCTATCTAACTGGACTTTTGGACCTGATAACTAAGGCCTCAGCCTTTTCTACCTTCCTCTATCTTTGCCATTCTCTACAGTCCACGTTCCTGATATTCCCGCTCTCTTCCTCTCAAATGTGCACTCAGCATGTCCGGTTCACACCATGGAGCTGTTTCTAGTGCTTCTCCCGAACTGTACTTCCGATGATACCAGAGTCCTTGTTGCTGCTGTTGTTAGGTGCCATTGACTAGGTGTCCCACTCATAGCAACCCGCCCTACAACAGGCGAAACACTATTGTCAGTGCTTCTCTGCTGTTCATAGGGTTTTCAATGGCTGATTGGTTTTGGAGAGTGGGTTGCTGGGTCCTTCTCCCAAGCCTACAGCACCCGGTGTTCCCAGGCGGTCTCCCATCCAAGTACTAACCAGGCCCGACCCTGCTTAGCTTCCAAGATCTGATGGGATCCAACACCACAGTGCTATGGCTGCAGGCATACTAGAGTCCTAGGAGATATTAATTGGTATCACTGAGAAAAGCATTCAGCAATCAAGTAAAACTTGGCAGATGTTACATGCTGTAGCTATTTCTTGAAAATTCCCATATGAAAGGCCTAGAGAATAAAGGACTTCTACATGCTAATCTAGTGTTTCTCCAATTTAACACGCTATAGCATCTTTGGGGCTGGGATTTAGCCCAGTGGGTAGAGCGCTGCGCTGCAGTCTCTGAGGCCCCGAGTTCAATTCCCAGCTCCGCAAAAATGGGAGAAGGGCCTGGCAATCCACTCCCAAGGCAATCCCGAAGTACTCAGCCATTGAAAACCCTATGAGGGTCGCTATGAGTCGGATACCGACTCGACGGCACCTAACAACAACAACATAGCATCTTTGTGGTGGGGAAGGCCCCTACTAACACTTCTAGGACCATTTTTATTCTTCAGAATACAGCTTGGGAAATATTACTTCAAAGTTGTGCCTACGCCCTATGCGGGCTAGGGACCTGGGGATCCTGACGGGGTCTTTGGAACATGCTGTTCTTTGGCTCAGGACTCCAAGACCTCAGCAGTGGAGTCAATGCTGTGAGTGGGATGAGGGAGAAGGGACGGGTCTTCCCCACGCTCCTGAGGCCCCAGCACAGAGATGCCACTTAATCTATCCTGAAACAAACTATGGGGATAACTGTCTCTTAAACTTTTTGGGAAACAATCCAAATGTGTCATCAAATGAAAGAAAAGTTGGTATGTGGTCTACGGGTCCTATGTCTAAAAAAAGAAAGAAAGTAATAGTGTTCCACTTACTCTTTTAAAAGAACTCACATTGAGCAAAAACAATCAGGAGGTGTCTTCCAGTGGATAAATAAAATTAAAGATAAAACTAACCCAAGGTTAAGGATATCATTAGGCAAATTTTCTCCTTTTAGAAAATTATTTCTTGGCGCACGCCTATAATCCCAGCAGCTCGGGAGGCGGAGGCGGGAGGATCGCAAGTTCGAGACCAGAGGCAGTCTGTGTAACTTAGCGAGACCCTGTCTCAAAAAGTAAAAAAAAAAAAAAAAAAAAAAAAAAAAAAAAAAAAAAAAAAAAAAAAAAAAATGGGCTGAGGTGCAGCTCAGTGGTCCAGCACTTGCAGAGCATGTAGGCGCGAGGCCCTGGGTTCAACCCCGAATACCTCAAAAAAAAAAAAAAAAAAAAAAGAAAGAAAGAAAGAAAATTATTTCTAATAGAGTAGCCCTTTAATAATATAATCCACCTCAGTGAAAAAAAATTTACATGATGTACCTTTTACATGTAAAAGTATAGCTGGCTATGTAGGTTTGTTGCTATGTATTTGTATATGAGATAACACACAATAGAAGTTATCAGATAAAACCAAACCATTCATTCTTGGTTATCAAAAAGAGAGAGCTGAATATAATAAATGATCATGGAACGCTGGGCGTGGTGGCCCACACCTATAATCCCAGCGGCTCAGGAGGGGGAGGCAGGAGGATGGCAAGTTCAAGACC
The DNA here is from genome assembly GCA_007922755.1 of Pedetes capensis. Classification (NCBI taxonomy): domain Eukaryota; kingdom Metazoa; phylum Chordata; class Mammalia; order Rodentia; family Pedetidae; genus Pedetes; species Pedetes capensis. The sequence continues at coordinate 64,097 of VMDO01001365.1, read as the reverse complement.
AGAGGCGGTCTGCGTAACTTAGCGAGACCCTGTCTCAAAAAGTAAAAAAATGGGCTGAGGGTGCAGCTCAGTGGTCCAGCACTTGCAGAGCATGCAAGGAAGAAGTTCTGGGTTCAACCCCCAGTACCACAAAAAAAAAAAAAAAAAAAAAAAAAAAAAAAGATAATGGTGATAATCACCCTCTTTTTGTTATTCATCTGCTTGTCACAATAGCAGAGGTATAAACCTTACTCAATTAATATCTGGAAATCTACTTTACATAAGTCTAAACCCTTCTTGGGGCTGGGATTTAGCCCAGTTGGTAGAGTACCGCTCTGGAGTCTCTGAGGTACCAGGTTTGATTCCCAGCACCACAAAAATGGGAGAAGGACATGGCAATCCACTCGCAAGGCAATCCCGAAACAATTGGCCATTGAAAACCCTCTGAGGGTCACTATGAGTCAGACATGACTTGATGGCACCCAACAACAAACCCTTCTTGCCTGCAATCATATCACTGTGGCATTGATCTGGTCATATCTTGAAAGCTAAGTTGGGTGAGGGATGGTTAGTACTTGGATGGGAGACCACCTGGGAACACCAGGTGCTGTAGGCTGGGAGATGGACCCGGCAACCCACTCCCCAAAATAAATCTGCCATTGAAAACCCCATGAACATCAGAGAAGCACTGACAATAGTGTTTCACTTGTTGTACGTAAGGTCGCTATGAATTGGACATCGAGTCAATGGCATCTAACAACAACAACAATACCAATAACAACAACAAATCCTTAATTTATGGTACTCAATCTTATCTTTTAATACTTCCAGCCAAAGGGATTCTACCAGATACTCAGAAAGCTCCCCATCTACAGGTATATGGCTTGTAATGTTGTAATGACCCAGTCTATGATGGCCCTGCTCATCTCAGAACACACTCTGTGGCCTGGCTTCTGACTCAGCTTCTAACTCCTTTACCTCCAACAGAACCAGCCTTTTCAACAGAGAAGACCCGCTTGACTCCCATCTCTGAGGAAGGCAGTACCTTGATTATTTCCTTGTGTTGACTCTGAGATGCTGACTCCCAGCTGGCTGCCGTAAGAATTGATGCCCATCATGCCACTGTGAGCTGGGGAGCTGGAAAGGGCTGGAATCTGGCTGGGATTCCTGGGGACGCTGTACAGGGCTTCAGCGATGTCCGCAGCTCGCTTCAAAATGATGTCCTACGAAAAGGCAGGGTAGGGTGAGCGCCTTCCCCGGCACAAAGTCAAACTCAATGGTGGGTAAGAGGTTAGCGTCTGACCTGGTTATTGTGGGGGGTCCCGTAGAGGGCCTCCACTAGGTCGGCGGCTCTCTTCAACAGCATTTCCTGGAAGACAAAGGGAGGATGGGGTACAATCAAGGGTAAAACCCACCCCAAGTGGAAAACAAAAAAAAATGATAAATAAAAAGGAAATGCCCACACCGCCCCCCAAACATACATAATTAGCCAGAAGATCTGACATTCGGTTTGACAGATAGAATACAGGCATACATATAAATCTTTCTGTAAATACATAACTACACGATTTCACCGCTATACAATGGCTCCGTAATGGTCTGTACCACTCAAACGAAAAAGCAACCAAACTGAGGGTGGAATTGGTTACAATGAATAAAATCATGGAAGTTCTATGGAAAACTACTTTATACCATTGTATTAAAAAATATGGTACTATTAATTAACCAAATATTCTCGAAGTGTTGATGGACCTGGGTTTAGCTGCTTGCCAAGGAGTTGTCCAGAGTACTGAAATTATCTTGGCAATGCTTTCTGCAAAATTTTGTTCTAATAAAGATGAATTCTTTCAATAACAGTTCCCCCTGTTCACTTTAACCAGAGAGAATTAGTAATCGCCGATCCCTCTTCTCTCATTTTGCCTTTTCCACCTCCTGTTCTTTACAGCCTTTTAAACTGCTATTAACCTACTTTCCAGATATCATCTAATTTAATGGTAGGGCCGGAGATTTCTCCAGGAGGAAAATAAAGTGTGTTGTAGAAGCAACTGGCACTTGAATTTCACTCAGAGTACAGAATAAAGAACCTGACGTTTAAAAATTTGCATTGTAAAATGTGACTACAAATGTAAAAATTTAATTGTTTCTCATGAGCTGAATGACAACTAATAATTTGACACACTTTTAAATAAAGAAAACTAACAGCATGGGCCAGGTTTATAATGATGTTTTCATAAGCAAGTTCCTTTACAAGGGATACATTTCATGGTTGTGTTGCTATGGAGACATTTTTGTCAACATTAAATTCTTATGTGCATAGCGGGCCCTCAATGAATACTTGACTCTGGATTGATGGTCTTAGCAATTCAGAGTAAAGAAAATCATATTTATTTAAATACAAAGGAGGAGAAGCTTAAAGTTTTAAGCAATAATGAAAATATCATGAAGTTGGTGATGTTGTGTAAGCTCAGCATTCTTGTACATCTATTTTATAGGCTCAAACTTTCAGATTTCACATTCCTCAGAGATTAAACATAATACATTTCATTGTTGTTGTTGTTGTTGTTGTTGTTGTTAAGTGCTATGGAGTCAGGTCCAACTCATAGTGACCCTGTGTACAACAGAACGAAACACTACTCAGCACTGTGCCATGCCTGGCACTATGTCAGTGCTTCTCTGCCATTCATAGAGTTTTCAATGGCTGATTGTTTTGGGATTGCTTCCGGAGTGGGCTGCCAGGTCCTTCTCCCACACATTTCATGTTGTTGTTGTTAGGTGCCGTAGAGTCGGGTCTGACTCATAGTGACCCTCATAGGGTTTTCAATGGCTGATTGTTTCAGGATTGCTTCAGGAGTGGATTACCTTCTATCAGAAATTTTGTTTACCTTATATATAAAGCTCGGGCTGGGATTTAGCTCAGTTGGTAGAGCGCTGCGCTGCAGTCTTTGAGGTCCCGAGTTTAATTCCCAGCACCTCAGAAATGGGAGAAGGACTTGGCAATCCACTCCCAAGGCAATCCCGAAACAGTCATCCATTGAAAACCCTATGAGGGTCGCTATGAGTCGGATACTGACTCGATGGCACCTGATAACAACAACAACATATATAAAGCTCAGCCAATTTCAAGTCTTAGTTCATTTTAATGGGTCTTGAATAGCCAGAGTTGTCTAAATCTGCTGAAATTCTACGGAGAGGTGTTTGAATGTCAGCTGCCACAGCTTTTTACCTTAGCGAGTCTCTCAGGGTCTCCAGGGTGCCTTGGGATTACTTTCTGCAGTCTCTGGAAGCCATAGTCTATGGTGGGTTCATTTAAGGCTGAAAGATAAAATCCTCTCTTTGAGTTTGCATCCAGGTCATAAAGCGAACTTCTGTTAAGTCTTTCACAGGTAACAGAAAGGTTCTGGTATTTCCTACTTAAGAATTGACACATAATGGGTGCAGGAGTTTTTGCTATTAATGTTAGTTAATTTACAAATAAGTTTGGAATGTGTCGTCATTTTATGTCTTCTCATCAGAATAGAATTTCAAAGATTCAGGATTACTCTAATAATCATATCACTTCTGCCATAAGTACATACCCTTACAATCCTCTGCTCTCTCAAGTAATCAAAATATCATACAATCCACCAGGTCACAATTTCTCATGAAGATAATAAACAAACTTTATATTATTTTCCTTTCTCCCCTTCCTCTCTTCTCTTTCCACAGCATGCCTTTTCATTTATTTATTCTTCTAAATATCCCTTTTTTAATCATTCTCTTAAATATTTACATTCATACATAAACTTTCTATGATCTTGTCCTTACAAAACTCTGTTATTACGCAAACTAAACTTCCACAATTTACAAGGTTGCTTTTTCTTTTTGGCAGTACTGCGGGGTTGAACAAGGGTCTCACACATGCTTTGCAAGTGCTCTACCATTGAGCTTCACCCCTAACCCATATTTTACTTTTTACTTTGAGACAAGGTCTTGCTAAGTTGCACCGGTTGCCCCTGCCTCGAACCTGCGATCCTCCTGCCTCAGCCTCTCAAATCCCTGGGATTACAAGCATGTGCCACTGTGCCTGGCTACAATTTACAATTATATTTAGCTAACTGCATAAAGCCTGCAGCTGTAGCCCTGTGGCTTCTGATCCCGTCAGATCTTGGAAGCTAAGCAGGGTTGGGCCTGGTTAGTACTTGGATGGGAGACCGCCTGGGAACACCAGGTGCTGCAGGCTTGGGAGAAGAACCCAGCAACCCACTCCCAAAAAATCAATTCGCCATTGAAAACCCTATGAACAGCAGAGAAGCACTGACAGTGGTGTTTCGCCTGTTGTAGGTAGGGTCGCTATGAGTCGGATACTGACTTGACAGCACCTAACAACAACAACAACAACAACTGCATAAAATTTAAAATGTCAATCTCCCCACACTACACTGAAAGGTTCACTGGAGCAGAACTCATTTTGTCCCATCACTGTGTTCTCATTATTGACAAGAGAGACTCAACACATAGCAGGCCCTCAGCATCACTAATTATAAAATGAGTGAGTGAGCCAGACGTGGTGGCACACTCCTGTAATCCCAGCAAGTCAAGAGGCCGAGGTAGGAGGATTGCAAGTTCAAGGCCAGAGGCAGCCTGTGTAACTTAGAGAGATGCTATCTCGAGATAAAAAGGAAAAAGTGGGCTAGGGGTGCAGCTCAGTAGTTGAGTGCTTGCCAAGAATGTGCAAAGGCCCTGGGATCAGCCCCATAGTACCACAAACAAACAAAAATAAAAAAATAAAATGAGTGAATGGGTGAATATTTCTTAACATTGACTATAGCAAGTGAATGAATATTGTATTAGCACTTCTACCATCCTAAAGATCTTTTAGATTTGGTTCCGTTGTTCTTTTCCTTCTCCCTCTTTTCCTTTATTTTTAAAGCTATTGTTTAAATTTTGTGGCTTAAAATTTAATGCATGATCAAAGTAAAGAGAAAGATGCAAAGAATAAAGCAATAATTGCTTGCACTTCTGTTAGGCAACAATAACAGAGAAAGGTGGATTTTTAATCTTCCTTTTTGTATATATGTTTTATAAACATCTGTTGCTATTACCCTATCAAAATGACAATCTTTCTTAAAAGAAATTATAAACAATTTTAAATATGTAATAAAAATAAAATCACTCATAAACCCACCACTTAAGAGGTGAACAGGTTAATGACTGCTTATATCCTTCCAGATTTAAACGTACACATGTATTTAAAATTACCCACACTGTTGTATAACCTACATTTTATCCACTTAATGATACTATGTATCACAAACTATTCCCCAGGTTGTTAAATATTCTTTTATAACATTATTTTAAATTCCTGCATATTTTTCCATGGCATGCTCTATAATTTATTTAAATGGCTTCCTAATGTTGGGCATTTAATGTGATCCTAATTTCTCACTATTATAAAAATCAGAGCAATAATTATCATTTGTGCATAACTTTAATTATTTCAATGAGAAAATGCCAAGAATTAGAGTTACTAGACCAAAAATTATGATTTATATTTAAGCCCTTTTACATGTACTGTCAAATTGCTTCTCAGAAGAATATATAAATTTATATTCTCTCTGACAAGGCATATAGTCATTTCAATTTATGTTTCTTTACTCATTAGTAAGGTTGAAGATTTTTTCTTATTATTGCTGATCATTTTAATTTCTATTTTTTGTAAACTACTAAATACTTTCCACATTCTTTTCGATTAGAGACTTCTTATTGTTGGATGCCATGGAGTTGGGTCTGACTCGTAGTGACCCTCATAGGGTTGTTGATGGTTGGTTGATTGTTTCAGGATTACTTTGGAAGGAGATTGCCATGTTCTTCTCCTGTTTTGTGGGACTAGGGATCAAATCCAGGTCCTCTGAGAGTGTGGAGCAGCACTCTACTCACTGAACTAAACCCAGCCCATTAGAGACTAGTCTTTTCTTTTAACTTGTGAAAATACTTTCCTATAGAGTAAGGCTTTTAACACTTTGTCATCATATTACATGTTTATACCCCAGTTTGTCCTTAGGTATTATATATGGGAAGACCATCCTAACTCTAAGATGAGTTTAAGTATACACAAACACACACTCGTGCCCATACACACACAAATGAACACAAACAGTTATGCACCCCATAATGTTTCAAGCAATAACAGATCACATACATAACAGTATATACCACACAGCCTCGGTATGCAGTGGGCTATACCATCTAGGTTAGCATGAGCATACTCTATGATGTTCATACAATGACTACATCACCTAACAATGCATTTTTTAGAACATGGCTCCATCATTAACCAAGCACCACTATGTACCTAGAATACAACATACAAGTACATAAATGAATTCTTAAGTTACTTAACTTGTCTAGATTTTACTTTATCATGTAACATTATGTGCTTACATTTGCCACAACTTTATATCACAAACTTATTGACTGGCTTCTAAATATTTCTTTCTGTTGTATTGATCTATGTTTTTATCCTGAGTGAGGATCATACAGTCATGGTTTTGACACATGAAATTTTTAATAATCTAATACCCTCTCATAAATACACAATCTTTTTTCTCCCTTTATTGGTAAATGATGGTGGCATACACAGTAATATAGCATTGGTTTTTTTCTGCTATGCAACTATCATGTCACTTTTGGTTACAATATCAACTTACAGGGTTTATGGAAACTTTTGACTAATATGTAGTAAAACTCATATGTATATTTGGGTTATATTTCTCTATTTTTCCCATATACTCCTGAAGTTGCCTAATTTACATTGAGATTGTCCTCTCCCCCTATATCCCTCTACATTGATTCTCTTCCCTACCCCATCTTCCGCAATCTTCGCTTCCCTTTGCTAATGCCCTCCCTCCTTTCTACTCTTTGTATTGTCCCTTCTTCATTAAGTTTAATTGTGCATTTTTATATATCAACTTGTGTATAGGATTTTTCTTCTTTTGAGTAAGATTTAGCTTCATATGAGTGACAACATATGGTATTTCTCTTTTTGAGCTTGTGTTTGTTGTCTTAAGAGGATGTTCTCCAGTTCCATCCATTTTACTACAAATGACATTATTTCATTCTTTTATTGCTGAGTAGTATTCCATTGTAATACACAATCTTTAAAAACTACATTTTCTCAACTGTTCTAATCTATTTATTCCTTGGTATGATTTCAAAAAATATTTCAGTTGTATTAAACGTATACCCAGAGAGGAAATACTTGGTGTTACAGTATCAACACCCTATCTTCTTCAGGCCCCCCCAGAAAAGTGTGCAGCACTCATCATTACGGATGTGTAGTTTTTTGTTTTTCATTTTCATTTTTTGGTATATGCTTCAGTTTCTCTTGTTTGTATTATGAACATGGATCTTACTCTACCATCATTGCTTACTTGTACTAGTGCCTAGAAACACTTTTGGTTTTTATTTATCCACACAAGCAGGATGTTGAGGATAGCATGTGGCCATATATGGTACAGTCATTAAGAGCTGCAGAGTCAAGACAGTCTTGGGTCGGAATTTCAGCTCCACACTCATTTCTACAAGCTTCTGTTTAAAATCTTTCTCATGGTGGGCTGTCAGAATTAACTGAAACAATTTGTGCAATGCCCCTAGCACAGCACTTGACATATAGAAGATCTGAACCGATAACAGCTATTATTTTGTCTCCAAGTTCCTGACACATATTACTATACTTTTCTATTCCTTCTATTATGTTTTCACAATCATATCATCTACATATAATGATATATTTTCTCCTTTTGGTAGGTATATTAAGCTCATACTCTCGTTGCTGTGTTGGCTAAAACTTCCTAAAGAATACCCTAAAAATGAAGATGATGAATAATTGTTTTCTTCTGAATGGGGATGACACCAACATTTCACTGCCAAATGTCATGCTAATTATCTGAGATAACATACTTCATTAAGGGTTTTATCAAGACCTGTTGGAATTGTAGAAAATTATAGTTGTAGGAATTTTTCCCTTTGACCAGTTTATACTGTATTTTATAATAATACTTCCAGCATTGCACAACACTAAACTCATGGATAACACCTGCAGCCATAGCCCTGTGGCATCCGATCCCGTCAGATCTTGGAAGCTAAGCAGGGTTGGACCTGGTTAGTACTTGGATGGGAGACTACCTGGGAACAGCAGATGTTGTAGGCTTGGGAAGAAGGACCCAGCAACCCACTCCCAAAAATCAATCTGCCATTGAAAACCCTATGAATAGCAGAGAAGCACTGACAATAGTGTTTTGCCTGTTATGCATAGGGTCGCTACGAGTCAAATACAGACTTGACGGCACATAACAACAACACCTCATGGATACTAAAATAATTTTCTTAGTGTATTTATGCATTCAATTTGTTGATATTTTCTTCTTACTACTGGTGTGACGATTAAATTGCTCACATTACTAAGAATAGTGTGGGTACACTGTGAGCCCTGGAGTGTCAGATACTGTTATTATTGTCACAGATCTATGTGTCTGTGTGAGCACCTGGGACTGTCTACGCTGTTCTGCTCCAATTATAATTATTTTTTTATTTTACATAAGCTTTGAAAAATAAATTGAGGGCTGGGATATAGCTCAGTGGTAAATCACTTGCCTACCATGCATGAGGGGCTGGGATTTAGCTCAGTTGGTAGAGCGCTGTGCTGCAGTCTCTGAGGTCTCCAGTTCAATTCCCAGCACCGCAAAAATGGGAGAAGGACCTGGCAATCCACTCCCAAGGCAATCCCGAAACAGTCTGCCATTGAAAACCCTATGAGGGTCGCTATGAGTCGGATACCAACTCGACGGCACACAACAACAACAACAACCATGCATGAAGCCCTGGGTTTGATCCCCATAATAGTAATAATACTAGTAGTAATAATAGTAATAATGATAATACATTTTCTATATTTTAACTTATATAGCATGGACAGTATGTGTTCACAAAAAGTTTTAAAGACTCTTGGTAAAATTGTCTTGTTGAGATCACCAATAACATTTTCACCAATGCAAGAGAAGCTTTTCCATTATCTTAATCTCAAGCTAGCATCTGACACTGCTCTCACATCCCCTTCTGAAAATATTCCCACCTACTAACTTTTCTGAACGGGAGAAGGGCCTGGCAATCTATTCCAAAGGCAATCCCGAAATAGTCAGCCATTGAAAACCCTATACGGGTCGCTATGAGTCAGATACCCACTTGACGGCACCTAATAACAACAACAACAACTTTTCTGAGCTCACTCTGCCCTGCTTTCCACCTGCTCTCTAGCCATGGCACCCCAGTCGACTTTGAAATGACTGTACTTTCTCTGCCCGTTGTTTATGTTTTGATGCTCCTCCAGATTGGCGCCAAAGCATCCTCTGCCTTGCTCTACAGGACCCTGGGCACTCTCACCCATGCTGCATGATTCCCATGTCAGGCCACACATTGGTTTTTATCTCTAGTCCAGACAGCTTGCCAGGGATTCCGTTTAACATATCCAACTGCTGGCTGGACAGTTCCACTTAGATATCCCATTGATTCCTCCCAACCCACATCATCAAGCTCATGAGATTCTCGGTGAACAGCAACATCATCCTTCTGGTTGCCAATCAGAAGCTTGGGTTCATTCTTTCTTCTTTATATCATTATATTTTTCTAGAAAATGCATCCATTTCCTCGAGATCATAGATTCAATATGTTGTTGTTGTTTGGTGCCGTCAAGTCATGTCTGACTCATAGCGACCCTTATAGGGTTTTCAATGGCTGACTGTTTCGGGATTGCCTCGGGAGTGGGTTGCCACATCCTTTTCCCGTTTTTGTTGGGAATCGAACTCAGGACCTCAGAGACTGCAGAGCGGTGCTCTACCAATTTGAGCTAAATCCCAGCCCCATTATTCAATATGTTGTTGTTGTTGTTAGGTGCCATCGAGTCAGTATCCGACTCATAGCGACCCTCATAGGGTTCTCAATGGCTGACTGTTTCGGGATTGCCTTGTGAGTGGATTGCCAGGTCCTTCTCCCATTTTTTGCGGGGCTGGGAATCGAACTTGGGACCTCAGAGACTGCAGTGCAGCACTCTACCATCTGAGCTAAATCCCAGCCCCATTATTCAATATAGGATTTGCATATTTCTAACCTCCTGTCTATTTTTGTACCTCATCGTTTTGTTCTGATTTTCTAAATAGCCCTACTTCTACTTTTGGCTTTCTTTTGTTTCGAAAAGAATATCCTAAACTTTCTAGATACTACATTATTGAATTGTTGCTGATTTTAGCAAACTATGCTGGATTTTTAAAAGGTGGCTTGTACACGATCTGCTTTATGGAATTTGAGCTCTTAGAGAATTAATACATACTATTCTTGTCTGTGCTTTTGAATTGTGGTGCTGGAGACATCTATTGAATATACCATGGACTGCCAAAAGAACCAACAAATCTGTCCTAGAAGAAGTGCAACCAGAGTACTCCTTGGAAGCAAGAATGGCCAGACTGCGTCTTACATATTTCGGACATGTAGTCAGGAAAGATCAATCCCTGGAGAAGGACATCATGTTTGGGAGAGTGGCAGGTCAACACAAAAGAGGAAAACCCTCCACCAGATGGATTGACACAGTGTCTGCAACAATGGGCTTAAACATAAATAAGATCATTCGCCTGGCACAGAATCGGCAAGTGTTTCAATCTGCTGTACATAGGGTCGCTATGAGTCGGACTCGACTCAACGGCACCTAACAACAACAACAACATTCTTGTCTGTGTTCCATAGGTAATATTTCAATGTCTGATTCAATATATCTTTTTGATCACACTATTTAAGATATTTTATCCATTTTGCTACAATAAATTTGTCTTTCCATACTCTCCTTATATTTCCAATACCATTATTTTATGGGAGAAAAATACAAGTCCTGCCACCACATGTCCTCCACAACAACCCTGTCTGCACACACAACAGCACACAGAACAAAATTTCTGCCACATCAGTGACACCAGCCTAGCTTTAAGCATTTATACTAGATTTCCTGTTTTTATAGTTTACTGAGGATGTCTCTGAGTCTATTCTAGGGGTGGGAAGTAGATGAAACATTGGCACTCACATTGTGAACTTACCTAGAAATACGTGTAAGAAGAGTGGTATGGATAATTGAAATCATTCTGTAAACTTTTTTTTTTCTACTTAGCGTTATAATGTCAGCAATTTCAGAAGGCTTTATCATAGTGGCCACACTGCGCAATAATGAAAATCACTATTGCCACCATTACAATACACCAAAGGGTGACTGTGCTGTGGGCATTCTGCTAAGCCTTTCATATATGTTAGCACCTTTAACCCTCATTACTCCGCTTTGACATGGGCTTTATCCTCTTGTGAAATGCACTTCTGGGTGGTGAAGGTGGGATGTGAACCCTGGCTTCTCTCACCCCTAAATCTGCCCCCTAACCATTTCTGCGGTAGGGATAGAGATGTCTCTTCCATTGCCCCTCTTGCTTCCCTACCAGCTTCAAGTAAAGGCTGCCGAGGTGGAGTGCAGAGCCAGCCTGGGTCACTTGGCCTCTCAGTCACTGTGAGCAGAGAAGTCCCAACTGGTATCAACCAGAAAACACCAGCAGCTGCCCTGTGCTGCAAAACAAGTAGATTTGCAACAAAGTTCTCAAAATCAGTCACTATCATCTTTGAGAACCATGCACTGTCTTATTATCCAAAGGGTAGATTTTCTGTGATGGAAAAAACTGAAAAATTATAGTAATGGCATCTTCTCCACACACTGAACACAAATGAAAGGCATTTCCTGGACAAAGAGTCCAACAGGGGCTGGGTACAGTGGTGCACGCCTGTAATCTCAGCACTGGGGAGGCAAAGGCAGGAGGACTGTGAGTTCGAGGCTAGCTGAGGCTACACAAGATTTTATCTCGAAACATCAAAAAAACCAAAAAGCCAAAAACAAAGAAGCAAGAGGAGGAAGATGAGGAGGAGGAAGAAGGAAGAGGAGGAGGAGGAGGAGGAAGAAGTTGACATCATCTAACCACTCACTGTCCCTACTTCTGTCCTGTCCCTTCCTGTCCAGCGCATGGTCACTGGCCCAACACAGCCCTACTGCCTCTCACAAGAGCACTACCGTGTTCCTCTCACGGCCCCCACCACTAACCTCTCTTTTCTCAGTCTTTCTGCTGCTCACAGAGGATTGCTTGGGAACTGGGCTCTGATCAGCACGCAGAGGCGGAAGGTAGATGACAGTCTCTCTAAGAGAACGTATCGCACATTGGCTCCCATCATTCTCTCCTGTCACACTGAAAGCCACGAGGTCACAGGGCCCTGTTTGGTTTATCTTTCCCGCCCTCCCGTCCCCAGCACCGTGCCCCAACTTAGGAAGAGCAGAGTATCTTGACCACACCGGGTGATTCAGGTTTTAAATGGGGTAAGTAGATCAAGCATAATCTTCTACTGTTCATGCTGACTGATTTGGGGAGATGCCTGCCATACTTCTCAGGCATAAAGTGGGGGCTGGCTCGCATGTGAAGCCAAAGGAGAAAGAGGAGTGAAACACAGCCGTTGCTGTCTTCATGGACTGGGAGTAATCTCTCCCTTCCTCCTCCTCCCATATTTCTCAGGCATAAAGTGGGGGCTGGCTCATGTGTGCAGCCAAAGGAGAAAGAGGAGTGAAACACAGCGTTGCTATCTTCATGGACTGGGAGTAATCTCTCCCTTCCTCCCCCTTCTCCTCGTCCTCCTCCTCCTCCTCCTCCTCCTCTTCTTCCTCCTCCTCCTCCTCCTCCTTCCCCTCTTCCTCCTCTTCCCTCTCTCACCTGTGCCTCTTGTACGTACACAACCTCATTTAATCAAGTGCACACCTGAACTACAAATCACAAAATCAAAACCACTCAGGCCCTGTTCAGTCAACACCAAACCATAGGAGCAAACACAAATCCACCTCAGCCTTTGCGGCATCAAGGTCCGATGTTTTTGCTTGTTCTTGTTCTTGTTTTGTTTCCTTTGTTTTATTTATTTATTTTATTTTACTTTATTTTGTGGTACCGGGGTTTGAACCCAGGGCCTCGAGCTTGCATGCTCTGCAAGTGCTGGACCACTGGGCTGCACCCCCCAGCCCATTTTTTTTTTTTTTTTTACTTTTTTTGAGACAGGGTCTCGCTAAGTTACACAGACTGCCTCTGGTCTCGAACTTGCGATCCTCCTGCCTCTGCCTCCTGAGCCACTGGGATTACAGGTGTGCACCACTGCGCCCGGCTTTATTTTTGTAGTAGGGGGTAAAACCTAGGGCCAAGCACATACTAGGTGAGCGCTCTACCCCTGAGCTGTACCCCCAATCCATTTATTTATTCATTTATTTATTTATTTATTTATTTATTTATGTTTATTTATGTGTTTGCCTGCAGCTGTAGCCCTGTGGCATCCGATCCCGTCAGATCTCGGAAGCTAAGCAGGGTCGGGCCTGGTTAGTACCTGGATGGGAGACCGCCTGGGAACACCAGAAGCTGTAGGCTTGGGAGAAGGACCTGGCAACCCCCTCCCAAAAAATCTATCTGCCATTGAAAACTCTATGAACAGCAGAGAAGCACGGACAATAGTGTTTCCCCTGTTGTACAGAGGGTCGCTATGAGTCGGATACCGACTCGACGGCACCTAACAACAACAATAACAATTTATGTGTTTATGTATGTATTTATTATTTGAGATGGGGTCTCACTCAGGTTTGCGGGCTGCCTCTGGTCTCAAACTCCAGATTCTCCTGCCTCAGCCTCCCCAGCCACAGAGATTACAGGTGTGCACCACATTGCCCAGCCTCAAGGTCAGGTTTAACAGCTCCTCCTTTGGTTCCAAACTGCTCTCCCACTTGACCACCTATCTTTGCGTCCCACAGAGTGGGCTTCATATTGAATCCCACTCCCCCTGAATTTCCCTCTCCCCACCTCCCTTGGTGTTGCCTGGCTCTTCAGGCTGGGTATGAGCCAAGCAAACCTCAATTAGCTGATGAGGTGCCCAAGCCCAGCACCGGGACTGTCTCAAAGGGCCAGCCAGGTCATTAACCGCCATCGTCCACATAAATTTACAGCTGTGCCTACCACATGGAGTGTGCGATGCTGTGAAGTTCTGCCAGCCCTCTGGCTGACAGGGACGTGGAGAAATTAACGCTGGCAAGGAAAAAACCAGGGTAAATTAAAAATACGCTTCCATCTATGAGCTCTGTTTATCTCTATCTTTCTTTAGTAATGTAACATTAAGGTAAAAGGTCATATCCCCACTGAAATACACTTTATATTTACCTTTTATTAAATAATTATGGCATGGCATGAAGTTAAATATTACAGAAGCTAATCAAGGGGGAATTCAATAGAGAAGACTCAGACATGAGAATTCCGTCTTTGCTATACATAGAATGTCTTAATCCTCCGCTGGGAGTCGTTCGGGTTTGCTTAAGGAGTTTAATAATACACATTTCAACTGCCACAGAATCTAAATCCCATTTGGATCAGCCATGAAAAACTTTCATCAATACCTTGAGATTTCATAATATTTCTCTTGAGAGCCTGGATCTTAAGCGTCATTTCTCATTTTGATTGTGAGTATAATATATGAGGTTACTTACGTATCTTGGGCACAGCAAATAAGTATAAACTATAAGCAATGTGCGAATGGTTTCCTTTTTAAGTAAATAGTATTTAACTAAAAATACCGACTGGGAACCACATATTTAAAAAACAAAGAGCTGGCTGCTGCTCAATATTAATTTTCCCAAAGGACCAATGAGATATAAATTCTATAGGATTTTTATTTTCCTTCCTTAAGAAGAGGTACAAGGACCAGGGAATGGTTACCCCAGCTTGTGCTTCTATTTGTTTCCCCAAAACTGTAAGGATGCGGGCTCACACGTGGCAAAAGGGCTGTTGTTGAAGTTTTGGTCGGCCCTCAACAATAGACAACGCAGGAGGCCACTTGTGCCTTGACCAAGAAGGTTACAACTCACAAAAATGGTAATGTCAAGGCCTGATGGGTTTTCTCTACAGGGATTTGAGAGAGGAGGAAGGCCGTGGGCGAGGGGAGATCTGAGTGGCCAATCAGGCTGCCATTCTGGGGATGCTGGCGAATCACATGACAGGGCTGGGTTTCCGCTTTACTCAACAGGGAGTCTTCGCTTGGCTCCTGGGATCACCGTGGTGCCTGTGGATGGCCATCAAGAGGCCAACAAAAGTAGAAATTCTGAGCTCCCCTGTGTGTGTGTTTGTGCATTATCTGCAGAAAAGGGTCTTCCCTTGGATCAGATGCTCACAGAGCTCGTGGTCCACTGTGGGGCACAGGCTGTAGAACCAGAGGACCTCACAGTCTCAGTTCTCAGTCCCAACGTCCTTTATGAATAAAGAAAACAGTGGAAAGGAATCTTCCTCTTTGTTCCAAAAAAGTAAGCCAAAGAAAGGCAGCATCTACATAGTGTGACTGTCAGACAGACACCATACCAGAGGGGGACTGGTACACAGGGAGGGGGAGGCGCCTCAGCAATGCCTGGGAGAGGCTGCAGTCAGAGAAAGTGACTCTGTTGGCAAGGCAGGAAAAGGGAGAACAGCCCAGCCTTGGGGGGAACACAGGGGAACCGGCACCAGCCCCTGCCCTCACTCCTCCTTCAGGAATTCTCCCTCCTCTCCTTCCTTTCCAGTATCCATCTTCATGGTCCTTCCCAGGAGCTCTGCTTTCCATGGGCTGTATTTTGACTTCCGTGTCCCCTCCCCTGCTCCCAATCTCTTCAGCCAATGTCTGCCTTCCATCCCCGTCCCAACACTGTCCAACAATCAGGGGCTGTACAGGCTGAGCATCTTAGCTGAAATGCCTGGAGCCGGAAGTGATTCAAAGGCTATACAGGCTGAGCATCTTAGCTGAAATGCCTGGAGCCGGAAGTGATTCAAAGGCTATACAGGCTGAGTATCTTAGCCAAAATGTCTGGAGCCGGAAGTGATTCCGATTTTGAATTGTTGGGGATTTTGAAATATCTTGGGGCTAAAACCCAACTATAAACATGAAACTCATTTATGTTTCGTATACATCTACACATGGCCTGAAGGTGCTCTTAGGGTGCCTACATTGTGACTGGGTCCTGTCACACGGCATGAGGTGTGGAATTTTCCACTTGTAGCACTATGCTTAGGCTCAAAACGTTTTGGATGATTGAAGCATTTCGGATTTCAGATTTTTGGATTAAGGATGTTCGACCCTGTGTGAAATCAGCACGTTAATGCTCCTGAGTTACGGTTTTCTGTAGCCTCTGGTGGTGCAGTGGAGAGATACAGCTGGTCCTATCTCTGGATCTGCCTCAGACAGCAACAGTGACCAATGGGGTCACCTTCGTCCAGTTCGTCCAGTCTCCCACCAAGCAGGTGGGACTTTGATTTCTCCGCAAAGACAAATCATTACTAAATGACCTCTAAGACTCTTTGCAAGCTCTTGCGCTTTATGATCCTAAGGCTATTAGAACAGTGGCATTCTTCTCTGAGCAGAGGTGGGTGAGGCTGAAGTCACAGGCTGTTGAATTAAGCTGCCTTTAAATTTGGGGATGGGCTGGGATTTAGCTCAGTTGGTAAAGTGCTGCACTGCAGTCTCTGAGGTCCCGAGTTCAATTCCCAGCATTGCAAAAATGGGAGAAGGACCTGGCAATCCACTCCCAAGGCAATCCCGAAACAGTCAGCCATTGAAAACCCTATGAGAGTCACTATGAGTCAGATAGCGACTCGAAAGCACCTAACAACAACAACAACAAACTTGGGGACATTGGAATCTCTCCCTGGGTCTATTTGTTTCAATGTAGTCAAAGTGCAGTCTAACCAATCAGAAAACAGAAGGAATAGAGATAGTACAGGCACACATTATTCCGAGGTAGCACCTGCCTGTGTAGACATAAGGACAGGAACACGGCGAGAGAACCCGATCGTGCACAAACAGAGGATTAGATGGAAGCCTTTGATATTTAATTTTAAATGAAATATTAATTTAATATTTAATGACGCTTTGGTTTCGAGAAAAACTGCAGCCGCAAGACAGA
This sequence comes from Pedetes capensis, assembly GCA_007922755.1. NCBI lineage: Eukaryota > Metazoa > Chordata > Mammalia > Rodentia > Pedetidae > Pedetes > Pedetes capensis. The sequence continues at coordinate 47,071 of VMDO01001365.1, read as the reverse complement.
TTGTTTGAAGAAGGGAGTAATATATACGGTTAAGGAGACAACTGTAAAAATTAAAGATAAATTTCAAGGGTAAATCTAAATGCCACCGCGGAGCAGTTATGAATATGCGCCTGCTCCCTGTAATGTGCATTTAGAATATTATAGCCGAGAGCACTGGTCTATTAAGGAGCTGAGAGGTATCTGGTGAAGCAACAGCCTCCTACTGTGGGGTCCTCCGGGGGGACATGGTTGCTCAGCCTCAGCTGAAGGATGCATCTGCATTTCACAAGACTTGGGGGGACAGGCAGCTTCACAAAAGTGCACACTCCCAGGAGGGGCTGGATCCAACTTCTTCCCAGTCTGAATCCGAAACACTGTACTGAGGCCAGTTTTTGGATGTCTGAATTGGGTATTTTTAAGTAAAGATCGGATTCATTTCTTCAATAAGATTTTTTTTTTCAGGATGATTCAATGAGAGGAAAAAAGAAATGAAATGCAAAGTGGATGAGCTATTAACATTTGAAATCCTGTGAGCACATCTGTGCGGCACAGCTTTATGGAGGGAGGACCCCACGCTTGGGGCGGAGCTTTGGGGGGAGACCGTCTGGATACTACGTGGCGGGTGATGGAAAAATCCAGGCCATCCATTTCTCAACTGCTCCCTCTTCCTGCTGATGAATACGTTCTCCCAAATAAGGAATGGGGATATTTAATTAATAGTTTTGTTTTTTTGCTAAAGTACAGGTAAGTATTCTAGAGGAAGACTCCAGTTAATTTGGTTTCTTTGGATTCAGTCCGTCTCAATCAGCCGGACTGTCCTTGTCGATGTCTGCATTCAACTGCACCCTCTGTGAGACACCTGCCTGCACCTGGGCCAGCTGGGCCCCTCAATTTCTTTGATCCCCGCCTGTGAAGTCCATGTTCTCAGGCTGCCTTGGCCTTCTCTGTCTCCTGCACAACCCTGATTTTGAATCTGGACTGAGATATTGAGGGCATGATGCGGCAGGTGTTTCAGAAAGAGTTCGCATCTTACTGAAAAGAAGACACAGCAAAAGGTCCCGGTTGATCAAAGCACAGCGAGGGAGGAATCCCCCTCAACCCATCTCAGCTATGATGGATCCTCCTGCCAGATATTTGCCATACTGAACCCGGCTTCTGGGTTTCTATGTGTAATTACCTTTGAATATGTATATAACTTCATCCATAAGGCAACTATACCTCCATGATTTTAGATAGGAAAATGGTACAAAGAAGAGTTACCTGATTTTTTTTTTTCTCAAAAATGGGACAAAAATCCCAGCCTCTTAACTCATTCACAGGCTTGCCACTACTCAACAGGGACCCTCCAGCCTGTCTCCAGCCCCAGTTCCAGGCCCTCTCCTGTCTAAGAACAACACGGAGCTGTATTCCTCTGCCTTCTGCAATTTCACTTATTCATAGAGAGAATTCCTATCCCCCCTAAGGAATTCAGAACCCTCCGCAGGCTCTCACACGTCACACGGCGATAGTGAGAAACACTCCGTTATGCCATCTAGAGACCCTGGACACAGGGAAGCCCGTACCTTCCCTTCATGGTCACTGGCTGCAGCTTATTTCCCGTGCGCTTCCTCACAGGAACAACTAGAGACACAAAGCCATCAGCATGTTTCAAGTGAAACTACCTGGTGAGGCCAAACAGCTGGCTTCCGTATCCTTTCTTCCACTGTGCTGTATGGTCTTGGAATGTAGCACCGGTTAGTGGTTGAGGGAGGAAATTTGGAATACGACACTTTGGATTGAACCTCGTTAGCTTGGCGACCACAGGCAGGTGACTTAATTTGTCAATGCAACAGTCCTCTCACCTATGAAGTTGAGATACTAATAAAAATGTCATTGTGGGGACAGGGGTGATTATTAGAGCTCACAGGAAGAGTTCAGCCCTCTGGGCTCCATAGGTGACAGATGTGATTACTGAATTACTATCATCATTTTTTTTTTCCTGACTCATTCTGTCTTATGACAACTTACAAGGGACTCCCCAACCTGTGATCAAATGTGTAGCCCAGATTCTGCAAAGAGCTATAGGACAATAGTGAAAAGCTCTGCTCGTCTACCCCAGCGGCCTCAGCTACCCACCGTGAGCTCCTGTGTCGTGCTCTGTGCTGGGTTCTGTGGGTGGGGCAGAGTTTACAATTCCAGACAGCAGCGATTCCACCACCACATGCCACAAGCCTTTCCTAGAACACTCGCTACTGCCCAAAGTCAAAACAGCCCAGATCTCTCTGCACAGCCAGCCACTGTGGTCCCATTGATGCTAGGATGGTTTGATCACTGCCAATTCTCTATGCAAACATGTTTGAGGAGAGCAGAGGAGGGATCTCTTCCCCGCTAAGCCTCGGCTGGCACACCACTGCCTCTGGGTCTCAAACCAGACAGAGGCAACTGGACTTTTCAGATGCGCTATAGTCTCCTGAGCCTCCCTCAATGGCCCCGCACCAAGGTGCTTGTTAGGAAACCATGGCTGCAGGAGAACGGACCTGCAAAGTCACGTGTGTGAAGAAAGTGCACTGGCTCTCAGAGCTCTGCGGTTGTTTTTGCTGTACTTGGCAGCAGCAACCGTGGGGAGCTGATTAGCACCTTTGGTTAATTACACCAGGTACCATCTAATAGGCTCAGGTCCATTCCTATGGTGCATCCTTGAACCTTCAGCAGCTGGAATGTGGGCCATGTAATGTGTGTGTGGTGAGGTGGAGGCTAAAGGAAGAGAGATTCACCAGAGTCTCCCTTCCTGTCTTCTGCTTTGTGCGTCTCCTTCTAGAAGGTTCTGTGTAAGAGTAACAATACTACAGTGCTCATGGCGAAATGCCCCAGTCTTCTGAGAAACTTCCCATGGGTGGAAATTCTCCAAGCCACAGAGTTTCTACAATGGCCTCCCGAGAATTCAGGTCTCCTGAATTCATTTCTTTGTTTAAAATAGAGATTCTCAGCCTACCCCAGGAGAGCGTGATTTGTCATATCTGGAATGACGTCAAGTGTAATGCTCAAGATCAGCCATGTTAAGGAGATATCTATGGGCAATAGTATAATTAATACCTTTACAGGCAAAGAAACTGAGGCTCACAGAGGTCAGGTGACTTGGCAAAAGGACAAGCAAGGAACGGATGCCATAGTCAGCCTCCAAAAGCTACTTTTCTGGCTGACCCAATGTGCCCCCACCAGAGCTCTCTAGGTGTCAAGCTTTTCTTTTGCTCCAGAGTCAGGATGATTTTGCACCTTGTCACCGGAGCTGAGTGTTTTGTCTAGACCTATAATAGCAGCGCCTGCAGCCTTAGCCCTGTGGCATCTGATCCCCTCAGATCTCGGAAGCTAAGCATGGTCGGGCCTGGTTAGTACTTGGATGGGAGACCTCCTGGGAACACCAGGTGCTGTAGGCTTGGGAGAGGGACCTGGCAACCCCCTCCCAAAAATCAATCTGCCATTGAAAACCCTGTGAACAGCAGAGAAGCACTGACAATAGTGTTCCGTCTGACAACAACAAATAATAATTAAAAATACTTAACTTTGTTAGAAAATAGCGGACACTTGTAAGCAACATGGAAAAAAATTAAATACCAACACACAATAACTACCATTGCTAACACCATGGTACACAGGTTTCCACACCTTAGTCGCATTTTTGGTACAACTATTCATTTTTCGTTTATGTCAACACTGGATCATTCCATGCACACTGTTTTTAAGCTTTTAAAATTTTTATTTAGTAATATTTTTAATGTTTTGAGACAAGTTCTCACTGTCTAGCCCATGTGGGCCTGGAACTTGTGAGCCTCCTATTTCAGCCTCCTGAGTGCTCGATGACAGGCGTGTGCTCCTGTGCTGGGCTAGAAGCTTTTAAAGCGTACATCATATGTCTTTTGTGTAAATAAATTTCCATCAACAGCATTTTTAAAAAATTTTAAGAAGTGTAAAGATGTCTCATTATTTATTTAATGAATCCCCTACTGGACACTCAGGGCGTTTTTAATTTTTCACTACTATAAATAGTGTTCCAATGAACAGCCTTAGGCCAATTCAATTATTTCCTAAGCATACATTCCTGGCAGTAGAATTGCTAGGTTACAGCTTGAGCACACATGTTTTTAAAGCTGCTACAACCAAGGAATGGGAGAAGGACATGGCAATCCACTCCCGAGGCAATCCCGAAACAACCAGCCAGTGAAAACCCTATGAGGGTTGCTGAGTCAGACACCGACTCAACAGCACCTAACAACAACAACAAGAACAACCAAGGAGCACTTCTCTGACAATTTACCTTCCCACAATGGTGTGTTAAAAAGTCCCCACCTTCGTATAACTTTGCCAACCTATGTATTTTTATTAGTTAAAAAGAAATTTTTGCCAACTTGATAAGGAAAAATCTGTGGTTCTCTTATTTCCTTAATTTTCATTTATGAGATTTTCTTATTTATTTATTTATTTATTTATTTATTTAGCAGTACTGGGGGTTGAACCCAGGGCCTCGCGCTTGCATGCTGTGCAAGTGCTGGACCACTGAGCTGCACCCTGAGCCCAGTTTTTTTTTTTTTTTTTTTTTTTTCAGACAGTCTCACTAAATTACGTAGACTGCCTCTTGTCTCGAACTTGTGATCCTCCTGCTTCCGCCTCCCGAGCTGCTGGGATTACAGGCGTGCGCCACCGCACCTGGCTCATTTGTGGATTACTGATATGGTTGGGATTTTATTATATATTTATCACTTAATTATGTGCCTTCCTGGATTACTCCTGGTGGTACTTGGCAGCTTTCTGTGTGGGTGTCTTCTTTGCATTAATTTGCAACATATCCAATTTCCACATCTTAATCCACAATGCATAACATAGCAGTTGACAGTTGTTGTTGTTGTTAGGTGCCGTCGAGTAGGTATCTGACTCATAGCGACCCTCTGTACAACAGGGGAAACACTATTGTCAGTGCTTCTCTGCTGTTCATAGGGTTTTCAATGGCAGATTGATTTTTGGGAGGGGGTTGCCAGGTCCTTCTCCCAAGCCTACAGCTTCTGGTGTTCCCAGGCGGTCTCCCATCTAGGTACTAACCAGGCCTGACCCTGCTTAGCTTCCAAGATCTGATGGGATCGGATGCCACAGGGCTACCGCTGCAGGCGAAGTTGACAGTTGTTGTTGTTGTTAGGTGCCGTCGAGTAGATATCCGACTCATAGCGACCCTCATAGGGTTTTCAATGGCTGATTGTTTTGGGATTGCCTTGGGAGTGGGTTGCCAGGCCCTTCTCCCATTTTTGCGGTGCTGGGAATTGAACTCGGGACCTCAGCGACTGCAGCGCAGCGCTCTACCAACTGAGCCAAATCCCAGCCCCTCAGTTGACAGTAGTAGGCATAAAATAAACTTTTGATGAATGAACAAATGAATCTTTTTATATATAAGATAATACATCCTCCAGAGCAAATACGTTTCTAGTTTGTTCTTTTCCTTTAGCTTTTTATGTTTGGCACTTTGACATGATCAAATTTATTTTTTGCATAATGCTCATCTCTTGCTTAATGGTCTCTCTCTTCATGTCAATGTGAACAAGCCCAGAACAATAATTATTCTTTAGGTCTGTAATGTTTTGAAATGTCTACATTGTAATCAACAATTTTTAGCTTGAATATATTTCAGTGTGTGGTGTGACCTTAGAAACTGAACTTTTTCTTCTAACTACTTTTTAGCTAGTAGGCCCAGCACCATTGTTTAAACAGTGTATCTTTTCCACATTGGCTTGAGAACTGTCCTCCCCACGCCGGGACTTAAGTATTTACACATTTGATGTGTGCAGAAACAGTTTATTCCTAGATTTTCTTTTCTGTTGCATGACATTTCTATGTTCCAGCAAAGCCCCATGTTCTTTTAATTACTGAAACTTAGAGTAGGTTTTAATGTCTGGAAGGGCAAGGCCGTCTCATTTTTCAAAATCGGGGGCTCTATTTTAGCACCTTTCCAGGTGAACTTTGTAAAGTTTCCCCCAAACATTTTGTTGGTATTTTGATTGGCATTGTGTTAAATTTATTCATTAATCGACATCTTTACAATATTAAATCTTCCCACCTCTCCACCAGCTGGAAGTATTTTGGCCTTCCTCTGAACTCCCTTAGCACTTTATACCTTTTTAAAAAGTCACTTTCTCAGCTATACCCACCCAATTTTTCAGCCCTGAAACCTGAGCACCGTCCCCTCCTCTCCCCTCCCGACCTTCACCCCATCCAATCAATCATCAAGCGCCATCAGTGCTACCTCCTAAATTCCAGGCACTCTGCCTGTCCCCACCACTCGTACTCTAGTCCAAGCTGCCATCGTTTCTGGCCAGGGCCACCACACTGGCCTCCAACTGACCTGCCTTCATCCACCCTGGCTTCTCAGCCACGCTTTGCATTGCAGCCAGACACCCTTTAGAGGACAGATCTGATCAGGACAATATTCCCATAGCTCCCCATGGCACCTGGGGACAAGTCGAGAGACGGGGCCTAGATGGGGCCTGGCCTCTGCCCTGCTTTCTAGCTTCTACCCAGTATCTCTTAAATTCATGCTTCCTGCCTCATTTGCAGTGGCCATCAAACAGAAACCATGTTCTTCTCTACCCCAGGGCCTTTACATGTGCTGTTTCCTCTGTCTGGACTGCTCTAAGTTCTTCCTATCACCTCAGTTGAAGAAGATTTGAATTCATCCCAATACTTGAGAGGCTGAGGTAGGAGGATTACAAGTTTGACAACAGTCTGGTTACATCGTGAGACCTTGTCTGAAATAAATAAATACATAGAGAAAGAAAGAAAGAAAGAAAGAAAGAAAGAAAGAAAGAGAAAGAAAGAAAGAAAGAAAGAATGAAAGAAAGATGATGATTTTCTTCCCCCATATATTCCCAGCATCCTATGCAACTAATTTTTAGCACTCATCACTTTTGCAATTCCTCGTTCAAGTCAGTGTCTACGATAACAACGCTCCTGATCATATGAAAGTAATATGAACAACAGACACTTTGGGCTCGCTCTGCACCTCTTCTCTGGCCCGAGTGCATTACATGCAGAGGCATGCTAGACCTGGCTCTTCTAGCTCACGAGAGCAGGTGGTTAAATCTGCAGGAACTTTATGGGCAGGTCAGTGTCACACAGTAGCTTGAAATCACCATGGCAAGCGTATTTGCACCATGGAAATCGGTAAATGCTGCAAGCCCACACTTTTTTTTAAAACTACCTTCTTCCTGAAGAGCCGGTTGTTAGACCTTGACCAGCCCTCTACTCTTTCCACGCCCTGGAAATTACCGTTCTCCTCTGCTCTGTGGGGGCTGGGATTTAGCTCAGTTGGTAGAGCGCTGCTCTGCAGTCTCTGAGGTCCTGAGTTCGATTCCCAGCGCCGCAAAATGGGAGAAGGACGTGGCAACCCACTCCCAAGGCAATCCCCAAACAGTCAGCCATTGAAAACCCTATGAGGGTCGCTATGAGTGGGACTCGACTCCGGGCACCTAACAACAACTGCTCTGTGGAGGGGGCAGTCCATTTTATAAGAAGGGGGGAGAGAATGACTTAGGAGGCAAGCCAAGCTGTGAGGCCAGGCCTGGGGACTCCAGAGCACCAGCCGCTCACCCTGACCTCAGCATCTGACACGCCCTCAGGACCCCCAGCACTAGCACCATGTTGGGCAGAGTGCACACGCTCAATACATACAGGTGTCATGAAAACGTCAGTAACAACGCAGCGCATCCAGAACCACACAGCACACAGCCCAGTCACGTCTCAGCTCTTCCGGAAGAGAGCTACCTGCTGACCTTAACATGTTTGCCTTCCATACAACATTGAGGATTTCATAGTTTCGTGGGTTCCTCTTTTGCTAGCCATGGTGTGTCCAAGAACTACAGACCTCTGGCCTCCCCCACTCTGCCTGGAAAGTTCCCCCTTTGCTTTTGAATGTCACTGTATGGCACCTCCCCTAGGAAGCCTCCCTGGGTTTCCCCAAGTTGGTCAGTACCTGCTCAGTAACCCAACAACCCCTTCTGCTTTTGCATTTCTTTTTTTTAAATTTCTTTCTTTTCTTTTTTTCTTTTTGTTTTTCTTGTGGTACTGGGGGTTGAACCCAGGGCCTTGTGCTGGACCACTGAGTTGTGACCTCCTCCAGCCCTTCTTTTTTTTTTTTACTTTTTGAGACAGGGTCTTGCTAAATTACGCAGACTGCCTCTGGTCTCGAACTTGCGATCCTCCTGCCACTGCCTCCCTAGTCGCTGGGATGACAGGTGTGCACCACCACACCTGGTTTTTTGCTTTTGCATTTCTTATGAGACTTAAACTAACTGCTGCAGTCCACGAGCAGCTGCCTCCTCCTCCTCCAGAGCCAGAGGCTGCTGAGGAACCACTGATGTTCCTGGTTTCCTTCCTTGACCCCCACATCCAGCGCATGCTCACTCAGTGCATAGATGCACTTAGAGATTCAGAGATTTGGCTCTAATTGGTGAGGTCCAGCCTGGGTCCAGCCTGGGTGCTGGTGATTTAAAGCAGACGTGTACACATGTGAACACACACACGCACACACATACACAGGTGCACACGCGCGTGCACGCACACAGCTCCAAGCGTCTACGGTCACACTGAGGACTGAGACCACACTAAACTTCCACAGGAAGTTGACCACTGGTTGCAACGTGCTCGTTATTATAGCTCCTCATCAGTTCCGGCGTCAGACCTGCCATCTACATCCGGGGATCTGTGAAACACTAGAGCTGCCAGAAGCCCTATTTGTGCAAAGTGTCCCAGGCTGAGACCCATTCTTCGCCCAACTTCAGGCACAGCCCCCCATTGCGGTTTCCCTCCCGCCCGGCCACTCCTTCTCCGGCTCTGCCCCAGCTCCTCCTCTTCCTCCTCCCCCGCCCTCCATGTCCATCTGTCCATCCGCGCTCCCTAGGTGCCCTCCTTCCCCTTCTTCCATCCGGCAGCTCCCTTCCCTTGCCTGGCGATGCCCTCCAGCCCTGCAGTGGGAACCCCGTCGCCACGCTCCCTGGCTCAGCGTCCTCCAGGTCACCCCGGCAGAGTCCTCGCCCTTCCTGCCTTCCCGCCTCTCCTCCCCTGCTCCCCTCTCCGTGGATTCCCTCCCGTCCACCCGCACATTTGCTCATCCCCCGACTCAGTCTGTAACGTGCTGTGCTCCCTGCTCCGGACACCCCGTGGCAGACAGAGTCAAGGACCGCCAGGGAATGGGGGAGCCACACAGGAAGGGGTGGGAAGGCAGCGTGAGTGGGCGCAGAGGAGGGCGCAGAGGGCGGGAGGGTGGGGACCGTGGGTGGCCCCTCCTGTGACCAGGCTCCCTGCTCAGTGTCCCTCGGAAAGACCTCCCTGCTGCCCGACCCAAGGTCCCGCCTCTCTCCTCTCCCCTTACTTTTTGCTGGCTGGAATCAGACCATCTGTTGGTGTTGCCAAGAGTCTCGCCTTCTAGAAGATAAGCTGTACTAGATGGGGAGTTGGGGGCTGGGGGTTGGCCCAGTTGGTAGAGTGTTGCTCTTCACACTCTGAGGCCATGGGTTTGATCCCCAGCACCACAAAAGCAAGACCTGGCAGCCCACTCCTAAAACAATCAGCCTGTGAAAATCCTATGAAAAGCAGAGAAGCACCAACATAATGCTGCACATGGCACAGCACTGGGGAGTATTTTGCTCTATTGTACACTGGGTTGCTATGAGTCCGGTTAGACTCGACAGCACCTAACAATAACAACAAATGGGGACATTATTGCCCTCACCTCAATATCCCAGAGGCTAGTGTTGTGGTAACCATGGAAGGTACGTGATAAAACACTACCTTGAATGAGCAAATGAGCTGAGCCCTTTCAGGAGTCAGAACTCCAACTTTGTTTTACTGTGACTGCAATAGAACCTTCCAACCGCAAAAATCACACCTGAGATGTGTTTACTCAGAAGAGAAAATTCAAAGACAAAATTCTAAATGAATATTCCTAAATATTACCCCGTCCATCTTCTCTGGGTACTTTCTACCCAACCGGAAACGGCACACTTTAACCAGAGAAGGAGGCTGACTCCAAATGAGAGAATATACACAAGGTGATATCACTACCCTTTGGTACTATGCGTGATGCTTTTCTTGGTTTGCCTTATTTTCTTTTTCAAAGTATAACCGCCTCATTGATCACTTGCCTTCGGCTGTTGCCCCAACTTACTTTGCCAACAGGACTTGCTTGTCCTAAATCACACCTTCCCGTCACTCTCCCTTGGATGAGGACCCTTGGTATTTTCCTATTTCTTCTCAGAGCAAGCTCAAGCTCCCTTAAAAGGTTTCTTTTTCTACATTAAGCAAAATCAGAGTAAAATACATGTAAGTGCAACCAGAATGCTCCTTGGAAGCAAGGATGGCTTGACTGCGTCTTCTGTATTTGGACATGTAGTCAGGAGGGACTAATTCCTGGAGAACGACATCATGTTTAGGAGAATGGTGGGTCAATGCAAAAAAGGAAAACCCTCCACTAGATGGGTTGACACAGTGTCTGCAACAATGGCCTTAAACATAAATAAGATCATGTGCCTGGCATAGAATCAGGGAATATTTCATTCTATTGTACATAGGGTTGCTATGAGTCGGACCCGACTCAATGGCACCTAACAACAACAAACATAAAATTTACCACCTTAACATTTTTAAGTGTGCAGTACAGTACTGTTAAGCATATTCACATTGCTGTATAACCAGTATCCAGAAGTTTCTCATCCTGGAAAACTGAAACTTCACGTCCACTAAACAACAGCTACCCATTCTTCCCTTCCCCACTGCTGGCAACCCCCATTCTACCTTCTGCCTCTATGACTCTGACTCCTCTGAGCATCACACAGGCTTTTAAACTGTGGTTTCCTTCCTACCTCATCAGCGATCCTAAGACCTGGTCTATGTTTTGCAAGGTTCACTGCCCTAGCTGCCGGAACAGGCTCCCATCTTCCTGCGCGTGCCCACCTCAACCTGTGCCGTGTACACACGGGGTTCTCATAGTCAGAACGTTCCTCCTTCCTTTCTTTGCCCCTCCTCCATCCCTAAACCTAGTCTCCACTTTCCATCTCCCAGACATCCCATCCCACTGCTCCTTCCACTCTGAACTCTCTCTTTCTGAAGCCCACAGTCCGTCCCTTGGAGACAGTGGGTGTTTTGAAATGACACCTTCTCCAGCTGTTCTACCCAACAGGCCATTTCCTCCTCTAAATGTTTCTAAACTTTCCAACCAGGAAGGGACCCTGTTTTAGGAGTCACCTGTACCTCCCACCTAGAAAATGCAGTCAATTCACAAATTCAAAAATAGAAAATAATGCAAAGTAGATAGCCAATAAGCATGGGACAATTAGGTGGCTTTTTGCTTTTATAAAGGTTTATAATACTTTGCATCCCTCTGCCACATAATTGGTCAACTTCTTGAGTCATTTTCAAGCAAATTTATTTACAGCCAATAATTTTGATTTTTTTTTCCCTGTTTGCTTCAATAAAAGACTGTTTGAACAGGGTTTTGGCAGAATCAAATCCCTAAGGGTATATTCCTGAAACAAGCTGCCTTTGCTATCTTACAGACCATGCAGAACTTAAGTACAAAATTTAGAATTGCGTCTCTACTTTCCCATTCAATGTCTACCACCGAACCTGCTCTCCCCCAACTATTAGAAAGATCTAGAAAAAAATTAGGATGATTATAAAATAAAGAGGCTGGGAACTAGAACCCGGAACCAGCTGTCCTTGGAACCATTTTCTCACTTACCTGTGTAAATGAACCTTCCCGGGGCCCCTTTGCAGAACTGTTTGGATTTGTAAGATAATGTCACTTCCACGACTCCAGGGATGTGCCGGGGAGGAGTCTGCACTCTGATGGCATGAGGGGTTATTAGCTGAGGAGTGAACAGGCAGGGAAACAGAATACCTGTCAGACAAGCCACCACCAAGCACATTGCTTATGGCCTCACATATTGATTGGGCCATGTCCAAGCCCAACCCAGCACCATCACCTGTCTTTTTATGGTACATTGTTTTTCTGACTATAAGAGTAGCACATATCCCATTTAGAAAAGTGGGAAACTACAGACATATGTAAAGAAGTACAACACTGTATAAGTCATTCATATACGGACATGTCTATGACTGTATCACAGAATTAGATTCTATCACCAGGCACAGTGGTGGCGCACGCCTGTAATCCCAGCGGCTTGGGAGGCCAAGGCAGGAGGATCGCAAGTTTGAGACCAGAGGCAGTCTGTGTAACTTAGCGAGACCCTGTCTCAGAAAGTAAAATAATGAGCTGGGGGTGCAGCTCAGTGGTCCAGCACTTGCAGAGCATGCAAGCGCGAGGCCCCGGGTTCAACCCCCAGCACCGCAAAAAAAAAAAAAAAAAAAGAGAGAGAGAGAGAATTAGATTCTATCTATGTGCAGACATTGCTGTCCTGTTTTGTTTTGTTTTTTTCACTTATCATGATAGCATAAGTATAACCCTTCTCTGGTGCACTAGAATTTTTCCAAAATATAATTTTCAATGGTAAAATGATATTTTATCCTTTTTTTTTACCATTCTTCTATAGTTTAATATCTAGCATTTCTAATTTTTCATAATTTTACATAATATGGCAATGAATATTTGATGTTTTTGTGTGTGTGTGGTACTGGGGGTTGAACCCAGGGCCTCGCGCTTGCATGCTTTGCAAGTGCTGGACCACTGAGCTACATATTCAGCCCATTTTTTTACTTTTTGAGACAGGGTCTCGCTAAATTACGCAGACTGCCTCTGGTCTCGAACTTGTGATCCTCCTGCCTCAGCCTCCCCAGGTGCTGTGATTACAGGCATGCGCCACCACGCCAGGCTTGAATATTTGACTTTTTAAGGAGCCTGTCACTGCAACGGTCATGATTTCCATAGCTTTCTATGCTTGGTTCCCTGTTCGTGGTAGGTGTGTTCATGCCACTGCCCTGGAATTCCTAGTTTCCCCAGACAAAAACGCACGGCATTGGCCTACCTCACTCCATACCAGCATGGTGCCGAACACCACCTGGAGCCCATCAAAGAAGTTGTCGCCGATGATGATGACCATGGCTCCACCTGTGGTCCAGCCTTCGCTCGGGCTGATGGCCTTGATGCAGGGGGTAGCTAGGAGGACAGGAAAGAAAAAGTCAGCTCTGCCTTTTGGTGGTTGACGCGTGGAGTCCTGGAAATAGGCTTTGCTGGGGAGCCGTCGGTCATTTCAAGAAGTTCAAGTTGAGTTTTGTGGACCTGCCATCCTTCCCTAATTGGTTGTTAGTTTTTACCAGGTCATTAAAGCCTAATGAGTTGACCATTAGGTATGAAAAAGCGAAACACTTAGCTAATTGTGCTGAGGGTGTTTTGAAAACTCTGTTGTTTTTGCCCATATTTTTATAAGTTGATCGCAGTGGAAGAGTGTAAATCCCTTTTCTCCCCACCTCCTCTGCCCCGTGATATTAAGATTTACAAGGCCTGTTCACGTGTGGGGGAGAGAAGGAAAAAGCCAAATCGATTGTACTTGGAGGGGATTTTTTTTTTCCCAGCTCTATCAAGAGACAATTTCTAATGGCTCCCCTCCTAACTTTGTAGGAAGGGTTTTCTTCCCTTCCTCCATATGGTGGAGGCCTCCGGACTTTACATCCCAACAGGAACCCAATATGGTTTTCAGGCCATAACTAAAGTCAATCCATCACTCCATTTCCAAAGTTGACAGGGTCAAAGGTGGAGGAGAACTTTGGCAGGGCTCCAAAAACATGAGCCCCCTTTGAACAGCCAGTCAATCACATCCAATCAGTCAAAAGAAACGCGAGGGGCTCCTAGCTCTGAACTCTGGGATTTTCTTCTCCCCTTTCAGTGCCCACTGTGGGAGAATTAACACCACTCCGAATTCTTTACTGATTCAATCATTTTCTTTCAGTTCATTAATTCCTATTTAAAATGATACAAGATACATTTTAAGGGCCGAGTTGGGGTGTGGGGAGGGGAGCCGGTGGGCAGTACACAGCAATACATCACGCTAAGATAGGAGCCTGATCTGGCAATGTGTGCTATATTATAAGACCTTCCTATATTGGTGAGTCTAGGGGGTGCAGAAAGAAGGGGAGCAAGTGAGATGGAATCCACTTAGGTTTGTCAGCTACGATCATCGATAGACTTTAATTTTTTGGACAACTTGAAGTTTAACAGTTACCGGTATTTCTAATTACTTTAATGCACTCAGAAAACGACCCAGAGCTGCCCTCGATTTCTTCTTGTCCAAGCAAACAAAAATCAATTAGTGTCGGTTTCACTCCGCACCCTGTTTTATTTTGCCCACGATCTGTTTAAGGGTCCATCTGACACTTATCCATACATGTCTGGCCGGGCAACGTTCCTGTTTAACTAAGATGTCATGGGCCTGCCTGTGCCTGAAATGCCCGTCTAGGAAAAAGCAGAGCACAGAACTGAATGGGGCTGAGCCGGGCGGCCGATGGAGCCGCTGCGGTCTGCGCTCACAGCTGCCCTCAAAGACCGCATTGCACACTTTCCCCCTTGGGCCCCGAGACACAAACGTGAAGCTCCAGCAAAGGGGTTCGCCACGAGCCTTGTTTGTCCACCACGCTTAGCCCCGACAGCCCTACCTTCCGACGGGTCGAGCCTCCTCGCCCTCCGCCCATGCTTGGAGTTGTTGTGAACAAACATGTTGTCGGAAACAGCCAGCACGTGTCCATCCACGTTCACCGTTGTTGACAACACCACCTGTATTCAATGCAAGAGGGTGGCAGGGGGCAGGGGGTCAGTGTCACCCGAAGTGAAGGGACCACAACGTGGTTTTGCCACACTTCATCTGAGAGGTGGGAGACTGTTGTTGTTAGGTGCTGTCAAGTCGGTATCCAACTCACAGCAACCCTACGTACAACAGGTGAAACACTATTGTCAGTGCTTCTCTGCTGTTCATAGGGTTTTCAATGGCTGATTGTTTCTTGGGAGTGGGTTGCTGGGTCCTTCTCCCAGAAGAGATACTGTAGAGAACCAGAAAGGGACTGTGTTCTTAACAACTCACCAAGCTTTCCTCCTCCTGTACCTACACAGGAACCTCATGGGGGAAAGGACAGAGGAAGCCCTGGGCTGGCACGTGGTCATGTATTTGTGTTCAAACTCTGCCAGTGTCTCGAACTCAGGAAACTGGCCTCTGCCTGCCAGTTGCAGAAACCTGGTTCCCTCCCAAAGGACTGGACCATGATTCTCAGCACAGCCTGGAGCTGGGGGCACGAGGTGCTGCCTGTGTGCCTCCTAGAAGCCGAGATGGAACTGCCAGGGAGAAGGTCACCTCTCCAAACTTGGGAACAGTGTGCTGCCCTTCAGATGTGGCCTAACATCATGCTGGGCGTCAGGAGGCCAGCTGGTCGGTTCCCCTTGGTGCCGCTCCCCACCCACTGACACCCAGTGGCAAAGATGCCCAGACCACTAGTGAGGGGACGAGGCTCCCAGGACTCAGTGCAGAGAACGTGGGCCATTCAGTGTCTATGGGAAGGAGGCGGAGGAGGAGGGTGTGGAGAAGTGACAGAGCAAGGATTTGGAACCAGAGCGGACTCCAAACGCCAGGCCGCTGCTTCCTCACATGAAACCGTGGACAAGATCCGGAGCATTTTTCAAATCGCAGTTTTCCTTATCTGTGGCACATAAATAATGCAGCCTCTCTCCAGGCCCGAGTGAGATAATGTGCAGAAAGCACCCAGCGCACCGCTGGGGACCTGCCAAGTCAGGATGAGGTCATGTCCTATCTGCCTCACCCCTGCCTTGGCCGACCCGTCCGTAAGACAGATGACATAGCCCAGGGAGATTCTACCATGGCCCAAGCTCTGGGGAAAGTTCTAGAAAAGAAGACACTGGGCTAGGTAGCAGTGGTTTCAAGACGTGGCCCCTTGCCCCCAAAGCTCACGTGCTGGCTGCAGAATCAGAGTGAATCCTTGCAACAAATAACGCACAGACCTGCATGGAACTGAGTTCTACCACCGACACTGCAGCTTGGTGTGGAAGTTGCTCAAAAGTAGAGATCGGCAAAGGGAGGCAGAACGCACCTGGCCACCCCTGCCACCCCAGGCTTGGCCCAGGAAGTTGAAAACCCTATGAATGGCAGAGAAGCACTGACAATAGTGTTTTACCTGTTGTACATGGAGTCATTATGAGTCGGATACCGACAGCTAGGAGGCTATTTCAGCTCATGCCAGTCAGGCGAGGCATTTTTCTTTTGCAAAAGAAACTACATACTCATGTATATGTATAGACCTTCGGACGAAAGGCATTGAATAGGTACTTAATGAGGAGCAATGTTTCAAAATGACTCCTCCTGCCTACGCTCCAAATGCAATTTGTTGATATTCTACTTATAATTGGTCTGCCTCCCCTTCCTTACTTCTTAAATGAAGGAGGTAGGGGAGGGACTTGACCCTACCTTACCTCTTAATATGGAAGAATTCAATGGCATTGAAAAAAATTTTTTATTATGAATAATTTCAGGCCAACAAAATAAACAGAATAGCATAATCAATCCCTGGACCCCATTATCCGGCTCCAAGAATTGGCAACATATCGTTCTTCTCATTTTGTGTGTACTACTACCTTCACTTAGCCCTCGCGTCTAGGGTCGGACCTGGTTAGTACTTGGATGGGAGACCACCTGGGAACACCAGGTGCTACAGGCTTGGGAGAAGGACCCGGCAACCCACTCCCCAAAATCAATCCTCCATTGAAAACCCTATGAACAGCAGAGAATCACTGACAATAGTGTTTGGCCTGTTGTACATGGGGTCACTATGAGTCGGATACCAACTTGACGGCACCTAACAACAACAACAAGCACCATGGGTTTGGGTTTCTTCTTTTTTTACGTAAAATGGACATGGATTGAAATGCGCAAAACGTATTATGCAATTTACACCGTTCTCATGGTCTGGAATATTGATTGCATCCGTCCAGAAAATTACCTTGTGTCCTTTCCCAGCCATCCTCCCCCATCGCCATACCCAAAGCAACACTCTTCTCATCCCTTTCCCCGCCAAAGAGAGTTTTAGATGGCATCTCTTAACATTTTTACAGTATTTGTAATAGAAGAGGTTTGAGAGAATCCCCGAGACCCTGGAGTCCACAAATCATTTCACACAGCCTCGCTCCACGGGCAAGATGTAGCGTACATGAAATTTTACACAGACACGGTAGGTTTCAATCACTCAACTCAACAGATACTCACGGAGCTTCTACTACATGTCAGGTATTATGACAGGCCCTAGGGAGTCCAAGAATAAACTTAAAGGAACCTCGGTTGTCATTCACAAAATTATCACCCATATAATTGTGCACAGTGCAGGGATGCAGCCTGTCTACCTCTGGGTCTGTTTTCAATTGTTTCTGTCTTAACCTGTTGGCGTCTGAGAAAAGTCCTCCTAGATGGCTCCTGTTGTGTGGTGGCAACCAGAGCACACAGACACCTGTCACCCTCTGCAAGTGCACCAGGCACGCTCTCCTATCAGAATGCTCTTGTTGGGTGCCGTCGAGTCATATCCGACTCACAGCAACCCTTGTGGGGTTTTCAATGGCTGGCTGTCTCAGAATTGCCTCAGGAGTGGATTGCCACATCCTTCTCCCATTTTTGGGAATTGAACCTGGGGACCTCAGAGACTGCAGAGCGGTGTTCTACCAACTGAGCTAAATTCCAGCCCAGAACCATCTTAGCAAATATAAAATCATGTAATAGGCAAAGGGAGAGACTGGACCTTATAGTCACAGGGGTAGGAGACAGTGGAGGTTAAAAGCCATGACCTGTGTACATGGGCTTGTTGTTAGGTGCCGTCAAGTCGGTATCCAACTTATCCAACAGGTGAGAAACACTATTGTCAGTGCTTCTCTGCTGTTCACAGGGTTTTCAATGGCAGATTGTTTTTTGGGAGTGGGTTGCCAGGTCCGTCTTCCCAAGCCTGCAGCACCTGGTGTTCCCAGGCAGTCACCCATCCAAGTACTAACCAGGCCCAACCCTGCTTAGCTTCCGAGATCTGGTGGGATCGGATGCCACAGGGCTACGGCTGCAGGCATCCATGTGCTTACCCTCTGAAAATAATAGGATAGGCGTTGGAGGTATAGCTCCATGGTAGAGCACTTTCCTAGCAGGCATGAGGCTCTGGGTTCAAGCTTTAGTACCACTGAAAAAAGAAAAATGTAATTCACATGGAAATAATAATAGCATAAAGGGGAGGAAAAGAATTGGGCCGCTCTTAAACTGTGTGCAAATGGATATTCAAAGACACGGCTGTCATCTCCGGAAAATAAAACAAAAATCTCCAATGACAACAAGAGGGAGCTTCAGGCTTTAATTGTCAACAAGTCGACCGTTTTGGGCACATCGAGGCGAACCCTGGCTCCATCCGGGGATTGTGGAGGTGTAAGCGCATTGTCTCAGAACCCACTTTAATTTCTTCCTCAGCCTTCTTGTTACACTGTCCATTAACGCTCCTCGTGCATTCCTGCCACAAAACACGAGCCAGTAGATTTCATCATTGTCCATTTGGGTGGAGGGAGACTTCGTTCCAAAGTGAACATTTCCCCAATGACATACCCTGGCGGTTCAGATGCACTTCATTATTTTCTATTAACAATGGAAATAAATTTTAATCTCTTGCTGGCCAGCGCTGGCCTCTCATGACAGCAAGGGAATTAACCTGAATTATTTCAGTGTCTGTGAAATTTATTACAAGATTTTAAATTATGCCCAAATGTGTGTGTGTGCACATATATATATATGTGTGTATAGTATATATGTGTGTGTGTGTGTGTGCGTATAGATAGATAGATATGTGTGAGACGTTTTAATTTTTCATATTGCAAATATCTTAGGTTGTGAGAGACCTAGAAGAGGCTGCCAACGTCACTGAATTTGCAAAATGGAATGAGTTTTATTCACAAACTCCAACCCCAGGAAATCAGACACGCCGGGCTATTGTTCCTATTCGTGAAGACGCACACTTAGACGCTGGCCTTTGCATATGTCCGCTGTCCTTCTGGAAGCATGAACCACATCCCGGAGGTGAAGATGCCTTTGGTTCAGTCAAAGCTTCGCCTCTAACTTCCTTCAATGTTCTCTGATGAACGATGACAACACCGATGCTATTCTATTCGGGGAAGTTAAGATTTCTGAATGTTTTAAGACGAAAGGAAGTGGAATGTGCATTCCAACATCATCTCACTCCCAGGCCTTCCCCTTCCCCAAGCCAACTTCTTTCCCCTAGTGAGTATTTCCTGGGTCACGGAGGCTGACCCTTCCCATCTGGAATCAATCAGTCAACCCCTGACAACTTCCTGAAACACCTCACTCCATTTCCTGTTCTCTCCCCCTGCTCGCTTTCCCCTGGTTTGCTTCACTCTTCAAAACTGCAGGCCACAGCAGCTTAATGTTAGAGGGTCAGGCACAGTTAGACTCCAAAACACTACACAAGGACACCTTTGACCTTCAAAAATCTTTACATCTTAGCTAAACAAATCAAGGTCAACATTTCTTACCATTACCTTGTTAACTATTTGTATGCATCTTCACCAACGCACCTCGGACCAGGGAACCATCCGTACCACTTGCTCTGTAAAGATCATAAACTGATCTGCTTCAAAAGCAGCAAATTCAGTGCAGATACAAGATGCCACGTACAGGTACTTGCAGCTTAAAATCCCCAGTATTGTGACAAACACGTGTACAAGTCCATACAAAAGGACTTTGTACGCCTCATCCACATCCCATCACCTACCTGCGATGCCTCATCTTCTCTGAGCCCGTCAGACCCTGCTGGCAATGTCACGCTGCTGGCACCGCCCTCAAGAATGCCAATTAGGAATACAGATGTCCATAATTTGTGAGGGATGGACCCTGGTTTTTGCTACAGACACTAGTGACAACTTTCATTTCTTTCTCGTAGTTGATCTATCTGTATTTCAGCTCAAAGTTCTGACAGCAAATCCTGCAGATCAGAATCCTAAACTAAGCCACGGTAGATGACAGCTCTATTTAGTGGCTACATTTCAATTCAACAAGAAAGCAACAAGCAATTCATTCATCACGAGATACCTCTGAGCCAAGTTCTAAGATTTAAAAAAAAAAAATCAGGATCAATGGAAATGGCTTTCGCTTTTTGGTGAAATTGGTGTTTGCTTTTTGCCATTCCTTGTTTTGTTCCAACGGTGGTCTCGATAAACACAGACCAAGTGGAGAGGGACCGTGCTAAGTTTCATTTTGAGCCATTTAACTATAAGGCAGTGCTAGCCGAAAAAGAAACACAAATAAAATATTAGCAGCTCCCCTCGAAAAATGCAGGAGCGTTTTAAGAACAGAATCCACAAGTATGTTACGAGCCTGCTAAAAGGACTCGTGAAAACTGATTGGCTTTCTCAAATTCTATTTTTCTTTTCATTACCCCAACATTCTCCCACATCTCTCCCTCTAATAATTTATACAAAGCAGGAGCTGAGTTGTAAAGAGCTCTTTCCTGCTCATAAAAGGCCACTGTGGGAGTAACTCTTAGGTGGGCACATCCGTTAATCTGCCTGTACTGGTAATTTTCCACTACAGGAGCAGTCGCTTTTGCATCACGATGATACCAGGTGGCAACAGGGACCTTTACTAAACTGACTGCTTCCCACTCTCGCGGTATTTTGACGCCTCCCTCTGAGATGTCTGTGGCTTTCTGGAACACCGAGCTTTTTGGGGTTGGTGTGAGTTATCCTTCTCCAAGTGTTAACTGTGTGACTCCGTGGAGTTGTGTAAGGCAGACGGATGGCCAGCCTGAGCCCTGCTCCCCATCAGCCTTTCTTAGGTCATTCCTAGGGGTTTCTGCAAAGTTCCTGAGCCTCGCACAAGGAGGGTGGAAAAGAGAAGTAAGAATGAAAACTAGGGGGAATGACTAAGTGATCGCTTGGTGAAACAGACGATGATTCGATTCCATTGTCTGGAGTCGGTGGAGAATAATTACACCGGTCAGAACCCTCCCGGCACGGCTCAGGGTTCTGAAATCACACCACATTCGACCATGAGTCAGACACAGCTTCCTGCTGCTTCATCGTGGGTCATGGACCTCTTCGCTCAATGTGGGGCCTCCGTAAAGCCAGAACATGCAGCATTTATAGCGCACTCAGCGTTGAAGACTCTGATACCATACTT
Source organism: Pedetes capensis (assembly GCA_007922755.1). NCBI lineage: Eukaryota > Metazoa > Chordata > Mammalia > Rodentia > Pedetidae > Pedetes > Pedetes capensis. The sequence goes on along the minus strand of VMDO01001365.1, from coordinate 25,919 downwards.
ACAAACGTGCATACACCCCGCTAAATAAAACGGTCTCGAGAATTCCTGTTATTTTGCCAAGTATGGAAAAAAATTTTTCTTTATGACATTTTACATCTGGAAATGGAATTAAATTCATGATGTGCTTTTCCCTTATAACTCTTCGGTTGCTATATGTGTTATTTCAGCTTTCCCAAAGCATAACTATATGTAGGATTTTATTTTCTACCTGTGGAAGGAGGAAAGAGACACAGAGGCCATTAAAGCGACAGGGAAAATCAGGGCTGACTTCTGGCTGGTGCGGGCAACTTAGTTGGGAATCCACATTGTGGAAAGAAACCTGTTGGTGTTTTATGCACTAATTCCCATAGCGGACAGCAGACTCTAGGTTTTTTTCTAAGCTCTCTTTCACTCAACCCAGGCTAACAACAAGAAAATTGGCCACTACAATGTCTTCCTCCCTACTACCTTATTCCTGGCACACATTATATTTTCAAACCAGACTTAAAGCCCAGATTCTTCTTTCTTACTGGACTCCAGAGCCCCAAAATTACCTTTAAACACCTACCCCACTAACATGGACTTTGTCACTTAAAAAAAAAAAAAGAATTCCCAGAATTCTTAGCAATAGGTGTTGTTTCACATTCCCTAAGGCTAATCAGCGTGCTCCTTGGAAGCAAGAATAGCCAGACTGCACCTTACATATTTTGGACATGTAGTCAGGAGAGATCCATCCCTGGAGAAGTACATCATGTTTGGGAGAGTGGCAGGACAACAAAACAAAGGAAAACCCTCCACCAGATGGATTGACACAGTGTCTACAACAATGGGCTTAAACATAAATAAGATCGTGTGCCTGGCACAGAATCGGGAAGTGTTTTGATCTGCTGTACACAAGGTCATTATGAGTCAGACTGGACTCAATGGCACCTAACAACAACAACAACAAGGTAAATTTTCTATTCTGTGAAGTATCAAGTCCCGAACAGGAGAACACAAAGTTGATGGCCATGGAGACAGATGTAGGGCATTCTGGGGTTGTTCACAGTAAAAGAGGGGAGACTGGGACAATAATGCATTCTAGAACACTTGGGAAGAAACTTTAACTAACCAGACAGTGCTAGGTTTCAACCAGTCATTGGGTATTTAGTATTTAGTGAGCCTCCGAGACACACAGGCAAAAAAGGCTCACAGAAAACACTGTCACTGCCTTGAGGAGCCAACCATGCAGTCACTGAAGCAAAACAAACAGTAGACATGAGCAGCAAATATTACTGTTTGGTAATAGATCAATGAAGAGCAAACTGTGTGGCCACTGAATGCTCCAAGGGATCAGAGGTGAGAAGACTCAACCTGCACTGAAAACAATGACCGCCATTTTTGTCAAGAAAGCAAGAGAGACCTTGAAGAATTGGAAACATAACGTTATCCAACTCGAGGGGACTGAGATGATTATTCCAATAGTTTAAAAAAGAAATCTGAATGAATGTGAGTGGAGTTTTATGCCCAAGAGCTTTCCACTGGTGAACGTGGCTTTCAAGGCTTGCTTTTTAAAATCCGGTTGAATAGGCACAGAAATGAAGTGGCAAAGATTTTAAACCAGAGTTTCATGTCCCTGGGGAGCCTGAAAATCATTCATCTGCTTTACTAACATTCTGAATGTCCCTTGATCGCAAAGGCCCTGGGGCCAGTTGCCATTCCCACCCTGCCTCGCTCTCTTCCCTTGGACCCACAGCTTTTCCCACCTAAAATGCATGCCAAGAGGCAGGTTATAGGCAAGGGTAGGGTTTTACTAGCAAACGTTTTGGAAGCCCCTGGGGAGCCATATAATACATTTGATGGAGTTCTTTGTTTGGCTCCACCATTCTCTCCCACCTAACCCTTTCCCCCAAGGACCTCACCAATCACCTGTTGTCCATCAAAATTCAGAAGCACATCGCTCTCATACGCCACTGAGCAATCCATGCACTCCTATTGCATAACTAACAAAGCTGTGTGTTCCAGAACGTTCCACATGTGATTGTGCTGGAATGGGTTCAGGGGTAGAGTTTAGCGCCAACATACGAGTCCCCTAAGATCCTTGAGCATTTAGGCTTTGTTTCCACCTAATGGAAGCCTGCCCTACCCTTTCCTAAAGTTACGTAGGCAACTACCCGTTTGAATGTCTCTCCCTTTTCTCCCACAGAGAAGTCAAAGTACATTTCCGGTGCGAGTCAGTCAACGCTGTATCATCCTGATTCCTATCCCCATTCACGACATCGAAGGTCAAGGGGAACAAAACAGAAGGTTACATCATAGAGAAAAGCTTGCGGGAACCCTCCCCCAAGCTTAAGGCATTTAAATGGAGTGAAAGACCCTCAGGATCCCAGAAATTCTTTTTTCTGGCTCCAAATAGGCAGTTATTATTGTTTCTTCACTTGGACTATCTGGTTTGCTTTAACACCAGATAAGGGACTCACCTGTTGACCGGAGAGGCCCTAAGTCAAGTGCTTTTCATTATGTGCTTTAGAACCGCTGCTTGGTAGCACAGCAACTTTCAAGTGGGGGGAGGGAGCACAGAGCAGCTGGAGTGGGCTCAGATGGATAGACCCAAGCTGAAGAAACCTGCAGGCAGGTGGGGCTGTATTAAATTTTTACCATTTGGAGTTAATTTAAACTCTTGTTTCCCTCCTCAATGAGTGTATGAGAAACATTCAACCATTTTTTTATTTTAGAAAAATAGATGGTTGTGCCATGAAAATGTTTTATATAAGAGCTAGGGGGTTAAAGCCTGCAGCTGTAGTCCTGTGGCATCCGATCCCGTCAGATCTTGGAAGCTAAGCAGGGTCGGGCCTGGTTAGTACCTGGATGGGAGACTGCCTGGGAACACCAGAAGCTGTAGGCTTGGGAGAAGGACCTGGCAACCCCCTCCCAAAAATCAATCTGCCATTGAAAACCCTATGAACAGCAGAGAAGTACTGACAATAGTGTTTCGCCTGTTGTACAGAGGGTCGCTATGAGTCAGATACCGACTTGAGGGCACCTAACAACAACAACAACAAGGGGGTTAAAAAAAATCAGAAGGAGTTGGAGGATCTTGGCCCCACTCCAAGACATGAGTGAGTAGCCATGCCCTTTGGCCCAGTACCATTTAGTCAGATGGACTTGTGGCTGATGCCCAGCTGTGTGGATGGAGTGTCCCTGTCGTAGATGATAATTTCTCCATCATTCTCTGGCCATTGTGGCATCCGGCACATGAAAGGGCAGACCAAAGCCCCCTCACGGTATTCGGCTACTCTGTGAATATCGGTCCTCACAAGGAGGATCTGTGTCCTCAGCTTTGTTCTCTCCACCACTGCCCATTTCTTCCCCTTTCCGTACAGATCTGACGGACCTGTCAGGCATGTCCTCACCAAGCACCAACCCTTCCCCCCAGTCCCTTTGGGTCTCCTCAAGATGCCCCACCTACAGGTCCATCCTGGGCACAGACACAAGAGGGAACCAGCTCAGCTCTGATGTTCTCCCCACCTGTCACAAAAATGACTTTTCTTACACTAGAAATGCATGCGTCCTTCCACACTTACTAACCTCTTATCTCTTCAGGCCAAGGAGGGTATGACATAGCGTAAATTGTACAAACTTAAAAATGGCCATTTTGGTGGACCTAATCGAAAGAGGGAATAATTTAATGGGGTGAATCTGAATCCCACCTCCCAAAGTTTGCACCACCTCACCTCGATTAGGTCCACCAAAATGGCCATTTTTAAGTTTGCACCACCAGAATCATTCAGAAAGGTTTAGTAAAATTAGCCAGGTGCAGTGACGCACACCTGAAACCTCTGTGACTCAGCAGCTGAGGGAGAGGGATCGTGAGTTCAAGGCCAGAGGCAGCCTGTGTCACTTAGTGAAACCCTGAATCAAAATTTCAAAAAATTTAAAAAGGGGATCAGGGGTGCAGGTCAGTGGTAGAGCACTTGCCTGGCAGGTGCAAGATGCTGGGTTCCACCCCAAATACTGAAAAGGAAGGAAGTAATGGAGGAGGGAGGAAGGAGGGACTGAGAGAAGGGGGAAAGAGGAAGGAAAGAAGGAAGGAAGTAAAAGAAAGGAAGAAAGAGAGAAAGAGAGAAAGAAAGGAGAGAAGAGAAGAGAAGAGAAGAGATGAGAAGACAAGAGAAAAGAGAAAGTTCAGGAAATGGCAATGAGAACCTTTATCCTAAGCACAAGCTTAGGATAAAAATTATTGGAGGTGGGACATGTGTCAGATCTACCAAGGCCAGAAGGACCTAATGTGCAAGCCGGTGCTACCCATAGGGTAGAAAGTACCCCAGCGATCATGTCTTCTACAAACTCCTTTTGAAGCAGAGAGTATCAACCTGGCGCCCCAGTCTCCTAGGCTTTCCGTTGCCGTGAGGGATGTGCTGACATTGTAGATGATATTATGGAAAGCTGGGCCAGTTCTTTGGAGGAGCATCCATATCTAACATTATGATACCAGTGGCATCATTTAGCTGTGCACCATGCACACTTTACCACACTGCTGAGTCCTAACTGGCACCACAAACCCAATGGCACATGGCCGGGTCCCACTGTTTCCAGGTGAGTCCCTTGAAGACCACAGAGCAGCAGATTTGGGGGATTCTGATCACTCCTGCATTCTGATTTCTGCATCTCCCACTGGGGTATAAGCCCCCGAGGGTGGAATTGTATCTGGATGGCTCCTGCTGGGTCTCCAGCACTTGGCACAGGGCTCGCCACACAGGAAGTCTCCTTAACATCGCCGGGTGAATGGCCCATTGGCTCAGAGTGTCTAGTTGTTGCTATGACCTGGACAAGCAGCCTGTGGATGGCAGTGAGTGTTAGGGATTGGATACAGGGTCTCCCACAGGTTCCTGGGTTGTGCACTTGGCCCCAGCTGGTGGTGCCATTTTGGGAGGTGGTGCAAACTTTGGGAGGTGGGACCCAACTGAAAGAGGAGGGCACTCCTTCAAAAGAAGAATGGATGCAAAAACTATGGCACATATACACAATGGAATACTACTCGGCAATAAAAAAAAAAGTGAAATAAGGCCATTCGCAGCAAAGTGGATGGAATCATAGAAAATTATTTTAAGTAAATGAACACAAGCTCAGAAAGAGAAACACCATGTTCTCACTCATATGTAGGAGCTGAATCAAAAGTATAAGAAGGAAAGAATCCTATACAAAGGTCAGATCATAATAAAAGAAAAAAAAGAGGAAGAGCAGGGCTCTAGGGGGTGTTGTATCCCAAGCCCCATCCTGTAAGCTCTCTCTGCTTTCTCTCCACCATCTTGGGAACTGCTGTTCCAAGCCTTCCCTGCCATGATGAACCAAACCCTCTGAAACCATGATCCAGAATAAATCCTTCCTCCCTTGTTTCCATCGGGCATTTTGGTCCCAGTGACAAGAGAAGTAACTAAAACAGTGATTTAATAACAATGAACTCAAAATCGCCGTCAACTTCCACGGTGTGAGAATCTGAATATGGAAATGACAAGGTGCCTGCCTTCCTTTTCCTGCCTTGAAATTTTTCTGGATTTTATAACTGCCAGCTAGCTTTCTATGCATCAGAAAAATAAAGAACAGGGTTCATTATGACTTAACAGACCTGTCAGCTCACACGAGGCATACACTTCTCTTCCTTTCCTTCACCGAGTCATTGATCTGGGTGTTTTCCCTCTTGGTTGTGCCATTTCAAGGAAGGCAGAAGTGATTGTCTACATGCCTGATGCTTTTTTTCTCCCTTTATTGGTAAATGATGGTGGGGTGCAGAGTAATACAGCATTGGCGTTTTCCATTATGCAACTATGACAATCACTGTTGGTTATAATTTTATCAACTTACAAGATTTATGGAGCCTTTCGACTAATATGTGGTAAAACTCAAACACATAATTGGGTTATATTCCCCTATTTTTCCTATGTACTTGTGAAGCTGTGCTGTTTACATTGAGATTATTCTCTCCGCCTTTATTCTTCTACATCGTTTCTCCTCCCCCTCCCACCTTCCACAACCTTCGATTCCCTTTGCTAGTTCCCTCCCTCTCCTTTCTATCCTTTATATTGTCCTTTCTTCACTAAGTTTAATTGTGCATTTTTTATATATCAACTTCTCTCCACGCATGATCAATGGATTTAGATAGTTTGGGGGCCCTAGAAATCTTTTCTTTTCTCTTCCTACCTTCTCTTTCCTTCCTTCTTCCTTCCTTCCTTCCTCATAAAAACTCATTTCATAACAATTTATTGAGCCCTGTGGCATCCGATCCCATCAGATCTCGGAAGCTAAGCAGGATCGGGCCTGGTTAGTACCTGGATGGGAGACCCCCTGGGAACACCGGAAGCTGTAGGCTTGGGAGAAGGACCTGGCAACCCCCTCCCAAAAATCAATCTGCCATTGAAAACCCTATACACAGCAGAGAAGCACTGACAATAGTGTTTCCCCTGTTGTACAGAGGGTCGCTATGAGTCGGATACCGACTTGACAGCACCTAACAACAACAACAACAATGGCATGGCTGGCATGGTGCTAGACATAAGAGAAGTATAAAAATAAATAAAACCACCAATTCCCCTCAAGTAGCACACAGTCCATCGGAGAGACAAACAATAATCACCAGACAAGGTGACAATGGGTGGAGTAGAGGTCTATGGGAGTAGTCTGTTGGCATGGAGGACACAACAGCCCCGTTAGAAGCATCAGAAAATGTCTTACCTGGGAGAGGACACACAGGTGTGTTCCTAAAGCTTGTTGTTGTTGTTGTTAGGTACCCTCAAGTTGTATCTGACTCATGGCAATCCTCATATGGTTTTCAATGGCTGATTGTTTGGGGGATTGCCTCAGGAGTGGATTGCCACGTCCTTCTCCCTTTATTTTTTTATTTTTTTATTTTTTTGGTGTGCTGGGAATCGAAACAGGGACCTCAGAGACTTCAGAGCGGCACTCTACTAACTGAGCTAACCCCCAGCCTGTGATATGTCTTGTTGTTGTTGTTGTTGTTAGGTGCCGTCAAGTCGGTTTCCGACTCATAGTGACCCTCATAGGGTTTTCAATGGCTGACTGTTTCGGGATTGCCTTGGGAGTGGATTGCCAGGTCCTTCTCCCATTTTTGCGGTGCTGGGAATTGAACTCAGGGCCTCAGAGACTGCAGTGCAGCGCTCTACCAACTAAGCTAAGTCCCAGCCCCCTCCTAAAGCATGAGGAGTCAAAAATTAGAAAGGGGCGAGGAGTTCTCAGCCAGAGGAGCAAGGGCAAGGGTAGTTCTCAAGCTGGAAGAGGAACCCGTGGCATGTGCGTGCGCGTGGCAGACTTGTGGGAACTTCTGAGGATGGGGCGGCTGAAGCTCTGCCTGGGACGAAGACACGAAGGGGTCTTATCAGCCAGGCCCTTAAAACTCTGAGCTTTGTGTCCAGTAGGTATTCACAACTTGCTTTAAAAGATCACCTGGCTAGCCGGGCTCAGTGGCACACGCCAGTAATCCCAGCATCTGGGGAGGCGGAGGCAGAAGGACCGCAAGTTCGAGACCAAAGGCAGTCTGCATAACTTAGCGAGACCCTGTCTCATAAAAGTAAAAAATGGGCTGTGGGGCGCAGCTCCGTGGTCCAGCACTTGCAGAGCATGCAGGTGCGAAGCCCTGGGTTCAACCCCAAATACCACAAAAAAAAAAAAAAAAAAAAAAAAAAAAGATCTCCTGGCATGAGAGTTGAGGATGGATTCAGCTAGGAGGGAGTAGAGGGGACCATCACAGCTCCCCGAGAGAGAGATGGATTTCACAGACACTGAGGAAGAAGCGGCCCCCGAACAGTGCAAGAGGAGGAAATGAATCAGGGAATAAACGCTGAGTTCTGTTTGAATATGTGTTCATTCATCAGCCCAGGGAAGGGGCCCAGGAGGGACACAGAGCTGTGTGTTTGCAGCGTCACAGAAGGGGGAAAGCTGAGGATACAGATCCTGGAAACATCTGGGAACAGCTGGCATTCAAAGCCAAGAGAGTGGGCGAGAGACCAGGGGAGGTCCTGAGTGGCCAGAACCCCATCACAAAGGGTTAACTTCCACGGAGGATGCCTGTTGGGGTTGGGTGGATTTCATTTCTTTCAATCAGAGGCCTGTGGAATTCTAAGAGATGTTTTAAGAGTTCTGAGGAACCTCGGAATTTTTAAGCAGAGCCTTGTGTAAATGTAGTTGGGACAGACACGATAGCTTTTAATAGATTCTCAAAGGCATCAGGGCCAGAAAAGGGTTAAGACATATTATGTTTCAACAAATACTTTTTATGTCCTATGATATTTAGAACTTGAACAGAACTAAAGAAAGAATCCATTCTGCCTCAAAAATAAGGTTGATATAATGAGTTGGGTCTCATTCAATTGTTTTTGAAAACAGAGTCCAGATTCCCAGTGTAGAAAGAAGAGAGAGGATTTGGCCGAGTTCATGATTTTGTTAGAAAGGTTTGCATTTCTATTCTGTCCAAATCCCCACAAAAACATCCTGCATATTAAATGTATGCTTGATCGTGTAACAAAAGTAGTGAACTGAGGTCATTTTCTGTATGGTCAGGAATGATTGTCCGTGTTGATCTGAATGATACATATTCCAGGAATTCCGAAAAGCTATTGCCCCTGAAGATGGCTTTCCTGGTCGCCACGGTTTTCTACCATCTCTGGTTTTGTGTCACATTTAAAACTTGATTCAACTTTCTTTTATTTTACCTTTTGCAGTGCTGGGGGCTGAACCCAGGGTCTCGTGTGCACCCTGCAAGCGCTCTGCCACTGAGTCGCACCCTCAGACCCTTTTTTCTTTTTTATCTTGAGACAGGGTCTCACTAATTTAAACAAGCTGGCTTTGTCCTCAAACCTGCGATCCTCCTGCCTCTGTCTCCTGAGCTGCTGAGATTACAGGCATGCGTCACTGCGCCCAGCCAAGTTTCTTAATTGACCGTGATAGCACACAGTCGAACATTTTTCATAGTAGCCTTCTCCGTGTGAAAGAGCTCTCATCAAAAATTATACTCTTAACAGAATCTGAGTACAGTATAAAAATTGCCAATTCTTTTGAACATCACAGGACACAGTCAAGAAATGAAAAAATAACCCGTGAGTGGGAATCATTGTAAATCACATATCTGATAAGGTCCCAGTGTCCCAAATACTTAAGGAACTCCTGCAACTCAACAATGACAACACAAATAACCCAAGTTAAAAATGAGCAGAGGATGTGAATGGACATTTCTGGAGAGAAGAGATAGAAAAGAATGACAAGCACACGAACAGATGCTCAGCATTCTAAGTCATGAACGATAGAAAACTCAAAACCACAATGAGATACCACTACACCCACAGGGTGGCTAGGTTTTTTTTTTTTTTTTTTAACTGAAAATAACAAGTGTTGGTGAGGAATTAGTGAAATCGGTACCTTCACGCATGACTGATGGGAATACAAAATGGTATAACCACTGGGAAAAACAGTTTGGCAGTTCCTCAAAAAGTTAAAGATAGAGTTACCATATGATCTCTTGTGTTCCCAAGAGAATTAAAAACATATGTTGCAAAAACAACTTGTGCACAAAAGCATTATTTATAACTGCCAAAAAGTAGAAACAACCATGTGTCTACTAACTAAATAATGGATAAGCCAAGTGCAATATATCCATACAGTGGAATATTATTCAGCCATAAAAAGGAATAAAGGTGAACCTTGAAAATATTATGCCAAGTGAAAGAAGCCAAACACAAAAGACCACATAGTGTATGATTCCATTTACATGAAAACTCACAGAAACATAAAATAGATTAGTGGTTGCTGGCAGCAGGGGAGAATCAGGAAATAGGAGAATGGGCTAACTTTTGGGGGTAATAAAAATGTTCCGGCATCAGATGGCAGTGATGGCTTCATAACACTGTGAGTGTACTAAAAGCCGCTGCCTTGTACACTTTAAGTGGTTAAAATTGAGAATTGTTATATGACTTTTTCCCTAACCTTAAGAAAAGTGCAAAACAAAAATGTGAACTGTTAGCTCTACTGTAGAAATAACACAATCCTAGAATCCACATACTTTTTTGATAGTTTACCTTGTCTTGGAAAAAGTCAACTATGTGTACATAGGATGAGAATTCCTCATCATTCTGATAACAGTATTTATTCTAAGCTAGTTAAAAACTCAGACACAAGAACCTCACTTGGCAAAGAACTGAAGATGTAGAGGCAATTTTAGAATGCATCTGCTTTATGAATATATTTCTGAAATTTGGGAGAAACAAAATTACAAGACATTCTCTTAGAAGCTCTTCACATTTATTAGAAGCTCTTTAAGTTTAAAACTCCTTGAAAGGGGTGATAGAAAATAGGATGTGATAAGAAACCGAGGTACCTACTTTTTTCCCCTGCCTGTATTTCTGACAGAAATGAAGATAAACTGCTCACAGAGGTACTTTGGAATTCCTTTAAATTGTTGTTGTTGTTAGATGCCGTTGAGTCCAGTCCGACTCATAGCAACCCTATGTACAACATAATGAAACACTCCCAGACACTGTGCCACGTCTGGCACTATTGTCAGTGCTTCTCTGCTATTCATAGGGTTTTCAATGGCAGATTGTCTTGGGAGTAGATTGCCAGGTCTTTCTCTCCAGCCTGCAGCACCTGGTATTCCCAGGTGGTCTCCCATCCAAGGACTAACCAGGCCAACACGGTTTAGCTTCTGAGATCAGGGGGGGATCCGAAGGTGTATTTGGAACACTGTTGTTGTCGCTAGGTGCTGTGGAGTCGGTATCTGACTCATAGCGACCCTCACAGGGGGTTTTCAATGACTGACTGTTTCAGGATTGCCTTGGGAGTGGATTGCCAGGTCCTTCTCCCATTTTTGCAGTGCTGGGAATTGAACTCGGGACCTCAGAGACTGCAGTGCAGCACTCTACCAACTGAGCTAAATCCCAGCCCCTTGGAACACTGAGTACAACAAATTCCCACTGTGGAGGACCTTCCTGGTTGACTCCTAGGAAGGCTGATTGTATTGTATTTCTCTTCATATCAAACCGTGGGGGTGCCGGGTGCAATGGCGCACGACTTTAATCCCACAGACTCGGGAGGAGGAGGCAGGAGGATCTGGAGTCGGAGGACAGAGGCAGCCTGTGTAACTTCATGGGTCCTTGTCTTAAAACATAAAGTAATCAACGGGCTGGGGGCATGGCTCAGTGGTTGAGCACCTGCCAAAAGCATGTGGGAGGCCCTGGGTTCAACTCTTCAGTACCATAAATAAATAAAAACAAAAAACACAGTGGGGGCAAGGATCTCTATGGTCAGGTGGGAGGGGCCTCAACTTTTAAAGGGCAGCCTGATAACAGGGTTATTTATTATAACTATAATAAAAAATGTCCCAGTCACAGCAAGGTTTTTTTTTCAGAGTAAACCTCACTGGTCTTGAAAATCTCTCCTATTAATTTTTCTCCTCCTTCTCCTCTCCCTCCTCGTCTTCCTCCCCCTCCTCCTCTCCCTCCTTCTTCTTCCTCCTCCTCCTTTTTCTTGCTCTTCTTTCCCCTCCCTTCGCTTCTTCCTCCCCCTCCCCCTCCTCCTTCTTTTTCTTCCTCCTCTTTCTCCTCCTCCTCCTCTTCCACCTCTCCTTTTTCTTCTTCACCCTCCCTCCCCTTCCTCCTCCTCCTTCCTCTTCTCCTCTTCCCCCTCTCCTCCTCCTTTTTCTTGCTCTTCTTCCCCCTCCCTCCCCTTCCTGTTCCCCCTCCTCCTCCTCTTCATCTTCTTCCTCTTCCTCTTCCTCCTTCTCCTCCTCCTCCTCCACCTCCTCCTCCTCCTTCCTCTTCATCCTCCTCCTTTTTCTTGTTCTTCTTCCCCCTCCCTCCCCTTCCTCCTCCTCCGTCCTCCTCTCCTCCTCCCTTCATCCACATGCCAGGCCATCTCTCTGCCATGGAGCTGCCCCCCAGCCCCATTCTCTCTCCACCGGCTCTGTGCCTAAGCTCCCCTGTGACAATTGCTATACCACAGTTGCTCTCCAAGGGCCAGGCCAGATCAGACCCACAGTCTGTGGAGTCCAGTGTGAGACGGACGGGTACCACTTCTCGTTCAAAGACTACTCAGCACTTCAAGAAGGCAACAGCAAGGCGTGAGCCCAGCAATTAGGACGCCTCGCACACTCCAGATCTGGGGGACACGTGGCCATGGGCCCTCCCGGCTGCCCACCTGCTTTCTGGAACAGGGGCAAGTGGCCCAGCCTTCCGGAACCTTGCACCCCTCACCTGGGGCCTGGGCCTGCTCAGTCCCATCTCTTGCCTCGCAGTGCTAAGGTCCTTCCTAAGTCTGAAGCTTGAGGCCCGTGTGTGACTCACTTCCCAGGCTTCTGTAGGGAAGGGGGTGCCTGGACCCAGGGTGGGCGCGATGGCGGGAAGGCCCCTTGGTGAAGCCCAGCATCCGACAGGGGCCTGCTTGAGCTATGCCTGCCCGGCCCCGCCCAACGCTCTGCCCACTCGGTGTTTTTATGAGCTGACCCCCTCAGTACATCAGTGGCCAGGGTGATGAAACCGGTGGCAGATTTAACCGCCAGGCAGCTGGGTCACCGTCCCGTGGGCCTTGTTGCTGTGCTGCGGTCTTAAAGTGACCCCAGCTGCCTGGGTTGCCACTTTCCAACAGGCTCGGGCAGAGCCCACGGAATAGTTAACGGGGCAAGAGGAAGACAGAGGCTGTTGCTTGCGGAAAACACAGAGAAGCGGCTTTGAAAAATCCCAGGGTGGCTGAATATCAAGGACATGGGGTCTGCTGCGGGCAGCTGTGTGTGCGAGGGGCAGCCCGAGGGCTGAAAATCAAATCTCCAGCGTGGGCTGGTGCCTCTCCCGTGGGACCCTGGCAATGGAGCCAGAAACCCTAAACACTACAAAACGAAGAAAACCCTCGATCCTGGCGGAGGAGGGGTTACCAGGGACAGTTAGCGCTTGTATTTCAAGCCGGATCAGTGAGTGGGAGCTTGGAGGGGGAGAAAACAAGGAAAGGGGGGAGCTGGAGAGAGCAAAACAGGATGACTTATTTAACAAGCGAGATCTGCAGGGCGCCTTACCTGGAACCGCCTCATGTCCCTTGGGTTTCCTGCTGTTTTCAAACAATTCTGATTGCACTTGAGGAAAAATTTTAAAAAGAATCTGCGAAGAGAAAGGGACGTGTTACATTTTTCAGTAAACATTTTTTAAGGGAGACCCTATCTGCATCCTATTAGATTTGATTTGAGAAGCGATTGGATTTCAGGTCTGGGGAATTTCAGCCAGCCCCGCCTGGGAAGGAACACGGCTGACCCTCCGCAATTGGCAAATTTGGATGTTTTCAATCTCCAGCCCAGAGCCCCCTTCTCCCATCACTGGAGGGGGGGCGGGATCGTTAAGCAGTTCACAAACCGGGCTCTGGTTTATACACCGACCGGCCGGGGGTTTCTTTAGCATTCGCTCTGCAAAAAAAGGCTTCAAATCCAGCAGTGACCCCTGCTGTATGCCACGTCTCGCTCTAGGGTGAAAAATGGCAGGTGGTGGGGCAGAATCCCAGGGCTCCTCAGGCGTTTGGATCTCTGCTGGCCTCCCACATCTTCATGATCACACCTGAAGGTGGCCCGATCGTTTCCACGCATGCATATAAAATCAGAAATCGGTACGTTCCCATCCAAAGACCAAGTCTGCTAGGCAGGTACACCCGGGGGTGTCTATGATTAATAACAAGCATGAATGCCCTTGCAGACCATCTAGAGATGATCCGGAAAAATACAAAGGCACGCAATCACGGTCTGAGGTTGTCGCTCGTAAGGCGTATTTTTTGGAGCACGTATTCTCTTAAATGGTCTGTGTCGTTTTGACATTGAACACCTTGAACCAGGCAACTATTGTCAACCTGGGAAAATGTCAAAAGTAGCCTTTGCAGCAATTTGCCCAGTTCTTATCTGAAATTTTGTTTCAAGATACAATAAGTTTTTCATTTATTTCACTTGCAGAGTCCTTTTGCTTAAAAAAAAAAAAAAAAAAAAACACACAGCTTTTGCCGTGTTAAAGTCCCAGGTGAGCGAGGCCTATTTCCCTTTCTGTTACTATGACAACGAAATTTTACCGCAGTCCCAAAGTCCCTTCAGAACTCTCACATCCATGCCTTGAATTAGAACTTTAAAGGAAAAGATATACATTTCTCCCATGATTTACCAACAAAAATAAGTAGAAACCAACAATGCTTGCGAAAATTCTATTTTAAAGCATCCGTGGGTGCCGCGCCCCAGTGGCGACCCTCTGCTTATTTCTGTTTTTTTTTAAACAGTCACACAAAAGAATGGGAGAGCACTCTAATTAGCTGTATGTATCACTTAAAAAAAAAGAAAACACAATGAGAAGATAAACGGTAAACAATCTTTGAGAGTAAGGAATTGACTCTTTAGAGTCTGTTCTGTGTCTCAGGCTCTCTTACTCTTTGTTTGCTAAAAATATTTGGCAGCAGTGCTCCTGACCTGATCTGCGAATAAGGCTGGGTGTGAATCTGGAAGTAACAGCTAAATATTGTTTCATGATTTTATCACATCTGTTTTTCACTTCTCTCGCGTGCGATCTTTAATGGGGTGGGTGGGAGGTCAGGCATGGCTTCCCATCCCATGGTGTCAGGGTCTTTATCAGCGAGACCTCCAGCAAGACAAGGCAGAGAAAATGGTCCGGGGCTGCTTTGCACAGGGGGTAAATTCACCATCCACGGCAGCTTTCAAAAGTGCAGCGAGATGTCTGTCTGCAGTAACTTGGAGTGGTCGGAAAGAAAAAGGGTTTTTATTTAAGTAAAAGATTGAGCAGGAAGCCGAACATTTTATTTCTGGAAGGGGAAGCATTCCTATACCCATACATTCATCTCAATGTCAGCAACAGCCACTTACAATGCTCTGAAGATAGAGTGAAATTTTCCCTTTTCTTGCTGGAGCCTCTTTCCAAACAACAGCCCCGCCCCATACCAGGTCTGCCCTCAACATCCACAACAGCCCTTGACATCTTTCCCCTTCCAAAGCCGCATGGAGTGCTTGTTCTCATTTACTCTTGGACTTTGGGAAAGTTCTGCAGCAACCGGAGACTCCTCATAATGCATTCTGTGTGTGCAACCCTTCCCTGCGCCTTCCCCCACCGGCTCCAACATGTATCTGGTGAAAACATTAATGTTCACGAAGGCATTATTACATGAATGGTGTGGTAGGTGGAAAAGTGCAAAAGAGATAAATGTTTACATAAAA
The DNA here is from genome assembly GCA_007922755.1 of Pedetes capensis. Taxonomy (NCBI): domain Eukaryota; kingdom Metazoa; phylum Chordata; class Mammalia; order Rodentia; family Pedetidae; genus Pedetes; species Pedetes capensis. The sequence continues at coordinate 10,720 of VMDO01001365.1, read as the reverse complement.
ATCAAATTGATTTAGGGAAACATAGAGTCTGGTGAAAGGCTTTATTCATTTCAAATCAGGACCCTTAACAGTTATGGGGATGGAAAACACCTAGTTTTGACCTATGCTTGTCTGGAGGCTGAATTTGTAACCTGCACAGACCCCTGCACAGTAAGGATTTAGCATTTGGCTCACAAAGGGGAGAGAGGGTGGTGGAGGGAGGTAGAGAAAGACAGATCTTCTACACTATATTATTAGAGAATAATATAATCTCTAATTGCTACTTCTGGATGTTGGGAGCCAGAAATTATGGGCCAGATTTTTCAGATGTAGATCTGCAAATTCACTCAAAGAAATTCCGGGGCCCACTGATATCTCCTGACTTTCTCTTGACCTTTTCCTGAGGTCACCCCCTCCCCCCCCCGCCCCACCCAATCACTGTGCTCAGGATCTTGATTCAAAACCCCTTACAACCGGTACCATCCATTAGCCACAGGGTAACTCGCAAGGAACAAATTCTCTCACAATCCCTTGGGTCTAGATCCTTCCAAAGCCAGAGCGGCCTGGAAAATGTCAGTGTTCCCCACTCAGAGACAGAAAACCAAAATGAATTACAAAATTCAGGCCAAATGTGCAGATCCTCATCAGGATGGGAGCTAGCACCACTTTCTCCAACCCCACCGACAACATCAGGGTTATAACCACTTAGCATGCTGTCGTTTACAAGCCTTCTGGCTGCATTCCTTAAGCGAGCCCTAACAATGTAAGTTTATCCTTGTTTTATGGAGAAAGGGGAACACAGAGGGAGGCCAACATGTGGACTCAAACTCTTGACATTTTAGTCGAGCTCCTTGGTCACTGGAGGCAGTATCGCATGCTGAAAGACATCCCTTCCCTCCACAAATACACATCAAAGGGTGCTAGCCTTGACTTGCCACCAACCAACCACGGAACCAAGTGACCTCCATTCTCTGGGCCTTCAAATGTTAAAAGGTTTAACTGGATTATCTTTAGGGTTCCTTCCAACATCAGTATTTTATGATTGCAAAGAAAAAAAAAAAACAACTGGGCAGACCTGAGAATCTCCCAGAAATGACTAGTTTAGGGGAAGGATTCACGGAACACAAAAGACCAGGACTCACGGAGGCCCACGGGGGAATGTGTGTGGTGGGACAGGGCGGAGTAGATTTCTAAGAATCAGGTCAAATCCACTGAGATGAGTCTGTGAAAGAAAAATAAGTGGGGGAGGTTGGCTGATAGGTAGAGTATCTGGGGTGAGGTCTTGGAAGAGCCGGCAGTGCCCAGAAGTTGGCACACAAGTGGTTGAGCAAAATGCATGATTCCATCAGGATTCCTTTTGGTCCTCCAGAGGCAGGGGGAGGTGCTTGAGGAAGACCACAGGTCAAAGCCACCTCTAGCCCTACTTATCATTTTGTGTAGTCAGCAGCCAAAGGCTGCAGGGGAAACGAGGGAGAGGGAAAGTGACTAGATATAACATCATTCCCCCTTCTCCTAGGGGGATCCATCTCCCCAGGGGATACCTGAACCATGGATAGACAGGGATGCATATGGAAGAGATGTGAACTTAACTACTAGTAATGGCTACCATTCTAGAGCCTTACCCCATGTAAACGAATGTGCAAAATACCTTTCACTTTGAAATTTGATTTCTTATGCCCTTACAACAAAAATCTAATTTTTTCCTACCTTAGAAACAACTTCTGCTATGACATGGCTACATTTTATACTGCAGAGACATGAACACCATGGATAGTATAAGACCTTATGCATTCTGTGTTTTTTCCCTATATATACATACCAATAATAGTTTAATTTACAAGTTAGACACAATAAAAGATCAATAATAGCTATTAACAAAATGGACCAATTATAAAAATATAATATAATAAGAGTTATTTAAACTTACGAATTATTTATTCCTGGAATTTTTCATTTAATATTTTCGGACCACAGTTAACTGTGGGTAACTGAACCCAGGGAAAATAAGAAGACAGTGAAGAGGGGGCTGTGCTCTGTGCTTGGTGTACAAGGCTGCACTTATTTCTCACAACAACCCTGTGGCCAATGAGTCATCCTGCAGCTGGGAAAAATGAAGGTCTCAAGAATTCAAGAAATTTGCCAGCAATCACAAAGCGGACACGAGGATTGGAGGCTGGGTCTCTCTGGGAACCATATCTATCTGCTGGTCTGTTTCCTGCACCCGTGGCTCTGTGCTGATGGCTACACAACTCTGAACACACTTAAAGCCACTGACGTGCACACGCCGAGTGAGGGGTGAGCGAGGTTTAGGGTAGGGAGGTTGCATCTCAACAAAGCCACAAGGTTTTTTTTTTACCAAAAAATAGGGCCTAAAAAAGACCAAAAAAAAAAAAAAAAAAAAAAAAAAGAAAGAAAGAAAAGTGAGGGTAAAACAAGGCAGGAGGAAAAAAATAAAGGAGTTGGCTTCTTGGAGGGCAAGAGGACTCAAGAGGAAACCATTAGTGGCTTCTTGGAGGGCAAGAGGACTCAAGAGGAAACCACTAGGCCAAAGATAGTCACAAAGGAGTACATGCTGCATATTAAGAACTTCCGCTGAATTCACTTATTTTTTCATTTGATCAATACGTATTGAGCATATTTTGTGTGCCACGGAGGTTCAGATGCGGTGGCAAAGTCCTTGACTTCGTGGAGCACACTACCAAACTCTTCAGAATGAGCCTCTTCAGAGTCTGAGACAAGTCTGGATGCCCCTGGATCTGGATCTGAATAAAACCCCAGTCTATTACCTAGGATAATAGCTGGAATTTAGCTCAGTTGGTAGGGTGCCGCTTTGCAGTCTCTGAGGTCCTGAGTTCGATTCCCAGCACCACAAAAATGGGAGAAGGACGTGGCAACCCACTCCCAAGGCAATCCCGAAACAGTCAGCCACTGAAAACCCTATGAGGGTCGCTATGAGTCAGAGACAACTCGACGGCACCTGACAACAACAAAATTACCTAGTACCCAAGACATCTTTCCCCTCGCATTCCAATCTCTGGAATATGGGAATACTCTGCATTGTTGAAGAATCTAATGAAACCCTTAGATGGCTTCAGCATCTCCTGCCCCCATCTTGGATAGAAACTGAGTTTCAAACTCAATATAGAATTTGAGTGCAGAGTGGTCCAGTGGTGGAAGAGGGGACCTTTAAACCAAGGAAGGACAAGTACTTAATATTTTTCCCCAATTCTGAAATTATGAGCAAGGGACTAACTATCACAAACTTAGAGCCATAATGCTCAGGATTTATGGAAGAGACCATTCAATTTGTCTACAATTTTAAATTCAAGATATGTTTCCTTCTTAACATTTTTAATACAAAATGTCTTCAGGTAACTCTGTAGAAGGTGCCAAAATTTCTCTCTGGAAAAAGATTACACGGGGATGCATATGGAAGACATGTGAACTTAACTACTAGTAATGGCTACCACTCTAGAGCCTTACCCCATGTAAACGAATGTGCAAAATACCTTTCACTTTGAAATTTGGTTTCTTATGCCCTTACAACAAAAATCTAATTTGTCCTACCCTAGAAACAACTTCTGCCATGACATGGCTACATTTTATACCACAGAGACATGAACACCAAGGGCCCAGGACGAGCGTGCTGTATCTGGCCTTCTTGATCTGCCCATGATGGCCCCACAAGCAGGCTGGATCTCTAAAAGCTAAGCCAACACCCAGTTGATGCAGCCTGGCAAATCATGTAGGTACTTAAGGGTCTGTGTCCATTGATTTCTGAGGAAGACACCTTTTTATCTGGATTAGCTGTTAAACCTCCTTTTTTAGAGTCCAATAAATTAAAATACAATTGAATTTCGCTGCTCATGCACGGTTCTAAGAAGAATCTAAGAAATGCTCTCAAATTAGTTCTGTTACCAAGTGTAAGGAGAGCTCTATTGGATGACAGGATGCTATTCGAAAGGAATGGGCACTTGACCCTCTCCTCCAGGATCTCTCAATAAACTCACATTGTTTGGGCGATTAGACAGTCTAAGGTCTGGCACCAGATGGAGAAACCATGCTGAATAGACAGCCTGTTGGTTCTTTGTCTCTAAGAAGGGCCTTTGTAGCAGCTGACTCTGCTTTCCATGGTGGGAAGCCCCCATGGGACGGGCTTCTACTTATAACCAGTGAAAAGCATACCAATAGTTGTTGTTGTTAGGTGCCAACTCCTAGCGACCCTACGTACAACAGGGGAAACACTACTGTCAGTGCTTCGCTGATATTCATAGGGTTTTCAATAATGGATTGTTTTTTGGGAGTGGTTGCCGGGTCCTTCTCCGAAGCCTACAGCACCTGGTGTTCCCAGGCAGTCTCCCATCCAAGTACTAACCAGGCCCGACCCTGCTTAGCTTCCAAGATCTGTTGGGATTGGATGCCACAGTGGTATGACTGCAGGCGTACCAGTAGTGGTCTGGCTTTAACCTAGGCCTTAACTGCAGTGTTCTCTTTGAACCTTTCAGCAACAGAAAGAACCCACTTTCCTTCTCCAAAAGCCTCCAACAGAATCCAAACCTGGGCAGCCACAGACCCCAACCTTGGCCTGAAAATGAAACACCCTTGAGAAATCTACTGGCCACTGAGGGGTCCACCAAGGCTAGAACCAGCCTTGAAGCTTTAAGAACCTTGTAAAGACTCTGCCTAGTGACCCCCACAAAGAAGAGATTCTGGAAGGCCAAGCTCCCAATGGACTCTTGCTCCCTCCTAAGGAAAACTGGCGATGAAGCATCTGAGACACTGGGATCTGAGATCTGCTTGGCAAGATGGCAATGGCTGGTACATGAACCCAAGGAGATCCACGGGTAGGGGAGATGATTTAAACGTTTTGACTGACGCACTTCTTGAGGCTTAAGTCAGACACATAAGAACTTGAGCTGGGTGCAGGGGTGCACACCTGGGATCCCAGCAACATGGGAGGCAGAGGCAGGAAGATTTTTAATTTGAGGCCAGAGGCATTCTGTGAAACTTAGAGAGACTCTAACTAAAAAAAAACGGTCTTGGGGTACAGCCCAGCAGTAGAGCATTTGCAAGGTATGTGCAAGGCCCTGGGTTCAACCTCCAAGATCTACAAAAACAAACAAACAAAAACAAAACACACACACCAAAAAACACTTGAGCATCTGCCAATTTTGGTAGCTGCTGGGGGCCCCTGGAACTAATTCCTCATGGATACTGAGGGATGATGGTACTTGGTTTTGTAAACTCATGTTCTATCCGTTCCATTTATTTAAACAGCCCCTTAAACTGGAAAGGCAAGTACTTAAACAGAAAAATACAGAATCTCTAATTCCCTCAGACATTCCTAAGGAAGGGACATATTACCATTAACACTTATTCATCTGGATTGTTTCAATAAAAGGCCATTTCAGATCTGAAAAATATAAGCTTATATAGAAATTTTTAAGCAGCAAACTTTCTTCCAACTATACTCAACCTCCCTAACTCCTCTTGGCTAGAAGACTGTTGTTGTTGTTGTTGTTGTTGTTGTTGTTAGGTGCTGTAGAGTCGGTATCTGACTCATAGCGGCCCTCATAGGGTTTTCAATGGCAGAGTGCTTTGGGATTGCCTTGGGAGTAGATTGCCAGGCCCTTCTCCCATTTTTGCGGTGCTGGGGATTGAACTCGGGGCCTCAGAGACTGTAGCGCAGCGCTCTTCCCACTGAGCTCAATCCCAGCCCTAGAAGACTATAATGAAAACAACAATAATAATTAACAATAGCCTATATTCCTTGGTTCATATTATTTGCCATTCCTGATTTCATGTAATCCTTTCAACTCCAGGAATAGGCACATTAATACCCCCATTTTATAGAGGAGATTATAAAAAGTCTTGAAGGTTAGATTACTTGCCCAAGGTGAAAAGGTTATTAAGTGGAAGACCCAAGATCAGGGCTCCAGTTTGTCTCACTCAAAACAAGATGTCACTCTGGCAGGAGGTTGGCCAAGCTTCTATTAAAGGAAAAGGTGGACCCTATTACCAAGCAATGGACTGGGATTTAGCTCAGTTGGTAGAGCACCGCGGTGCAGTCTCTGAGGTCCCAAGTTCGATTCCCAGCACCGCAAAAATGGGAGAAGGACGTGGCAATCCATTCCCAAGGCAATCCCGGAACAATCAGCCATTGAAGACCCTATAAGGGTCACTATGAGTAGGACACGACTCGACGGCACCTAACAAGAACAACATTACTAAGCAATGTGTCCTCTTAGTTTCTAGGATACATGCCTCATTGACCTCCATGAGCATCGTGTCACTTTCCTCCTCTTCCTCCGGAAATGAGTGTGAAATCATTCTTCATATCGCAAAACAAAACAAGCAAACAAACAAAAATATCTATCATTCCTACGAGGGATGATATACTCCAGAAATTCGGTAGCTGCTTTGGAGTGTGCAGAGGAGAATAAGTCAATCTGATGTTCAGAAAGCAAGACATCTCAACAACACAGATGATCCAAAGACGGCACAGCCAAAAGAGCTGCAGGTCTACAAAAAGAAGCAAAAACCAAAACCAAACAAAAACAGTAGAAAAGAAGGCTCAAGTGGACGAGGAAGATTCCTAGCCATTTGACCATCCAGACTGTAAGGGGGAAGAAGCCAGAAATCAAACAGTAACATAAGAAGTTGAATTAGGCTGGGTGTGATGGCGCATGCCTGTAATCCCAGTGGCTCAGGAGGCAGAGACAGGAAGATTGCCAAATTCGAGACCAGAGGCAATCTGCATAATTTAGTGAGACCCTTTCTCCAAAAAAAGGTAAAAAAAAAAAAAAATGGGCTGGGGGTGCAGCTCAGTGGTACAGCACTTGCAGAGCATGCAAGCACGAGGCCCTGGGTTCAACCCCCAGTACCACCAAAAGAAAAAAAAAAAAAAAGAAAAAACTTGAATTAAATCTTGGAAAATATTTTTTGAGAATCAAGTCACCAGAGCTAAATATTTAAAGCACTTCTGAAGGGATGGAAGAGGATCTTCTATGATGGAGATTTCTAAATAGATCAGGAGGCTAATTCCTTCGGCAGCAGCTAATTTCAGTCTTTTTTTGGTGACAACTAATTGGGATATCCCTACCAAGCCATTTCCACATCATTTCAAGGTTTCTCCAATTATCATTATGATTATTGTTGTTGTTGTTGTTGTTGTTGTTAGGTGCCGTCAAGTTGGTATCTGACTCATTACTGCTTAATATTTACCATAAAAACTAGGGACCTTCCAAAGCCAGTAGTGACCACTAGTTATCCATTCCAAATGGGTGGGTAAGTGCCTGGTATGTATTAAGTTACCATCTTCACCTTTCACTAGATATACTCACGCTTCCCCTTTTTGGATCAGGCTTTCTCTCTCACTATATTTAGAAATAGCCCCCTCTCTAAACAAAATTATTCCAGAGGAAGTTGTCACCAATTCATATCCGGTCCTCTCTGTACTGGTTATCTCTTCACTATTAGCGTGTACTCTACTTGCAGAACTTCCCATACTGGTTAGGGAGAGATACTAAAAGAAAAAAGATACACATGTAATCAATCCAGTCAAACAGACTGCAGGGAAAAACAACAACAACAACTGTAACAAAAAGACGGCGAGGCAAAATCCTCATGGCTGTATTCAGTAAACTCTGGTCAGCAAACGATGTCAGAGCTACCTACACAATAGGCTGCATCCCAACTGGCAATGGGCCCCATGGACTCGTTTTCTATTTGACGTTCGCTCCAGTGACAAGCTCCTGGAAGTGGCACTTCCGTTTGGCAATAGATCCTTCGTTCCTACACAGGCTGCCTCCAGAGCAGGATCTGCTGAATTCATTTAGGCACCCGGAGGGAGCTGCTTCCCTCACTGTGTAAATCTGACTTGGTATCGATAGACTTCATTTCAAAGCCATTTCCTGATTTCCTCCAAAGTCAATGTCTCCCAAGGCCCCAGTGACACGCAGTTGATGGCGCACAGCAGCAGGGCTCTGAGGCTGAGGGCACAGCGTGGCTGCTCCCCCTGTTTCTGACCCGTGGCACACCCCACTTTCAGAGGCCTGGGTTTCTACCTGGGGGCTGTCTTCCCTTCTGTGTCCAGCCTCCTGAATTCCATGACTTGGCACCAGGAGGCTCCCAGAGGGAAAACTCTAAGGAAAAGTCCCTGGTTTTGCACTCGGATGAAAATCTGACACCATTAATGAAAATCGTAATTGAACTCTTTGGAATTTTGGCTGGAATTGCAATGGAACACATCTCTCAGAGCACGTTCGTAAGCCTGATGGTTCTCCTAAAATGGCTTTGGAGGGCTCTTGGCACCACACACAACCCCGTTGTTCCCTTTTCCTTTCAAACCCTGATCCCTTCTTTGCCCTGACCTTTCTCATCCCCAAAAGGAAGAAGGACCATACAGAATCACATTATAGGCTTCCTTCAGGGAAAAAAAAAAAAAAAATCCACCTTTTGGTGAGACTTCAGGATGAGAATACAAATCTATTTCCCTTTCTAGCACCATGACTCCTTGGGCAAAGGAGAGAAATGAAGTTACTAGTCAGCCATCAGCTTAATGGGTCCTCACCGTCCTGTTTCCTGGGCGCCCATCCTCGGCCCTCCCCTCCCGTTCTCTGTCCTCCCAGAGAAGCTCATCTATGCTAGGCTGAGCAGTGAACACCAATTACACCAAGAGCCCTTTGCTGCTGCCTGGTCCGCTGGTTTTACTGTTTTGCCAGATGGTTGAGGCCAATGTGTAAAACTCTCTACCCTACCATTAATTCGTAACTCGGCAATAACTTTCCCACGACTCCGGGAAATGGAAACAAAGCGCAAATGTGAATATTTGGAAAGGGAATCAGGCTTGGACAACTATTTTACACCTGCCAGAACAGATACCAGCGAGACAGAAAGAGGCACCTATTTCTACAGGCTGCCGTGTGACTTTCCCAGAACCCAAGACAGATGACTAAAATACGCCGTACTGGGGACAGGGAGGGATCGAGTTCAGAGTCTGTGCTTCTCCCAGCATCGCTTTCTCTCTGCAGTTTTTAGCTTCTCCCTAGTGCACCTATGGGTCTCACTGACGACCTTGGGCCTGAGCCACCATATAACATTATAGTCTTCTGACAGATTCATATATTAGCAGATACGAGTGCATTCTCTTGCTAAGACAGGACACCATCCAATGTTTGTTAGCATCATTAAACTAAAACTGACTTTTCACCTGCTCCCATACCATATGCAGCTGCAAATTTTTAAATTAAACTATGAAGCCATGCATAAATTTACATATATTACAGACTAGCCTCTCCATTTAACATGCAAATGTACTCCAATGTTTCAGAACACCTTCTGTCGCTAATTAATTTGCTGAATTATAATTAGACTAATCCTGCATAATTAATAAGCACAGATTTTTTTTTAATTTGTAAGCAGCTTGAGGAGATCATTCACTTCCTTCTATAAACTGCTAAGTAAGTGTTAAAAAAAATCTGGAAAGAACATGTGTGAAAAGGTATGTTTGATGTCGTATACAAACTCGAACTAGCGTGGAAGACACAGAAGTCGGTATTGATAAAGGTACATATTTCAAGCAACATTCAAATGATCAAAAAAAAATCACATCTCGGGGATGGGGACTAATTTTCTCTTTGTCTCTTTGTATATAGTGTTTTATTCTTTGCCTTCTATCCGTGGGATCTTCCAAGATCACAGAGGCGGGAAAGGATTAAAGTAATCGTATGTCGTATTAGGAGAGATAATGATATTAACACTCCACTGTATATCAAAACACTCTGTGCATGCTGGGTGCTTATAAGCTCCTTTGATGGTATTTGGAATCATTTTCATTTTGGCTGCCAAAAGCACCCGAGATCCATCTAGTGGAAACAATTAAGTTCCATTAGTACTGTATCCATTCGGTAATGATTACAATGAAGGGTCCCTCTTTCATGCTGGAGAGCAGGAGCTCAAAGAAAAACACACATCTGTGCACTTGAACATGGGAAATTATAGAGTTTTACAGCCACACGTTATCCTTAATTTTGACCCAAAAAATAGACTTGGATCAGGGTAAACGACTTGTTAGAAAATTTGGTGTGGGGCAGAAACCTGGAAGGTCATGGTAAGCCTCACCCATAGTCATGCAAGTTGAGAAAGCTTCTGCAGGTACAACATGGGAAATGCAGCGCCGGGCACAGTGGCGCATGCCTGTAATCCCAGCAGCTAGGGAGGCGGAGGCGGGAGGATCACAAGTTCGAGACCAGAGGTAGTCTGTATAATTTAGTGAGACCCTGTCTCAAAAAAAAAGTAAAAAGTGGGCTGGGGGCGCAGTTCAGTGGTCCAGCACTTGCAGAGCATGCAGGCACAAGGCCCCGGGTTCAATCCCCACTACTGCAAAAATAAATAAATAAATAAAATAAAATAAAATAATAAATAAAACCCACAGGAAATGCACATGCTGGGAAGGGGAAGTTAGTTAACCTTCAGAGAGGAGAGAGAACTAGTTGTGGCCTTTCCACTCAATGAAATCACTAATGTCGGTGACCAAAAGATTGTTAGGCCAAAAGGGTGGAGACGCTTGATGCCTGGCTTTTTATCAGTATGATTTATTTATTATTTATTTTCTATTTTTTGTAGTGAGGCTACAAATAAAAATCTCTTCTGAAGAATGGGAAAGGGGCCGGGCGTGGTGGCGCACGCGGGTAATCCCAGCAGCTAGGGAGGCAAAGGGGGAGGATCGCAAGTTCAAGAC